>OY978444.1:7117200-7575624 GCA_963854805.1 Plagodis dolabraria
GTTCATGTATATATGCATGTTTGTAAGTTTCTCTATTCCACGTGGAAACGTGTTTCGGACTTTTGTTAGCCTTAGATAATGTGATTAAGTTTAACAAATAATTTTCTTACTGCTACAAACTAAATACATTTTGTTAAAAATCTGTTCAAGAAAAAGGTATTTAGCACTAGTCAGCGGCTTAATGCAGTAGTGCACTAAAACAGAGCGAAAATACGAGGCAAAAGAGACATAAGAACTAACGTCTCGGAATCAAAGGAGCGCAGTTCAATGTCAAGCAGAACAAGGATGGTGACACTGCATTGGAAATCTGTAATGGACTGATGTGACCGCCTACTATCAGGCGGGTACTTTTTCCGTCTCAATTTATAAGATAAAACAAAAAAAAACCGTTGAAAAACAAATACTAAACAGTAACTAACACAGTAATAGTAAATACGTATCATATTGATATACATATCATTTTGAAGCGCTCGTAGCCAAGTTTGCTTAGCCATTCTGAATCGATCAGCAAAGTTAAGCAACGTCCGCCGCGGTCATGACTTGGATGGCTGACCGCTGGTTGGGCATTACTACTGAGCGCTTCCGTGCTTCGGAGGGCACGTTAAGCCGTCGGTCCCGGTTGTTGTCTTAGGATGGCAGTCATTACAGCATGGTGGTAGGGCACTTTGCAAATGCCCGCCTGGCTAGCTACCACCCTCAAGTTGAAAATCTGTCGCCAAGCACCTAACGGTGTGTTCCGGCAGCTGTCCTTGAGAGCCAGTAATTCTAGGTTAGCCTGATCAACACCTTCGACCACATCATCACTTCCCATCAGGTGAGATAGAGGTCAAAGGCTAACTTATCACGCATAAAAAAAAAAAAATCATTTGTGTACATCACACAATTGAGGCGAAAAATTAACACAAGCATTTAATGCACATAGCTCATTATGTCCTTGTGTTAAATTTTCTCCAGATTATATTAGAGTGTGACCTTTTTTTAAATCAACGGTAAACATACTCGTAGATATAATAATAATAATAATAATAAATAAGTTTATTGACCATTTTTTGGAATTTACATACATATTGGATATAGTTTGTAGTAAAATGCACTTAAAACGAGTAAACAAGTTGTAAAAACTATCTAATTGGATCGTTGATGCCTGTTGTAGTTATAAACTGTGTTACAGTCATCAGCGCCCTCCGACTGGAAATGACCTAAGTACATAATTTAAATTGTATGTTCAATTAGATTTATATAAACATAAATAAACTATACAATATATGATCATTAAATGAATTAAAATTTTTTAAATAATATTGCGCATACTAAGTAAATTGGGTGTGTAAGTGTGAATGGTGAATGTGAGTGTTATGAAAGTGATATGAGGGTGTGTGTGTTTTAAGAGATTTCATGTTTATTTATTTATATAATAGCCTTTAGAAGATTTTCCGTTTCCGAGTAAGTTAGTTGTAAAAGATACCTTGTAGTGACACATTTAACTTGAAATGACGATAGCGGGTAAATATGGAGCTGGACGTTTAATTTATTGTAAAGCCGGCTACTTGTTGTAAAATGTCTACCAGCTAGAAGACAATTGTACGAAAATATGGGACATAGGTACACGATTACGCCTTCGATGGTTTTGATCCTTACGACGATCATATGTTATGGTTTTGTGCTTACGGAGTATTGCATTGAGAATGTAGAGTTGTCGCACCGTTAGAAGCTCGACATCTTTGTACAAAAGTGTCGTGGGATATAAAATCGGCTTTTTAATAATTACTTTGAGCACTGCTCTTTGAGCCCGTTCTAATTGCAATAATAGAGTAGTGCAGGCAGTTCCCCATGTAGTGGAACAATAGGTAAGGATAGATTGGGCAAGCGAAATGTAAACAACCTTTAAGGTTTCTATACTGGCTGCAGCTCTGAGCTTTTTAAAAACGTAGATTAATTTACGTGTCCTCGATGAGAGCGTGTCAATTTGAGCTTTCCAGTTTAAAAGGTTGTCTACCTTAACCCCCAGATATGTAACTGATTCAGTTCTTAATAGCGTCGGACAGTCACATGAAGCGGAATGAGATGATTGACAATTGCTATGAGCTACTATAGAAAATAATTCATCAGGCTGCGAGAGAGTATTCAATGAGAATGTGATAAATTTTGTTTTGTCCACATTAAGGCTTAATAAACTTGTATTAAGCCACGCCATAACACTACTTAGAGCTGCCTCAGCTGAGCGTTGGGCTTCAGGCCATGTTTTTCCTCGTACTATAAGAGCTGTGTCATCCGCATAGGTAAACATTTCACAATGAGGTAGTTTAAGATTGCAGAGATTATTGATATATATTAAAAACAGGGTTGGACCTAAGATACTGCCTTGTGGTACACCAAAATTCAGAGGTTCGTCATCGCTAAGGTAATTTTCAATTTTGACACTCTGTATTCGATCAGTGAGATAATCACGAAATATATTTAGATATAACGTTGAGTCCATTACCACTGAGCCATCATTTTAAGAAAAATAGTTATCCCTTATATCAAGGTAATTTAAATATGTTTTTTTTTATATAGAGAGCAACTCAAACGGCACAAGTATGTTAAACTCAGTAGTAGTTACATATTTGAGACATTTAGTGTGGAGACAATGGGTCTGTATGGGCAGGGAGCTCACTGTATTTTCCAAAACTTCAAAATCAGAACGCTTGGTCGATGCGACGCGTCATCAAAATCCTGGCACTTATTTTTTATTATTTTTTTTTGCTGATAGGCTAGCCTTCGACTACTATCTCAACTGATGGTAAGTGGTGATGTGATAGAAGATGTTGTTCAGGCTAGCCTAGAATTACTGGCTCTCAAGGACTACTGCCGGAACACACCGTTAGGTGCTTGGCGACAGATTTTTTACTTGAAGGTGGTAGCTAGCCAGGTTCATTTGCAAAATGCCCTACTACCATGCTGTAACGACATCATAAGATAATAAATTTGGATATTAAATAAAAAATTTGGCTCCACGATTAAGCATTGTTGTAATCCAACGGGGCAATGCTGCCAGCATGCTGGGCACGCTGCCAACTGGTAGTGGGCTGGAGCATTTGGACTGCCTGTGAGTGTGCAATGGCTGTTTTCATTGAAGTAGTTGTAGTGTTGTATATAGTTCGTAGTATAGAGGCATACCGACGGTAAAAAATAAAACAAAGATCATTTTCAATGCCAGTGACCTTTGCTGACACAACCTGCATATCGTACTGACCTTTACCACCCTATCCACGAAGTAAATATAGATGAAAAAGTCACTCCTACACTTTAGTTCTTTTTATATGAGAAACTAACATGTATGGATTGTTAACTACATAAAATGTGAGTTGAAATTTTAAACATAACTTATTCATCTATAAATCTATGTGTTAAAGTGCATTTCGATTATTTTGTAAAGAAAATGTAGCTTATCACGGATTATTTTAGTTACCTACCTACATGAGCATGCCCGTGGGGTTCCGGGTTAGAATGTCATCCCCCTCCCTCTCTTCCCATGGTGTCGTAAAAGGTGTCTAAGGGTAAAATTCTGGAAGGTAGTCCTGCAACCTTCCAGAGTTTTAGCCTCTAAGGGACTGCTATTGTACACTGCGATCCCCAAGAAGCCTTCCAAGCGTACGTAAAAAAAAGGATAGCAGTCGTTATTGCAAGTTGGTAGAGTATTTTGCGAATTCCCACCTGGGTAACAAAATCTGTTCCAGCAATTCTAGCTTAGCCTGAGTCATAGGCTGATGAGTGAACCACATCACCACAGCTAAAATGTAGGATTAAAAAATAAAAGTTAATTACGTCGTTGCGGTCGCATTTTCCGGATGGACAAACGAGCAACTAAACCTTAGCAAGCTCGCCACGCTTTCAGAGTTCGAAATAAACAATTAAAGAAAGGAAATGCAGACTGGTGGAGCATGTCCAAAACACTGGTTAGTTACCCACCCAACCATAGAGGCTGTGATGAAATGTCAATGCGATCATTCTCTCAGCTCGTTGATTGTTTTCAGTATTATTTTGTTTTGTAAAAGTACTCATGCTCTCTCCTCAAGTGCCGGTCGCAGAGTGAGGGTTCCGCACCAACAACATTTTGTTATATTCATATGCCGTAAAGATGTATTTCTTTTATAATATATTTTATAATTTGACTTAGGTTTTAAGAAAATTATGTCACACATAGAGCCTACATGAGAACTTATATTTTTGTAGATATATATATTCGCCATTATTCCAAACAAATAAATATTGTGATATAAATTGTAATTTATAATATTAGCAGCGCCAAATCAACCCAATAAAATTTGAATGATTGTGAGGGTTTTATAAATAAGTCGGAAATCAATGCGGTAACTGTATGAGAGAACTTCTTTAGATATTTAGTGTTAAATTGATCACTTTCATGGTTTCAGCTCTTTTTTTTATTTCATAGGTTAAAACTGGTATTGCATTCTACCCAATGTTTTTTTTTTTTATTGCTGATAGGTAAGCCTTTGACCACAATCTCACGTGGTGATGATGTGGTCTAAGGTGTTAACTGGCTTAACCTAGAATTACTGGCTCTCAAGGACAGCTACCGGATCACACCGTTAGGTGCTTGGCAGATTTTCAACTTGAGGGCGGTCGCTAGCCAGGCGGGCATTCGCAAAAATGCCCTTCCACCATGGACCTGCTGCGCGGCAGTCCATAGCCAAAGCCACTGAGCCATCACTGCTTCAGATGTGCTACTAAAAATAAGGTAACTTCTGCCTACACAACCTGTTTTTCGACACAAGTGACGAACTGCTCTGCGATCACCCTGAGTCATACATTTGTTAAGTTTCATTTGATAAGCTGGCCTATCATTTCACCGGCACCCGTACTCTTCTATAATCACAGTTTCTGTTGAGTATATTCCTGCCTTCGAGTAAATGTCCCTGCGTATGCCGTGGCTCCATAGAACCATGGTGCTGCTACTGTGCCATCGCCGCTACGTCATCTCAGACCACATTCCCTTTAGCTGTAATACTTAATACAAAATAGCAGTTTGGAGTCTGAAAGCCGTTGGATGGAAATAGGCTGACCTCCCATTACGTAGTTCGGAGTCTGAAGCTATGCCCGTTGGATGGAAATAGGCTGACCTCCCATTAAATAGAACTGAAACATATCTGGAGAGACGTAAGAAGATACTCGTACCCCTCTGCCTACCCCTACATACGAGTACATACCAAGGCGTGATGATATGGGAAATATGAAAAGAACACTCTAATTAACTCTATAACACTCTAATTCTTGTTATGTTTTAGTAGTTACAGGCGTTTTCAAAAAAAGGCTTTTAGTAGCCTAGAGTTTATAATTTTTTGAAGAGTTGAAACGGACAACGCACCTTCCTAATGATAACAGCTTGACATTGGACAAAACTCGTCGCGCGGCACGTTAGTTCATGTCTCGTTCGCCCAGTAATTTGACTTGTTTCAGTGCCCTACATACCTAAACAAACTAGTATTTGCACACTACTGTCTGAGACAGAATGCTAGACAATTCTATTGTACCCATCAAGTCAGATATTATTCTATTTTAATCTCTACAACAAAATAGAGCAATTTTTGCTTAATTGAAAGTTGGGTATAGTCATATTACGAATACATACTGAACTGAATGAGCCGGATCGTCCACTGCACGCTTGGCAGGCGTCTTGGGGATCACAGTGTAAGTTGGCAGTTCTTTAGAAGGCGCTGCTGCCCACCTTCCAGTATTTTTCCCTGAGTCGCCTCTTACGATACCCACGGGATGATATGGGGAGGTGCAATTCTGATCCGGCACCCCACGGGGTAACGGGGTATACGGAGTCGTATCGTATCTGATACGAATACATGCAAAAGCCTAATTGCCAAAGTATTCCAGCACACTAGTTATTCTATCCCGATGTCAGCAACACTCATAATGCTACCAAGTACTGCTAAAATGAGTTAAAATAAATACTCGTTTAAATCTGATTCTCACTGAGGCCACAAAGAGCTCAAGATCAAGCTTCACATCGAGAAATCTGATAAGTGAGTCAACATGACTCAAAATATTCTCCAATATTATAGTTATTTCTATAAACTGTATCCAACAAGTCCATCGAAGCCTCCAGGCTCAAGTAGCGGGCCGTCACGCTTCACGCCTCGGCCATAGACCCCAATGACACTTTTTTAGGCAACCGAGACAAAAATCAAAACGAATAAAAGCCACTGCTTACGAAATCACCGAAAACTCGTGTCGGCAAATTACCTTCAAAAACCAAGTTTTACTTACAACTTCTTTCTTATAATTTTACAATTTACAACTGTATTTCAAAGACTTAAAGTTTACATTATTCAAAAGAACTGACATCTCAACGGAACTTAAGAAATTGCCCACATCAAGCTTTGGGTAAACGCATAGAAAGTTGACAATTTCAATGGTCGGAAACAGAGTTGATGCACAAAGGGCTTAGGTACATTAGCGGCGCCATTTTCAGTTAATATGTTCCATAGAAAATCAGCAATTACTCATTTCTGAGGCCATAATAATTAATGAGCAGCTTGTGTGTTTTATTTATGGTCCATAACTTACGGTAATGGCGAAGAACTGTCAAGCACACGCATTTGTTAAAGTTTTCAAAACTATCAAAATAAAGGTCTTGTATACACGAAATAATTTAACCGCTGTCACAGCAGCTATGTGATGTCTAGATCAAAATATTATAAAGATTTATACATTAAAAAACTAAATAACGTGATACGAGTTCTACGTTGATATTAATAAGAATGAGTCCCAAACCTGTGTCTTGGTTAGGTACCCTTGTTTACCATTTACATTTGAACAATTAAACAATTAGTGTCTTCTCATTATATTATCTGAGTATAATTATGTTCTGTTCCTATCACTTAAATTCGAAAATAAATGAAATAAATCCTTTAATGCGAAAGTTTTTGGTGTTTTGAAGCGTGGTTCGATTTCACAAATAGCAAACAAATACTGGTGAGATTATAAGTAAAAAATGTTTCTACAAAACAAGGAGGTAATATCTAACTCTAAATATTAAATAACTTGTTAAAGTCGGCTCCATCTTGATTCAAAACACTCTGGGATAACAATTTCATGGTCCAACTTCAACAAATTATTTCATAGAGTTTAGTGTAAGAAGACTCGTTCTCTCCATTTTTGTTTAAAAAATACCTTTTTTGGATTATTACTAATAACCGATCGATTTTCACTCACCTATAACACTGGTCACCATCGACAAAACTTGCAACTGCCAAGACTTCTAGCGGTATATCAAGCATTTTTCAGTTAGTTGTGTGTAGGTACCTTAAAAACGGTTCCCGCCTTGTCGTGGCGGTGGGGCTTAGTAGCCGTGGCTTCGTCACCCACGGTGAAGCTAAGAGGAACCAGGGGCCGTGTCGGCTTGGGCAGTCGGCCGGCCCCAGAGGGGCCGCTCCACTGGGCTTTGCCTCTAAGTCCAGTATGGAGCGGCAAAGGGTAGGCTGCGGTGCTGTATGGGCAGCACCGCATCTGAGGCGGGCTGTAGTTTTGTGTAAGCGACACCACAGCTGACGGTGAGGGGCCACGGCGGGAGAGGAGTGCCGGTATTACGGTGCGCCGCTCTCCCTACCTTCCGTGGCCACGGCGGGGTCGCCACCGTGGATGGCGGATGCGGAGGGACCGCAGGGGAAGAGGAGTGTCGGTATAGCGAGGCGCCGTTCTCCCTATCCTCTGCGGCCGAAGTAGCAGGCGACGGGGCTACTTATCTGACCCGTCGCAGGGGGACCTCGGGCGTCAGAAGCGGGGTTGTCTGACGCCCATTTACAGGCTTGGTCCCCGGGTGGTAGCGACGTGCCATGTGTTCTGGTGCGTCGTGAGGGGTAGCACCCCAGGAGGGGTCCGGAAACGGACAACCGTGGCGGGTTCGTAGTTGAGAGCTAAAGCGTCCCTGCGGCCCGCCTAGAAGCGGTAGAGTTGGAACACCGTGTGTTATTTAGTCGGTAGGGGCACTTGCTGCTGTGGGAGTAGTTGGTGTCGAGCCCGACATATCCCGGCCACCTTCCCCGAGGTGGACGGGAATGCGTAAATGCATTTTTCACACGTAATAAAAAAAAAAAAAAAAAAAAAAAAAAAAGGTACCTTAAAAACTATTTGACCGATTTACCCCTATATCCCTTATGTACTATATTTTAAAAACTTATGTATAAATACTTTTAAAAAATGCGTTGACACGAGAACCTCCTCCTTTATTGGAAGTTGGATAATGATAATATTATATCGCAAATCAATACACTTACGTCAGTGTATTCAAATACACTAGCACAATAATTTCACAGTTTCTATGTACATATATATATATGTTATGTACGCACAACTATAGACGGGAAAACCTGCACCTGTTCAGATATTAGCAGCTTAGGTTTCCCTGCATTTTCTCTACATCATTGTCAGTTTAAACTCATGCACGTACAATGTACGCGTAATATCAAGTCATTGAATTTGTAAGACGTTCTAAGAACCCCGCTGCTACAGACGTTTTTACCACAAAACGAGTGATGTTTTTCAAGTTTTTATACAATTTATATAACTGAGGATAGTTACAGAAGCTATTTGATATAAAATTTCGTCCGTGGTGAGTCGGAGCGGTCATCAACCGGCGGCGTCATGGCCTGGTGAACACCACTCCTGCAAGAAGACGGGCCACAGTCGTTAGGTTCGGATTAAATCGTTTATAACCGGATTTATTTAACTCCGTAGGTAATAACTAATGTTGGAAATTTTTGACAGGAAATAACATATTCTCGTGAACCTTTCTGAGATGTAGAGATAATTCTACTGTTAGTTATATAATCTAAATATATATTCACAATTACACATTTACGAGCGGAAAAATTATAGTCAAGTGCGGTATAGTTATGTGCATTAGTTTTGTTTCCACAAAGTTTAAGAGTACAAAGTTTAAGAGTACAAAGTTTAAGAGTACAAGCCTGGTGTGGATTGAACCCGTGTCTTCCAGCTATACTTAATTTATATCTTCCCTACCGAGATATATAGAAGAGTCATGTTTTTAACTTTTCTTCGTTAGCGATATTAGAGGACGGTGCGACCATCCATCAGATTACTAAGATTTCTCTGAATGGAAGAAGTGTTTTTGCCATAATCCCTACGCTGGGGGACCACAGTGGTAAGATGCCAATTCTTTAGAAGGCGCTTTTCACCTTTTTCCCTTCGTCGCGCTACTCTCATTGGAATATAAATGGGGAAGCAATTCTAGTCCAGCACCTATCGCATACTTAGCAAATATCATTGTTTTATATCCAAAAAATTATTGAGAGCAATATATACACATCAAAGATGTAAATGCATCCACCGCCTATAATCGAAGAACCTTAGCAATGAAGCAGCACGACCAATCATCGTTCAGGCATTGTTATAGCAGCTACCACCCGGTAGGGCATTTTGCGGATTCCCGCCTGGCTAGCTACCAAACTCAAGGAGAAACTCTGCCGCCAAGCACTTAGCGATGTGTTCCTTGTGAGCCAATAATTCTAAGTTAATATGATCAACATCTTCGACCACATCATCACCTGCCTTAAGGTAAGATAGTATTTAAAGGCTAGCATATCAGCTATATATAAAAGCTTATGGTTTTACTCAGGTTTATAGCCAGGAAGAGAGCGCTTTTAGTGATATGCTTTAAGTCCATTGTAACACTTTCACAGCATTTAACTTCATCTATTTCTTGAATGTGATATAGCAACGAAGAGTTTTTACAATAAAAAAGTAATAAAGATTCAACAGATGAAAAAACTTTAGGGGCGAGTGTCACGTACACGCTACCCGTGTGGTGTACTCCTTGCTAGTGCAGTTTTGTATGCTGGCATTGCATAGAAAGGTTAAGCGAAGTCCATGTATTTTTTAACTGAATTTTATTAGTAGCCATTTTTTTGCGAACAATTTTTTAGGTGTTATATAATAATATGTTACTTGTTTATCGTTAAGTGATGGGAAACTGGAGCCGGAACAGACTGTTATGCTTGGCGTCAGGTTTTGAAGGCATTTACTAACTTAGGTTCCAATATAGCTCGTGTGAAGCGCTCGTAGCGAAGTGTGCTTAGCCATTCTGAACCGATCAGCAAAGCTAAGCAACGTCTGCCTCGGTCATGAGTTGGATGGGTGACCGCTGGTGACATTACTCTCAGTAGTAATGTCACCAGCGGTCACCCATCCAACGCTTCCGTGCTTCGGAGGGCACGTAAAACCGTCGGTCCTGGTTGTTGTCTTAGGATGGCAGTCATTATAGCATGGTGGTAGGGCATTTTGCGAATGCCCACCTGACTAGCTACCACCCTCAAATAAAAAATCTCTCGCCAAGCACCTAACGGTGTGTTCCGGCAGCTGTCCTTGAGAGCCAGTAATTCTAGGTAAGTCTGAATAACATCTTCGATCATCACTTAGTGAGGATACACACAGGTGCGATAGTGGTCAAAGGCTAACCTATCAGGAATAAAAAAAAATCAAAATACTGGCAATTTTTTTTTTCTATACAGGCAATCCAATATTACGGAAGATTAAAATAATATTAAACCTAACAAAGTAGTAAGTCTTCATAACACTGGTGTAATATAAGTTAAAAGTCCCACGCAAAATAGCGTTTTTCAATAAAAAGCTAACCAATTTTCTGCAGGGTAGAAGTAATATGAAAACTGACGCAGACAAAGTCGATGCTCTTCTTCACATTGGTGTTCAAAGTTGCCAGTATCACCTCAACAGGAACCCAGCCGTCACGGCGCAAGGGCACATTATGCACCCTCCATGTTACGTGTAACCTTTACGAAGTTGTAATTAACTAAACAGGTTCTATACAATGCTGAAACAGTTTTCGGAATGCTAAAGTACCCATAGTAATACACTTCTTTGATTAGGAAAAAATAGGTAGAGCGGATTAAACAATTACTATTTCTGATAGAGAGTAAGAATGCAATGGCGTATGTTTTTATCTCTGTAATAAAAAAAATTACCTGTTCTCATTCTCGTGTAATCCGTTTATTTTTTGTTGAATATTTTGTTTTGTCAATCAGAGTTTACAGTCTATTACAATGTGCACGGAGTGTAGTTATTACGAACATACAATGACAAATAACAGAATGGCCGTTCGTTGTACTGAGCACATCGGCTCAGTACAACAAAATGTTAGGTTCTATCGATGCGGCATCTGAACCAAGGCGTTGTGTTAGGAACCTTTATAGTAAAGCACCTTCGGCACGACCAGCTAAACAGAATATACATACTAATATATAAAAAAAACTACTTCCAGTGCTGAAAAGTATGAAACGCAGTTAGGTTTTATTTATTTCGATGGCGTAAGTTTATTGTAGGACTTAGTATATTTTCCTGTCGTTTTGATATAACAATCAAACTATAGAAGTGATATTGATGAAATTTATATGGTGCTAACAAACTATAATCTTTCGAATGTTAAAATATCAAAATCAGATTAAGTTATGAGGAAAAAATATTAAAAAAAAAACATACATCCTAATTGTTAAACTGATACAATATAAAAAAAATCATCCTAATTGAGAACCCCTTTTTGAAGTAGGAAAAAAATTTAAGAAATCATCACCTCGCCAATATTCCTTGAAGAGGTAGGCAGATGTGCACCAACAACGTCCCGAAAGGGGTATATTGTTACTGGTTCCAAACTCAAGTCTACTACTCAGTTTCTCTTCGTCAGAAATTTCTAACATGGGGATCCAACTGAGCTGAGGACCACGGCAACTTAAAGCAACGTTTTACGCCACTCAATCTACGAAGGAGTGAATAAAAATAGGTTTTCAGAGGTGTGTGGGTAAAGATTCTGATATTATTGAAAAATTAGACCTAACATAAGGTTTACTTAATTGTTAAAATATTTTTTTAAAGTAAATACGGTAACATGACTGAAAATTTGTTCGCAGACAGAAATGACGAATGAAATACCTACACATTTCATCATTCGATTACGTACAGAATGACATAAAATTTAAATAATTTTATAGGACGATAGCCGTAAAATGAACCGTTTACATCCAAATCCATAGCGTTCTCATAACTGAACCATGCCGCCCTCCCAAGATGCTGGCACGGAAGGCATCGACCTGCCACGCGTCGTCGCGTGCGCATCCACCGTGGTAAATGTAAGGTGCATGACACAGGCCGCGGCGCGGCGCGCAGTGCTGCTGGCAGGTGAGGCTCCACCTGCCTGGGAAAGACCTAGGAATGCTCTGACCTTTTTGAGGTGAAACTGTTTTGTAACTGCCTTTCTGCACTTTAAAGACAAAACAACAGCGTAAAAAATAAAACAGACATGCTCTAATGTAACCCTGTTGAGGGTCAAGTATACATGTGAACGACGTTATTCTTGTTTTTCTTTTCTGTGGTGAAATTAAATGTATTTTCTTTCTTTCATACCTATCAACAGTAAAAAGGTAATATTCTGGAGCCTAGAAGGTATCAATATATTGGACATGAGTTCACGAAATAAGATAAGACGACTGAAAAACCACGAGTCAGTTTCCGTCTTTAAAATGTTAGGGAGCAATTCAAATCAAGTAGGAGCTGGTAACAGAAAATCTTCAGAAGCTCAAAAAATAAAACAAAACATGAATAATACAAGGTTCAAACTCAATGCGCTGTAAAGTGGAGGCTACGACAATTCTTTGTCCGAAATACGCCAAAATTTTCTAATTGGACTGTGTTTTCGAAGCTCTTTCCATTGAAACGTAGTTTCGCCATATTTAAAATAACAAGTGTTCAACCCAGTTGAAATAATTCACGCATGTCCTTGAGCCTATCTATGCCATATGGTTTGCCAGTTTTTCGTTTTATTATTTATTTTATCTCTAAATGTGAAAATCATAATTCCCATACAAATCGATGTTTCAAAATAATTTTGAAAATACACATTGTTAGCGAAAACTGACCAACCAGAACCAGTTATCATTGAGAAGTTCTGAAAACTATTTTAAAACATCTTCACTTCCGTTTTTACCTATTAATCAAAAAATTAAAATGTTCCGCATAGATTTGAGAATTGTTACCTTAACCACTATCCTCAATTATTTTACTGGATGTTGCAAAATGAGACAAGAGAATGTGAAATTACCATCCAAAGGAGCAGCATTCCACTTCTCACGTTGATTTAGGTACAGTAGTACCACATATTAGGCTCACAACATGTATCTTTATCAAAGTAGCGACATTTTACTATATAACAAAAGCTTTTCCAAGAAGCTCTATTAGTCCATAAAAGTGCAGCCAATACTTTTTAGTACCATAATAGATATGTTCTTGTGTCTTCCTCTGTCTGTGGTTACAGAAAACATATTATATCGTCTTTGATATTGTAATGTTGGCATTTACTCCTACTAAACAAATAAGAAAAAATATAACTAAATAGTCCCAAGTAAACTACACGCATCAAAAGTGCCTAGGACTCAAGTACGTTTTTGAGTAAATCAAGTAAGTTTTAAACAGATCTTATTTGGTTCTGGGGCAACCTCAATGCTTATATTTATGCGGAGAATATTGATTCAGAAGTGATCATCCCTTTACGAAGCCGTAGGTTGCGCTAATTCGTTTCGTCTAATGCACGTCCAAACACGGTTAGAATCGTAACTTGCACTCTTGCGATGCTAGCATCAACGTTAAGCCTTGACCTGCTCAATCGCCAGACCTCAATCATATTGAACATGCATGGGATTTGCTACAAAGAAGAGCTCTGCCAAGTATGGATGCCGTGCGGGTGCACGCTTTTGACTTGTTACAAAGAATGTGGGCGGCCATTCCTCAAAGAGATTTTTATGAACTGATTTTAAGCTAATTTTATTGTAAATGGTAGAAGCACAAATTATTAATGAACATAACTTTTCAATAAACAAAGCAAAAATCCTAATTTTTGGCTTTTTCTGGCAAAACAGTCAGTAATAATTCAAAATATACATGATCCCTAGGAACTTTTGATTTGTGTATATGGTTATAACTCCATAAAGACATTCCATCTTCGAGGAATCGAAAGTAGAGCTGGTAGTATGGTCTAATAAAACCTCGTTGAAAAGTACTTTAGGTATCTACTAGCAGCGCTTGACCAAAATACAATTTCAGTCTATTCTCACGTATAGTGTTTCAATAAGAAAATTACGTATTATATGTATTTTTAATTAGTGTCATTGTACCTGTCTACTTTTAAATGAGTTTACTATAAATTATACTGCATGACTTGGTACTGAATCTCAGTGTTCATTATCATATTTCCCACAGAAATCAACTCGCAAAGACAATAAAATCACAATGCACTCGCGAAGTCGTCACTCTTTGCCATGCGCCATGCCTTAAATCTATGCTTTAAAGAGTATAAATTATAGAATAGCTTCCAGCTAGGGTTGCTACATTCATAAATAATGACTGATTTCTATATACAAAAGTCAGAAATAATAGACTAGTCGCTCTTGAACTGTAGACCTCGCGAGAAATCCAAAAATCTAGATATGTAATGTACCTAAACAATAAATGATTTTCTGAGAAAATCAATGAGATGCGGGCCCCAGCGAAAGCTAGTTGTATCAAAAATAGGTAGTTAGGTAGTAAATATACATAATTATTTATATAATTATGTATATTATATACATAATTTTGTTGTTAGTGATCTAATTTTCTCCCGTCTTTATCTCGAATTAATATACTGGCTACAGAACCATCGAAAACAAATAATTATATAGGCAATTGACGTGGGGATCAGGAACATTGCCATTAAATTAAGCGCAGGCGTCCATACTTTCAACAGCATAATATAATGTATATCTCCGTCATTTTGAAAAAGTTCCAAAAACTGAATCGACAAAAAAGATGGAATTATCAAACCGGCTCACCAAATTTCTTGAGGATCGGTTGAGAAATGCGACCTGTAAAGTAGAACAACCGGACATAGGAAAATATTTTTGTGTAAGTTGAAGCAAAGACGCTTCGCTCGAAGTAAGTTCTCACTCGGTCAAATATTGAAGTGCGCCATATTTAATAAAACCCTTGCCTAGAGCCCTACAGATATACCTATTTCTATATTTTTATTTATAGCTGATAGGCAAGCCTTTGATCACTATCTCGACTGATGGTAAGTGATGATGTGATCGAAGATGTTGTTCAGGCTAACCTAGAATTACTGGCTCACAAGGACAGCTGCTGAAACATACCGTTAGGTAGACAACATTATACCGTTAGGTGCTTGACGACAAATTTTCAACTGGAGGTTTTTTAGCCAAGCGGGCATTCGCAAAGTGCCCTACCACCATGCTGTGACTGCCGTCCTAAGACAACAACCGGGACCGACGGCTTAACGTGCCCTTTCGAAGCACGTCGCTCAGTAGTAATGTCACCAGCGGTCACCCATCCAAGTCATGAGCCGTCCGCCGCGGGACGTTGCTTAACTTTGCTGATCGATTCAGAATGGTTAAGCAAATTTCGCTACGAGCGCTTCAAAATTATTTACTGACAAAACAATATAATTACCATAAACACAATCTCACCGGAAATCATTAAAGAATTCTAGAAGTTTCCTGCACGAATTCTTATGGAGAAGGTGTACAACGGGTCTTTATAACTGAATATATTTCCGCAATCTGCATCGCAGCGACAATACTATGATAATAGCTATTCTTGTTCAAACGAAGACTGGATATCATCCGGCGGACGTCCATCTCCGCTGACCGCCTTAGAAGAGGCTGGTTTCTAAGGAATGTAAATTACTTGCGATTGTGACTTTAAACATAAAAAAATGGCCTTATTCTGTTGAGGGCATAGGTTGCAAGCAGTCCTAAATCAAGATATAGTCATAGAACATATAATAATATGACATAGTTAAACAAGCGGAAACTGTTAGCTTTCTTTTAAATTAACTTATTTACAAAAAAAATATCTAAATAAAGGAAACGGTCTTCAACACTCTAAAGTGTGAAATAACTTGTTGAAGTCGGTATCATGATAGTTCAAAAAAAAATGTTACCCAAAAATGGAACGACTTCAACATTCAAAAGTGTGAAATAACTTGTCGAAGTCGATACCATGATAGTTCAAAAGTACCTATTATCATAATATTGTGCGCATGGTACCGATTTCAACAAGTTATTTCACAATTTGAGTGTTGAAGTCAGTTCCATTTTAACATTTTTTTCACTCTTTTTAGTGACCCTTGCTACTTACGGGATCGATTGTCCTTCATTGTCAACGACTAAATCATCAAGATTGGAATAGTTATTTGTGCAACAAGAGAGCAAAGTCGTTTTTTTCCGCGAGTGCGGATTTTGAATCCTAAGCAAACGAAGGATTCAATGATTGAATCACGAGCGTAGCGGGTGATTCTAAAGTTGAATCCTGAGTGTGGCGAGGGATTCAAAGGCACGAGATGCAAAAAACTTTGCTCTTGTGTAACACACATAACTTTTCACTTCAGCAGCGAGAACACTTTAGGAGATAAAATAATAAACAGAACAGTATAGGTAACAAATAAATACAAACGAATTGAGAACCTCCTCTTTTTTTAAGCTGGTTAAAAATGACTGACGATATCGGAAAAGTCACGGGAAGCCAATGGTTTCAAGTGGCTTGTACCCCTGTAGCCGTTCTATGTGACATTCTATGGGGGATACCTTTGTTCAACAGAATACATCGATGATATAGGAAAACTCAATTAGCTTTTCGTGACAATTTACACGGATAACATTTTTACACGACTGCCCAAAAAAAGGAGAGTTATGTTTACAGTGTTCATGTATGTATGTTTGTGAGATTCTTTATTCCACCATGACTTCTGAACGGTTCAACCGATTTTAATGTACTATAATATATCATTAGATTTGTCTTAATAGCCCGGGTGACAGGTACATAAAAAGTCAACAAAAAAATGAATTAACGTATTTTAGACGCCATATTGTGAGTTTTTTTTTTCTCCCAAACCCTGAGTTTTAGAAGTTGAGTATCAAAATGAAGGTCATTAAGAAGAGATTCCATAAATATATAATACTTACATTTTTAATTTGAATGGAACGATAAAACGCTTAACGAAAATAAATAATTTGCAGTCAGGTTTTTTTAGGGTTCCGTACCCAAAGGGTAATAGCGGGACCCTATTACTGAGACTTCGCTGTCCGTCTGTCACCAGGCTGTATCTCAAGAACGGTGATAGCTAGACTGTTGAAATTTTCATAGATGATGTATTTCTGTTGCCGCTATAACAACAAATACAAAAAGTTTGCCAAGTGCGAATCGGACTCGCGCACGTTAAAACAAAAAAGGTTAAAATGTAAAGTCTAATGTTGTGTAGCTAATGGTAGAGAACCCTTCGTGCGCGAGTCCGACTCGCACTTGGCCGATTTTTAATTAATGTAGACTTGTAACAAAATGAAACCTACGTGAATACGAGCAGGTTATAGGTACCTATATCAAGAATTTTATAGCGTAAGTAAAATAATATTATGATGCTCAGATAAGCAACAAAATGAGGCTTCCAACACCAGCAGCGCAGTTAACATTAAGTACTTTGTTTATTTATAGCGTAAATCTGAACTAAACATTATGGTGCGGTGGTAAGATTTACCGTTGATAGTGAATGTAAGAACGTAAAGAGTAGAGCGGTAGGAGCAAGAAAGCAAGACATCGATGCGCTCTGATGGTACCCACAGAGCGTTACAAGCTTCTAATGAAAGATACGCGATAAAATTTAATTATGCCTATGTACTTACTAACTAGTAATTAGGTACAGGATGGTAAAAATGTGATTATGCACGTCAGACATTGACTGGACATGGACAATTTGAGCCAGCAGTCCGTTGCTTGATTACTGGTTGCTTATTAGATTACGGTGATGTATGGAAGGGCTAGTTAATTATATGGTAAACGGTATTGTTAGAGCGGTACTTGATAAGTTGATAGCAATCAAGGCAATTAATAAAAACAGTCTTTTTTTATATTATTGTAGCGGAAAAGTTGGCCCGCCTGATGTTAACCTCTGCATATAATAGACTAGCTTTCCGGGCTCGGCTCCGCCCGCGCGTATGTCGGTTATCGCGCAAAACATTAACCTCTTTTTGCGCAGTTGGATAAAAACTATCCTATGTTTTTTCCCAGGTCTCAAACTGTTTCCATACCAAATTTCATTTAAATCCAGTAGTTTTGGCGTGAAAGCGTAACAGACAGACAGACAGAGTTACTTTCGCATTTATAATATTATATATCTTATACCGGTCTTCGCCGAGTTGACCTTACTATATATAATATTATATATTATACATATATCTAATATAATATATAATATTATATATAGCACTTACTGATGTATTTCGCCATGTGACGAATTGCAATGCAACGGCCACACTGAGACATAGTTGTTAGATGTCATGTGCCTGTAATTTTTCTGGCTGCCAAGGACTGCTGCCGGAACACACTGTTAGGTGCTTGGCGACAAATTGCCCTTCCACCGTGCGTTGAAGCTCAACCCGCTGCGGGCGGTGGAAATCGAACCAGGGATCGGCGCCACGGCAGTCCACAGTTATTACCGTTCGGCCATCATTGCTCAATTTTAGCTTATTTTTTATTTATGAGTTGTTTATTTATTTTTATTTCCTATAGTATAGCCTTTGTCTAAGATGTTCCTGATGGCTAGTGATGATGTGTTCGACGATGGTCAACAGACGTATATCCTCTTGCTTTGAATTAGCTGTACTACTGAGGCCCAATTTCACCAAACTAGGATAAAACTATACGATAACTTTAATCTCTGTAACCAACAAAATATAATAGACCTTTGTCACCAAAGATTTCCAATGATGTTGCAGGATTTGAAATTTGTCTGTATTACATTTTACATCATGGCAGACGGCTGTAGCAAAGGAATGAATCTAATCGATGTTTTAAAATGCATAGATTTTTTTTTTATGTTATTGTGGCGGAACTAGCTCCAGGCCCACCTGATGTTAAGCGGTTACCTCGGCCTATAGCAGATGCATTTCGTCACAAGTGACGAATTGCACTGCGCCCGTCATCTTGAGAGATAGTTCTTAAGTCTCAAGTGCCTGTAATTTCACTGGCTCTCAAGGACTGCTGCCGGAACACATCATTAGGTGCTTGGCGACAGATTTTCAACTTGAGGGTGGTCGCTAGCCAGGCGGGCATTCGCAAAAAGCCCTTCCACCATGCGGTGAAGCTCAAGCCCGCGGCGGGATTCGAACCATGGACCTGCTGCGCGGCAGTCCATAGCGAATGCCACTGAGCCATCACTGCTTCAAAAAAAAGATCAAACGGCGGTATAGCTCGATAAACCGAATGCAAATATGGCCACTATGGTACAGCCATGGAAGTAATAAGTAATATGTACAACCGTAGTAAGTACTTATTACTTCCATGGGTACAGCTGATAATACATACTATTTCTATGTCCACATTGCTGTCACATGTTATAAAAGTCCATACCAAGGAGTTTTCTATTTTCCACGACAGAAAAGTTCATAAATTCAAAACTGCCACTAGATTTGCTATAGTAGCAAAAGCCTATCACAATTTAATGGTCTATATTATATATAACTAACTTTCCGGGCGCGGCTCCGCCCGCGCAAAAACATTAACCTCTTTTTGCGCAGTTGGATAAAAACTATCCTATGTTTTTTCCCGAGTCTCAAACTATATCCATACCAAATTTCATTCAAATCGGTCCAGTAGTTTTGGCGTGAAAGCGTAACAGACAGACAGACAGACAGACAGACAGACAGACAGAGTTACTTTCGCATTTATAATATTAGTACTGAAGTACTGATAGTACTGATAAGTTATCCGCGAAGGTATTAATTTAACCCTAGTTTAGTGAATCAAAAGAATAAATATTAATCTCAAGGACATGAATGAAACTTTGCAAAAATTCACTGAGTTTCAACACTTGTAATTTATGACACTACTATTGTATGGAAAGCAGTACGTGCAACTAATCGTAAGACAGGCGTGGCACTTATCATCAAATCATATAAAAATACAGAAAATTAGACTATACTCAGACTGAGGTAGGTGAAGCGCAAAATTGCCGCTACACGTTCCTGATCTGAGCGGTCTAGGTATACCTTCGAATACTTTATCCAAAAGCATAAACTTAACATCAGTCTGACAGCAATTCATTCGAAATATAATCATTCGTCGCTAGAAAAATGGAAAAGTAACGCTTTTTGGGAACATCGGTCGCGCATCACGATTTCACAGGAGAGGTAATGGCTTCGTAACTGTTAAGTAAGCTGCGGTTATGGACGCCATTAGACGTCGGCCAACGACCCAGAGCCAACTCGTGACGGATGTGCCGTCATTTAAATGGAATAGAATTTGATGAGGAATTTGTATGAAGAAAATATTCCATTCAACATTATACCTATCTTATAGTTACAAATAGCATAGCAACAGTATCCAACCTGATATGCATGTATTATGTAAGTATCTGTACATCATAACTTTGAAAAAACGAGTAATTACAGACAGTAGGTGGAACAAGTTAACAGTTAGTATGGTGTACGTATCTATCGGCATTTGTTACAATATGTATCTAATGGGATAATAATCAATATTTTAAGAAAACATTAAACTACATAACGTTTTGGAAATCACTTTAATAATATACCTATAGTGACCATTCCGCCTAATTTTCCTGTTAAGCTGACGTGAGGTCATGTCATAAACTAAAGCTAAAACGGAAGAATTTCGACGCGTTCTACAAAAAGCATCATCAGGATCAAGATCCTGATACTCTTCAAACGCACTTTTCACACGCAAAATTTTCTCCATGTGCGCTCGAAACGTCGTGACGTCGGCTTAAAAGGTAAATTAGGCGTAATTGTCACTGGAAATAATTTTATATTATGCTGCACGCCGAAGTGTTACTCGCGGGTTTTTCGGGATAAAGTATGTCCTATGCATTATTCTAGTAAACTATCTGTATGCCCAATTTAATCCAAATCCGTTCAGCGTGTGATAAAATAACAAATATACAAACACACTCTCAAACTTTCACCATAAGAATATTAGTATAATAAGTATTTATCGAAAATATATAATGTATAAAGGTTTTTGAAATATTTGTTATAATTTACTAAGGATTTCCGCAACGTAACACCTGAATCTTTTCAATACCTAACGAGATTTATACGAGAGAACTTATAGAATCCCCCGTAGGATATCGGGCTAGAAATGAACCCTTTTCTTATGAGAGTGTGGGAGTCGAAAGGCGCGACGAAGGAGAAGCACCATAACGTAGGCAGCAGCGCCTTCTGAATAATTGCCATCTTATATTTCGATCCCCAAGACGATAGCCAAGCAAAAGTCAAAGAAAAAACGTTAATTATTATTTCAAAAAGAATTACGAGTCACTACAGATTTTAAAATTATCACAATTATTTATAATATCACACCTCATTAAGTAGGAAAGCTCAATATTTTGCAGGAAAATTCTACCTAAGTAGACGTGATGTCATAATTACGAAGTAGCTTGATAGGAAGAATATTCGACGCGTTTTTATTTTACATTCATGATTATGATTGAGATTCCTCTTTAATTTTATTTTAAGATTTACCCCGTAACAAAATGATCTCAAATGTCATTTCAGACCATACCCTCTTAACTTATTTTTAAAGATAAAACAAGATTAAAATGATATTTGTAAGTAACTACTCAACTCGTGCCTGTAGGGTGCCGGATAGCCCGTGGGGTACCGGGCTATAATGTCACCTCCATTTTTCTTCCTGAGGGTGTCGCAGGACGCGACTAAGGGTAAAATACCGGCAAGATTGCAATAGTGACTTTTGAGTAATGCTATCTTACAATGCTATCCTCAAGACGCCTACCAAGCGTGGGGATTATGGCAAACACTCTCTTAATGGGAGAGGCTGTGTTCAGCAGTGGCGAATCCGGCCGATACAGACTAGGTACTCAATGAGCTCTGGAAGATTACAAACCATATGCAATTTTTTTTTATTCCGGCTACCTTCTCTCGTATGCCCCAGTCAATTGAATTTCTAGTCCAATAAACCAATCCAACTGGATTTTAAATAATCTACGCTGCGTTCTATAAAATTGGTCCTAGCGTATCGAAAGTCATTTCTATTTGGGCTCTGATGAGAACGGATCAAGTCTATAACTATATACAGTGTTGCAGCTTAGCTGATCTGCAACGTAATTATTTACTCCCTTTACGATCGCGAATAACTGCGGCTTCTAAGACTTATCGTGATTCTCTTACTTTGTTTGCTTGGACAGTGTTAGTGATATTTCCTATAAAAGATTATTTTAGGTTTAAAGAAATTTATTCTTAAAAAGACTACATAGTCACTTACATGAGAACAAAAACATAGCATATTTCTTACTAGGTATCATTCGTTAATACTAATACACTCATTTAACGTATTAAAAATGCATGTAGGCAACACATCAACGGCAACGCCTTTTTTATAAGAGAGATATTTTTGGGCAAAAATAGTTCAGTTTACCAGTATATCACATAACTATAGGTATACTTGTTTGACCCTTTTGATTTGCTCAGCTCGCCAATATAGTGTGAAAAGTCAGCTTAATTTTGGACATTCTTAACTTTTATTGCATTTACAAACTGACCTTGATATTTTCTGTATTCTACTAGATGTTTTCTATATTTCAGATAAACGACCTCAACAGGTCAGACTCTAAATCGAGGATTTATTTTTACTTTTGCATGGCGGTAGAGCATTCTATAGGAATGCCCGCCTGGCTAGCTACCAGCCTCGTGTAGAAAATCTGTCACTCATCACCTAACGGTGTGTTCCATCAGCTATTTCAGAGCCAGTAATTCTCAGTTTGTTCAAATCATCACTTACCATCATGTGAGACAGTGGTCAAAGTCTAGCTTATCAGTTATCAGGTATAAGTATAACATTAAAATCACACAGTATAGAAAGGATGAAAACTCCTAGGTTTTATTGAACTTTTTACTTTCCTTTTTCAAGATTACTCAGGACTTTGTAAACTAATATCTCTCATTATTCAGTTCACACAGCAACCCTTATTTTATAAACTGTTGAAATGTCCAAAAATTACAATTGCTATTCCCGTGCAACTTTTCTATTTAGCGCCATCTGGTTGGAACTAACTCAAGAGTGGGCTAACCCATTGGACCACGGGTCTAGTTATGGACAAAATTTAACGTATCAGTTCATAGTCCAACCTAAATAAAAGAAGGGCCATTGCTCCGAAAATTTTACGAAGGCGCGTGGTCAACTAGTTACGCAGAAATAAGCTCAAAAAAGGACCAGCCTAGCCAAGCCTAAAACAAATCCAGCTCAAAATATTCATAAACAGTTCCCATTGTATGAATATTGTATTTATTTTTATTTCTTTAATATAACTTATCTGATAACTGTAAAATAGGCCTTAATATTAAAAATTAAAATTAAAACCAATGAGTATAATTATAAAAATATTTTATTTAACTGGGTCAACAATAAAATTATTTACATACCATTTATACACTGTACAATTATATTAATTATGATATTTACATGACTTCAATTAGGTAATATAATATACATAAGCCCAGGCCTCGCAAGACTTTCTTACAATGATAAAATAAAATGGTGGACACTACTTATCAATATATATAAAAAAGTATCCACAGTTAATACATTTATTAACAGCAGCGCCACCAACGGAAATTTAAACGAACTATGGACACGTAGAGAAATACGTTAATTTCCATGGTTACAATAATTCTCGTAACGTATCAAAAATCACTCGAAACTTTTCGCAATCGAAAGCGCGCCCGTGTGTTTTCAACTACTACTGCGTACCCAAGCGACTATATTTTACTTTAGTTGTGTATTGACGGATATTTGACAGTGCTCATACTGCACAAGCTCAGTATAGAGGGTTGTATTGATGACGTCACATGTATTTTGTGTATTGCAGTCAGTGCATTTCGTGGCGTTCTTGTGTTCTTAAAGCGCAAAACGGACCGTGTCCTAAATTAAAATTTTTTAAGCGTATTTGTATAAATATAGTGAGACCTGAATGATATCTAATTATTTACAACCGCTTGGACCCGGTGTGTCGATGTATAAGAGATGTGGATGAAAACATGATTTAAGTACCTCCAACCAATATTCAATACAAAATAGTGTAATAGCTATTATATATTATCAAGTATAGAAACTGACAGCACTACTGCTCAGTTTCTGTGACGAAAACGGAGAAATTTTCTTGTCTACAATTATAATATACATTACATAATTTGTGCATATCTACCTAAGTTACTCGTATAATATCTAAGAAATAAAAATATATGAGTACGATCGTAACAGTTTGATGAATTTTATTTTGTTGCTATTCTTTTGTAGGTATACAAAGGGTAAAAACGGGACCCTATTACTGAGACTTCGCTGTCCGTCCGTCTGTCACCAGGCTGTATCTCAAAAACGGTGATAGCTAGACAGTTGAAATTTTCACAGATGATGTATTTCTGTTGCCGCTATAACAACAAATACAAAAAAAATACCAATTGCGAATCGGACTCGCGCACGTTAAAACAAAAAAAGGTTAAAATATGAAGTCTAATGTTGTTTGAATGGTACGGAACCCTTTGTGCGCGAGTCCGACTCGCACTTGACCGATTTTATTCTATTATTCATTGGAAATGAGATGGCATAAGATTCGTGACTGTTACGAGTCCGAAACTGCTGGTCCAATTCCCTTTCTGTACGGAAGTGACAAGTTTTTTATTAATTAAAATTGGACGTTGTAACATTATCTTGTACTGTCATTGTCCATCTGATATTAAGCGAAATAAATTAAAGTAAATCGTGACGTTTTGGAGGGAAATTTAAACTTATGTCAATTTTTTAGTTTAGTAGCTAGATTGGCTAGCTTGTCTTAATATGTAAGTAGTTTTTTTTACATTTATAACATATATATTTTAAAACTTATTGAATTGGACGGGTAACGTTATAAATATTTTTAAAGTTTTAGTGGGTAAATTATGGAATCATGTGCATTGGTGTAAGATAACTTTTCAAGACAATATGAACATGTTTTTGTATAAATAGTCCTGTAGAATTGTTTCCAACACTAGCAACAAGAGTGTATAATTCCCTTTACACAATTGAGTTTCCATCTTAAGAGAAACAAATGATATTTTTTTTAACAATAAGGAATGACAGATTATCTATCTCATATCAAAAAAAATATTGGAAATCAAAATGTTATGCCCAAGGCGATAATCGAACCCGCAATCTCCGATATCGCGTCGGGTGCCTAATACCATCTCGGCGATCAATCCACCATCTCAACCAACCATCTCAATCTCTTATTTTGGCGTTAAGATGCGATACTATCATAGCCTTTGTTGTTGAAACTAGTCCGCTTGTAAAATAGTAGTGATAATTAGAATATTAAATTCGAAAATTTTAGTCAAAAATATTTAAAATTAGTAAACACAAAAGTATTAAAAATTGACGTATGACACTCCAGTACGCTAATTATTCCAATCTTAATTTGACTAATACAAAACGTATTCTCAGGTAGAACAATTGTATTTTCCTACTTAACATATTCTAACATTATTTTGCTGTATTTCGATCTCTGATCGAGCATTTTCTATTTTCCATTTTCCCTGCGAATAATGCATTTTATTATTCGTAGCATTTTGCTATTAATTGTGATTAGAACTTATCATATATTTGTTATTCTATAGCATGTTTACATTTTAAAAGACAGCTTATAATTGTATGATTTGCATCAAGTTATAAACATAAACACAAACCTTCAATACAATTTTATAATAATTATATAAATGGTCACATATAAATATTAAATTATAATAATATTATAATACAGTACAGTTTATAAATAATACTATGAAGAGTAATTGTATGATTAGCAGGCATTTTTTTAAGGCTTCATACGGTGCAGGCTAGCCAGTTTTCTTGTGGGTCTAACCATCTGAGCTATCGTGACAATGACGCCGGGGTTCGAATTTACTCCTTTCGTTCTTTTTTAATCATCGTTAAGACAGAACAGAGCGAAGTTTAATAATGAAGTAAATCTACCAACAAAATTAATTTAAAAATTAGTTTTACAATAACCGAATAATTAATATACAGTTATTTTTGCAGTAGCATTAAATGTTCACAACGAAAGGAAAAATTAGAACCACTAGTGGGAATAGAACCCACGAAACGATACTTTAACATGACAGAATTCACTAAAGCTCTGTTTTGCAATAAACAAATTAAAAACATCAGAACGATAAGAAGTTAACTGGCCAAAATTTAAAAAAAAAACTTTTAAGCAACCAACATTCGCTCTTTTTATATTGATTGTGTACATTTATTCTTATGGGTAGGCACTGGGATGATTGAAAAGCCAGATATCTGCCAGGTTAATGAGCGTTTCAGCGGTAAATGAGAGGTATAAGAGGAAAATTTCCTCGTATACCTATATAAAATCAATACGATTCTAATATCTAGATAGGATCGCTGTGCTCCGCGACGCTAGGCAAATAAAGCGACCCTATTGGTAGATATGTTCCTCTAATATTCATTTTCCTCGAAAATCTTTGGTGGATCCGCAGTCTAAGGCTGACAGTTACTTAGCCGCCAAAAAAGGGATCAAGAAATGTGATGAAAATTGAAAACTATAGATTTACGTTTCATGCGCTAGCTAGCCTGTACCTAAATGGGCTTTTTATTCCTACCTAAATGGGCACATTACTTCATATACACGATATAAAGTCATATTATAATATATAATTGATAGTTAAAGAAATTATGTCAAACATTTTAATAGGTATCCATATTCTAACTGCTGAGAACGTGCTCTTGATTTAAAAGATTAATATATTATTAAATAAATGTGAATCCTTCTATTACAAGTATTATTAACCTAATATGCATATTAATCTCAATATTAATAACACAACCACACATTTTCAAATGATACATAGCTAATATTTACACATTATTACGTACAGGCGGCTTCTTATTACTTTAATTGTAAATAATAACATAAAACAAAATTATATAACAAATTACAATAAAACAACACTATTGCCGAAGTGTAAAAGGCAAAAAAACTACGTGAAACATTATAAAAACATTATAATAATTACATATGTCAGTATCATTATTTAATCCACATATTTTTTTTTTAATAATATATTTTCATTTTGAATACAATATGTATTTATGTTTTAAAATGTGTCGTCACTACTTATTCATCTATAAATATATAATTAAGATAATCTCGTAGTTGCTAATAATGATTTTATTACTATGTCCACTCGTGCGCTTTCAACGTGGGTAGAGATATAAACGAGGGTTTATAGTTTATCATCTGTGGTCCAACAGACTATATCAAACTAGCTTTCCGGGCGCGGCTCCGCCCGCGCGTTAGTCGGTTATCGCGCGAAAACATTAACCTCTTTTTGCGCAGTCGGATAAAAACTATCCTATGTTTTTTCCCGGGTCTCAAACTATCTCCATACCAAATTTCATTCAAATCGGTCCAGTAGTTTTGGCGTGAAAGCGAGACAGACAGACAGACAGAGTTACTTTTGCATTTATAATATTAGTACTGATGGATAAACTATGGGGTACTTTAATATGACCATCCTGATCCAGAACCCAACTGATTAGTGTGCCTATCTTATTACCCGTAGATCACTTGAAATACGGTATATGAAGTTACAACATGCGTAATGTGATAGCATTATGTGCGTTACAAACCCACATTTGCCAAAACACCTGTGCATGTTGTATTCCAACTTTTAACACCTAATAAGGTCATAGAATGTCTATTAAGATATGCTTAATACAGCACACAATTTGATTACAGGCGTCTAACGCAAGAAAATCTGTCGCCAAGCACCTAACGGTGTGTTCCGGCAGCTGTCCTTGAGAGCCAGTAATTCTAGGTTAGCCTGAACAACATCTTCGACCACATCATCACTTACCATCAGGTGAGATAGTGGTTTGACCACTAACCCATCATGCGTAAAAAAAAAAAAAAGAAGTTGAAAGCGCACCAGTAGTCAGGAGGCCGTTACACTGTCATATAACTAGGATCGTAATTAAAGCTGCGTCTCCACGAAACAAACGAAACAACTTCAAAAACTTCCACCAAAAAATTTGGCAGCTTTTGTCAGAAACACGTGTTTAGTTTCCAGCTTTAAAAAGAATTTCGTAGCTTTTGTTAATAATCCGTTACACGCGCTCTCATTTATTACGTAACTACACGGGCGGGGCACCAGCGTGCCCCATTTTTAAGTGAGTATTACTGTTAAATAGTATTAGTGTATTCCAAATCTGCGTTTGTTTTTAACCGTAACAAACAATGTTACTTTTCTGTCACAAAATATTAATATAAATATGGTCCCCGCACATTTCCTTGTGTTGTTTTGGTTTAATGATCGCTTTTTCTATTCAAAACGTAGGCAATAAGGGAGCTTTAGTATGACTAACATGTTGATAAAAACAAACTCGTGTGTTTTCGTTGTTGCCGAGTCACTAACCAATATATCAGGATACAGCTTTTGAAGTAGATGACATTCTGGGTCCATATATTTTAAAATAACAAGCAAATATTTATACCTGGGGCACATTTGTGCCCCGTGCGTGTAACAGAGTGTTAATAATATACATATGATAGTTTTGCAGCGGCCTTTATCAGATATCGTTTATATTAATGAAACCATGCACTTAAAAAATACTCTTCATAAAATCGAAGCATCAATTTAAAATTATATTAATTTGAAACAAAAATGCTGAAACACCACAATCACATATTCGGCACTATAATCTATTATTCAATAATAGACCTTACGTTGTGCGTTATAAAATATCTTATTCACTACTATACACAGTTGTACACTTTAGTTTCTTTACACTTTTTTAAAAATTATATAACACTGTCCCTTTTCTGTTTTCAGTTCAAACTGTTGTGGCTAAGTATTGTGTATAAAAGTTTGATTATGTAGCTGCTTCCTTTGACTCTTCACTGCTGATACAACTTGACATTGGCACCCTTTTTGAAAATCTGGACTCTATGACGCACTATTTTGGTTTAGTTTTAGTGTAAATTGTATCTAAGTATTAAGTACATTTTAAAGTTCAAATTTGCATCACATTTCCGCTGAATTTTCCACTGCTGACAGGTTCCCAAAAGTGTAACAATGGAATAACAATTGTTATAAATTATATGTAATTCATCAGACAGGAAACCTAAAAGACATTGGCATCTTTTCCGACGGCAGCAACCCACAATGCCAAGCAATCTTCTTCAATCTGTCTAAAAGATCCACCTGCATCTTGGTCCTAGGTCTGATCGTGACGAGTTCCTAGCATTGAATTAGCCAAATTGAATTCTATTACTCGGCATTCAAGATTCAAATTACAATCTACACTGCTCAGACATTAGCATCCTTTACGACAGTGACAATCCAAAGTGGACTTTATCGCTTACGTTTTAAGATGCCAAGTCGTCTTCTCATCCACTAGCTGTCGAGTTGATCCGGCTCCATCTTTGTCCCGGGTCGGAGAATGGCCATTTTATCATCGTTATCACCATCGTGCATAGTCTCTATGGTGAGCATCATTTTATCATCGCAGCTGTCGTCACCTGAATCTGAGTACATGTTCTGAGTAGACGTTGCTACCTCCTGAAACAATCGATTGAATATATTTAAATTCATATCGGTATGATTAGGTGCGATCATGAAAAGCCATAGAAAAAAATATATAGTGACAGTTAATCGAGGCTAAACGTTCGGAGAGTCAACTTCTCTTTACGATAATTCGTTTAGAGATAAAGTACAGTAAGTATTATGTTCCGTATTGCATTTGAGGTGTTGCATATCTTTTTGTATATACTGGTATCACTCTGAAAAAATTCAAAGCGAGATACCAGCTGTTTAGTATTTTGGTGATAAGTATATTATGGTTTCAATGGAAATAACTAAATATTTATTTATGGATTTACTTTTATCTAGATCAGCAACAGACATGGAAATTCCATCTATAGAAGAAATCGAGGTATCGTAAGCCATTAAAATCCACATTCGTCAGTGACTGCCAAGTCACTGACGAATGTGGATTTTGGGATGGCAAACATGACTGTCAACAGACAACTGTAAGTCTGTAATCTAATATACAAGACTAGCACTCTGAGGGTGCGGTACGTTTTATACAAACAGTACTAACAAAGCTAAGAGTACTCACATTCGGTCCGTGTAATTATGCACGCTCACTGCCGTTTGCGTTACTATTAAATCGGACCAAGCACAAGGACGCAAATATGACAATCCATCCAACGAAACAAATATATAATAACCTCCATACCTACACAAACATATCAACAGATTTTATGAGTATTTGAGACAGAATTACAAGCTGTAAAATCTAAAAAAAGGCCTAATATTTTCTAGCCTTAATTTTTCAATTGTTATGACAGTTGAGACATATATTCGTAAACAAGCCAATGCTTGGTCCATTTGACGCTCAGAGCGCTGTTGCCACAGTACTGCAAGCGCTGTGCAGTGACGTCATCGACGCCGACACACCTACCAGTCTTATAAACGTTTGGCACCCTACATACAACTTGGAGCAACCGTGAGCGTGCTACTGAGACTAATAGTTCAATTCGGACCAGACCGTGAAATATCCTAGAAATCGTCTAGACATATGGGATAGAACTGTGTCAATGTCAAACAAGGGACCCCCCTTCATCTAGCCATTCCAATGTAGAAATAATACAAAGATATCAAATAATATGTTCCAAAAGATAACAGGCGCTCAAAAATTAAAACAGATGGGAACAATTGATTGAATGAGCATGTAATAGGAACACAGCATTGTCAAAAAACATGTCATTAGACCATAAATTTCTCTCAGAAAATATACATACCGTTATCCTATTCTTAGTATGTATCCGCACGTGCTTGGCGAGATGATCTGACCGCATGAACCTCTTACTGCACTCGGGACATTCAAACCTCTTTTCACCCGTGTGCGTTCTTCTATGCCTTTGGAGCTCGTCGGACCGGGTGAATCTATAACAAGGCATATATAAGTTAAAATGGGGGAGGCTGTATTCAGCAGTGGACAATCCGACTGATACAATATCTTAATGTGGGAGTCGTAAGAGGCGTAAGGAGCAAAATATCATAGCAGTAGGGTAGAAGCGCCTTCTGAAGATCCCCAAGAAGCCTGCCAAGCGTGGGGATTGTGGCAAACCCGTAATGAGGGATACATTTGTTCAACGGGTCCGGTGTTTCTGACTTCAGACTGTTGATGATGATAATGATGAAAAAAAGTTAGTCAGTTTGCTTCGTTGAATGTAAGGCTCGATTCCCACCGAAGTGGCAACGGACGGCAGTGCAGCGGCCGGCAGTTCTACTGTCAAACCATTTTTGACTTCAAGCTAACAAAGTGATAGCTCATTGTGTATTTTTCAGTGTTGCTACAATATACTTAAATAATATCTGAAAATATGTGTGACAGCTGTCACACCACACATTCACAGTTAAATTCGTATTTTTCCATTTTGATTTCATATTTAGCCAAAAAAATTCTTAAGAAATACCTATACATAGAACTTAGGTGTGCCTACTGTCAAAGTGACAGCTTATACCCTATTTTTCCGATTCAATATCATATTTCAGCTACATACATAATTAGTCTAATCAGGTATTAGGTTTGATAGCAGTCTAGGTGGCAGTTAATGTTCTATTTTTATGTATTGATTTCATATGTTGGCTAGGTGCTTAGCTGCAATCTTCTACTTGATGGTGGTAGCTAGCCAGGCGGGTATTCGCAAATTATCCTTCCACTATGCATTGAAGCTCAAGCCGGCAGCGGAGTTGAAATCGGTCGGCTATATTTGCTTCACAATCGAAACTTCCAGCTAATATCACGTGAAGCAAAAATACCAAAACTTTTACCTCTTTCCACAAAACAGCCAGTTGCACAAGAACGGTCGTTCCCCAGAGTGCCATCGCAAATGTGCCCGCAAGTGAGAAGTCTTTCCGTACACCTTGTTGCAGCCCGCTATGTGACACACGTGCTGCTTCTTACGGTCCACTAGTCGACTGTCAACAAACAATTTATCCAAATTGGTTATATGATGTTAATTGGCTTTAATATATGGCTATATAACCGGTGAAATACGATATCGAGATGAACTAGTTTAAGCTGCGACAGAGGCGCTAAGGAACTATAGACCTTCGTGATTTAGACGTAATTATTATTTTACTTCCAAAAAAACTTTTTTTTTGCCCTGTTTGGTACCGTTCTAGAATTGCACCCCCATATCTTCCTGTGGAAGTGTGGATAAGAAGCGATGAAAGTAAAATCAGAACGTGGGCAACGGCGCCTTCTGAAGAACTGCTATCCTTTACTGAGATCCCAAAGACGCCTGCCAAGCGTGGGGATTACGTCAAATCGCCCCTTAATGTAGAGGCTGTGTCAATCAATGGACGATCCCGCTAATACAGTACAGTATATTTTTTATAGCCGTAACTCTGCCTCACACAATCTCACTTGAAAGTAAGGATGATGTGGTCGAAGTTGGTTAATACTTCAATTCACACCGAAGCGACAGCATCTGACGCAGTGGCCGGAAGACTGTCAAGCCTTTTTCGACTTGTGACTATCACTACAATGCATAGTATAGCATGAATGAATTGACGGTGACGGACCGCGGGTAGCTGCGCATCCGCCCACGGCACCCTGAGCAAACTCGTGACCTATACAAGTCTTTCAAGCGATACTATGCGTTGCAGCAATAGTTACAAAGTCGAAAATGGTTTGACAGTAAAACTGCCAGTTTGCTGCCACTTCGGTTACTAGAATGGGATCTGGCTCTCAAGGACATCTGTCGAAACAGATGCAGTGATTTAGTACCTACGGGTGGTACCTAGCCAGGCGAGCTATCGTAAAATGCCATTCCACCTTGCAAAGTGTGGTACGTATTTTCCGCGCATTTCGTTGAGCGTATTTTTAGGGACTAAACATTATTTTCGACGCTTTGATGAGAGCTCATCAAACTATCAAAACTATCTCTTCCTAAAGCCCGTTCAATCTAGATGGATTGGCCAACTTCGAAACTTATACAAATATCAAACCAGTTTGTCTCGATATCGGATCTCACCGCTTCAGGGCTGCGTTTCAGCAAGCTATCAGTTAAATATTGCCCAACAATCGGTTTTATTGGCACGGCCAAAATTGACCAGATAAGGTTAAAAATACAAAACAATGAACAAAATTTTCACCATAGACATATGTATTGAGTATTGACCCAAACTGATCTTTAAATCCTGGAAAAATCAAAGTTTGGAAAGGTGCGCTTATAACAGCTAAAACTGTCCACATTTTGAGGACCGTATTTGACGTTCAGAGCAAATTTAAGCTCAGCAGATGTCCTGGTGAAACGCAGCCCAGATACATTTATTGGACGACCAATACCTATTTAGGAGCGCATTGGCACATGGCGTACTTCTTCAAGGCAGTAGCCACTAGCAGTAATTGGTGTGTAGGTAAATAATGGAATTAAATATTATATAGTCTGTTGCTGTATACTTATAACAATTTTCTTCTACTTGAGTTTCTGAAAGAAAAAAATCTACATAATAGTGTGTCGTTTCTGAAGGTTGATTTGATGAAAAATGAGCATGTAAATAGGCCGGTAGAATCAAGACAGTCGTAGGTTGAGTCGGGCTTGAACTTAAGACACTGCACTTAGACTGCTTAGGAGTGAGAGAGATGCAGCAATGGTGAAATCTCGATCAGTTTGGGTGAAAAACGAATGAGAACTATTTCACAAAAAATTAGTAATCCAAATAAAATATCTAATTGACCATGTCTCTCTTGATAAGGTTTCCCTAACTTTTATTATTACATTTTTATACACATCAACGTTACAATTTTATTCAATACAGAAATTTTGTTTGTGTTTCGGAATCAACCAGGATCTTAAGAGGAAATGAATAAGAATACATAATATATGTAATTTTTTTGCTGTTTCAATCTAAGATTATATGCTTAAACCTGTTCAAGTGATTCTATTAAACACTTGTCCAGCCCGTTAACATAATGGTTGTGACATATAACATGATCGCCTTGCTGGCTTGACCTAAAATAGAAAATTTGACGCTAACCACCCAACGCAACGCAATATTCCAGACGCTATACTTGCGAGCCAGTTTATAATCTAGGTCAAGTTTACTGTCGATTTCGAAAACATCATCATCCACCAAGAAGTAAAAGATATAGTGGTCAAAAGCTAGTCTTAGATAAGTATATGCATTCAATTCAAGCACTCATTAAATGAGAAATAAGGTTCAAAAACGCGTAAAGTACTCACTTCTCTCCTTGATCACAATTAGGGCACGTGCAAGCGACTCGTTTCAACAATCTCTTCGAGTTATCAGGGCTCAATGATCTCTGTTTACTAGCTTCGCATTCCGTAGTGGTAGTAGTACTAGAGCCGGCGTTACCGTTCCCGCTGTTACTAACTGTGACCACTTGCCACTTGCCAGGCTCGTTAGGGTCTTGTTGTATTTGTTGACCTATTAGAGAAGGTTGAGCTGAAAAAGTGAACCTTGTCGGGATTTAGACATTAATGTCAAATCACAAACACGGCACAGAGAGGCATGCGGCAACACACAATATACAAATATTACAATACACGACACATCTACTAGGTAAGAAAAATCATATCATTTTAATTTACGTATTATAAGCAATAGCGGAAATGTTACAGTTCTGTTACGTTGTAAATTAAAAGTAAATAATATTAGTAAGTATACATTTAAGAGCATATTTTACTGAAGATATATCACTATTTTTATTTTGTATGTCTCTAATAGTAAGAAAATATTAGGTCTCCAGTGATCTCTGCATAATCATCAGTGCACATGAGTGTGAAACACATTTAGGTTTATATACCAATTTTGCCCTGTGGGGTCCGGATTTGAATGTCACCGCCCCATCGGGTGTCAAAAGAAGTGACTAAAGGTAAAATACAGGAAGGTAAGCAGCAGCGCCTTCTGTGGAACAGATATCTTAAATCCCCAAGACACCTGCCAAGCATGGAGATTATTGCGAACTCTCCTTATTGGGAGAGGCTGTGTTCAGCAGTGCACAATCCGCCTGATACAGTACCAACTTTTACAATAACATGTATTGTCTGGTCTTGTATGTGTGTGTGTGTGTGTTTGTGTGAGTTTAAATCAGACACGAGAGAGTTTTAATCTAGTCACAGCGCTGTTACTTCAGGAGCCAACACATTCAAGCGGTATAAAGGACTATAATAATACAACCACAAAGCAAAACTCTTGTGAAAATACTAAACAAAATTTTATACAAGCAAATCTATTGAAAACTAAAAAAAGACGACCGCCCTGTCAAAATATTTCCATTCAGTGTCATTTGGGATAACGTATCTCTGACGATACCCCATACATCCGAATTTGTTCGGGCATTTAAAAGTTATGGTGGAATAAAGACACCCACATATACGAAACCTAAATACATTACACTCACTTTGGGCAGTCGTGTAAATGGTATGGAAAAAAACAATAAACGGGTAACGTTATATAGCTTATGAAATCAACATACCTATGACAGGTTGCGGCTGTGGCTGCGTTTGCTGTAATTGTGCTAATTGTATGCCATTTCCTAACCCCAGAGTTGGCACTAATTGTACTGCTCCTCCTAAGCCACCCAATGATGGGACCTGAAAATAGAATTTTACATTAAGCTATCTAAACTTTGTTGTAAACATACCGTTAACTACACATGCGTATTACTACTTCACTTCAATATATTTGCTACGTCATCGTCTATAGCCACATGATTTTATTGAAAACATAGTTGTTTTTAAGGTTCTTGAAAGAATCTCAGACACAACGACCTAGATTTTGAAAAATAGTCTGATTCAATAATAATTATATTTCGATAGAAATTGATCAGATATTCGATAGTACCTACGCTTTCGGAATTAATACAATCTCTTTAACTCTGTACTAAAACTCAACTTAAATCAAAATGGCGTTATTTTTTTTTTATTTCAGTTTCGTTTCTATCTTACCATGCAAAGCAAACAACTAAAGCGTCCCCATATAATATCTACAGTGTGCATATCTATACCTATCATATTTTAAAAGACACTCCAGAACCTTACACAATTAACTTATACATAATTATATATACAAATACAAGTAGATAGATAATTATTTATTGAGACACCATAATAATAAATGTTTAAGTAAAACATAACTTTAAACCAAGTTAAGCTGTGGGCGAACTTATCGCTCAGATCAATCTCGATGAAACCATAAAGAAATACACGAGTCGACCCGTATTTAAGGAAGTCTCCGAAGATGTTGAACAGTTATAAAGCTAAACGATATTTTAGCGTAAATAGCCTTTTTTATGACACACAGCCATATAAATATCCAGTTGACCCAAAAACTATACACCAAAACCACAATACTGTACAAACTAAAGGACACAATCACCTTTACACAAAGTACTCGTAAATACAGGTACACGAACACATTTTGTCGAAAGCCTTAAAATTAGTATTTCTTAAATAAGATTACCAAAGCCTTTGGACGACTCTGGGTGAATTGTACGTGTGAATTGCTACTTTTAAGATTTACTTTCCCAATCTTTTGTTTTAGAGAATCTACTGTACAAAGCATGGAACATCAACGCGAAATGACTAGAATGTATTAGATGCTTATGGAATATTCCTTCGACACTTCTGGAATATTAGTCAGGGTCCAAAGATTGCCGAAGCACGACACTCTCCGTGCATGTGATTTACCTAGGTTGGATTAGTAGATATTATTATCCCACATATACACAAACACAACTACTGTACAAAGCATAGAACACGCACACAGCCTAAACTACAATTAAGCTTTGGGTATATTCGTCACGGACTGAAATAGCCGAAGTAAGTGGACAACATTCACCGTGTGTGAATTTACTTACCAAAGGAATTAGTTTTCCCTCATTTATAATCAACAAATATTACACAACCACCGTACAAAGCACAGGACAAATAAACAAAGAGTAACAAGTACGCTTCGGGAATATTCGTCAGGAACCGAAGATTGCCGAAGTACCTGAACGACATTCGCTGTGCGTACATTTGTCTGAGCCGGGATCACTGTAACTTGTTGTCCACCCGGCGTTGAGGTGATTATCGTCTGTTGAGGTTGCTGTTGGATTCCGTTGGAGTCTCCTTGCATCGGGTTCGATACCGCCTTCCCGTTTTACCCAAGCAGCACGAACAAATTGTATGCGTAAACTTACATATATGGAGCAGGTTAATAATTTAGGTGATTGGTTGAGTTTAGAGTAGAAGCAAGTTGTCAGTATAAATAATGTCAAATGTTAATTCGAAGGTGCCAGTTTTACGGTGAATAGTTTAGTTAAAAGGCTCACATAAGATAACATATTTATAGAGAAGTTTGTTAAGTATTTAAGGACGAGACAAAGATAGCACTATACACATCCGCGTGGAGATGAAGGGATATGGAGAAAGCGCACACTGGTCATAAAAAAATACGATTACAAGGAAGCCACGTCATCAATCGAGAATCTGTTTACCTAATTAGTATAATTAGTATGATTCCCTTATTAGTGACAATCCCTTGACTATGCAACAGAGTATCAGAGATCTTTCGGAGAATGTATCTAATTGTAAAAGGACTTTTCATCGATTTATTGTATCTAGATTATTTCAATTAATCGCGTTTATTATTACACGGGATCTACAGTCAGAAAATACATCAATATTAAATCCCTATCCAATACTTAATGTAATAATACATAGACCAGAAAATCCACATTTTAGATGAGCCTCTTATCTAGTTGACTTTAAGGTGTATAAATTGTTTAAAAAGCATTAAATAAATTTAATATCAAGCAGAAACTAATAACCGTAGCATAATTCCAACAGCTCATATAATTCAAAAGCAAAAAACCTGATTCGATTCGTAATAGAAAAAAAAACCAACGAAACAAACTAAAACAACGTGCACAGTTGCAACATAAACCAAATGTATGTGTACACCCTCGAAGGCAAGTGTTTCTCACCTGCAGTGTGATTGTGGCCGGAGTGGGAGCTCCACTTGACGCCGCCTGTGTACCGTTGCCCTGCTACCAAACCAAACACAACCCGCGATATATTTACAGCTTCATTTCGTTACGATGACATATAATATATTATATGTATCACGGATATCTGTTATAGATAATTATGTACCACCCATGGTACTTAAGAGTCATGACACTACGTCATAAGTTATTAATAATTAATAATAATTATTAATAAATTATGAAGAAGAGAAATTGCTATTTGCTGCAGCGCCATTTATCGCGGTGATGATGGATAACGGTATAGAATTATATGTTACACATTGTTTCGTGTTGACTTTTGGTTAACTGTGGTGCCCAATTGACTTCCAATATAAACCGAATTACCATTCCGTTTCTTAATCTTACTTTATTAAAGACTTTGGTCTATTGATGAAACTATTGATCAAAAGCTCATTTTTCATGACTATGTTTTGATAATTATAGAAGAATCCTTTCAACGCTTGGGAATTGTGCTTCGGAACTCTACGGAATTCAAGCTCTTTAGCGTGATCAAGCTCATCGTTAGTACCTTAGTACTTTAAGTGTGTGCAATCCACACAAGACCACCTAAACGAACTTTTATTAAAAAGAGTACAAAAGACCTTTTTAAGATACGAGTATCTGCACAATCGCAGTTACAGGGTACATGTACCCTAGTAAACTCCTTTTAGGTTCCCTGTGCTACAATTTTAAGGAGATCAGAAGATCCTCTGATCAAACGGTGATAATGTGTAAAGTTCTAAAATAATAGATGCTCCCTATAGGAAATTATATGCCACATGAATATGGTAGGGCCTGGAAAAATAACTTGTTTTTGGTTCCGACATTCAACGTTACTAATGCCAAATCATCCATGCTAAGAAACACAGCGCCCTCAATGCTCTCCTGGAGACCAGACCTGCGTGTGGTGTGTTTGATGACTAGTAGAAGATAATTTTATCGGAATGCCTGAGACTCTGCGAGAACGCATAGTGAGTAGTACCCAGCTTCCGAAACGTTTGTCAAAGCCTTCATCAGGTGGTACTGGATACTGAACGCTCATTGATCACTATATATCTATCGCGTCATAGAATACCATTGACCAATCACCGTACAGTATTTAATTTCATTATTTCATTAATTAAGGATTTGACAAATGTTTCAGAAGTGGGGGTAAGTTTGTATTATTTAAATTTATTATGAAGTACATGATATATATTTATTACTTTTAAATTATTTTTGATAATTTTATAAATATTTGATTGTCTAAAGAATTAAGCCCTACCAATATCATTAGTCCCAGTCTGCATAATAGTGCGAGGTCGTCGCAGAAGCGACAAACCTCCCTGCGAAAAGTTGGAATTAGCATCCGTGTGCTATCAATCCACTTTCACATCAGTCTTAGTCATGATCTTACTGCAGTAGAGAGCAGACGCGTGCTTCAAAAAAGTCTGAAGATGGTCGGAGAATTTTCAGTAAATATTACATTATTATCGTATCCCCCATTTTCTCCATCGTCAATGGTAGATTATCTATAGGAGTAGATGCCATAACGGATTTAGTCATGTATGTAGAGAATGATACTAGCCCATCTTATAACTCCATATAAAGCAGACTTAATGGATATTAGTTGTTAAGAATCATGTAATGATAAGTAAAGAAGAAATATAAATTTAATTAAGACTGAAATAAAGTATTTTATGTATCTTGGTGTTGTTATATGTTAGTAGAAAAATATTAACACCTTAAACATTACCTTACCTAAATAAAAGATTCTTCAACAAAATACACACGGAAAGTTATTAAACTTAGCCACACTCGTGTTCATATACGATGCGACGCAAAACAAACACACAATAGAAACCACAAAAAACTTTATGTGAAACATCTTTAAAAAAAAACATTTTTATTTTTCAGTCCTTCTGGGGAGACTTTATCATATAAAAAGTGTCGAAGTAGATTCGAGAATTGAATTATTCCCGTTAATATGACAGTAGAGCATAAAAGAAAGTACACATTAAAATTTAAGAAGAATTAATATTTACCTGGACGTTCGCAAGCGACGCTATTTGGATCTGCTGTATTTGACCGGAAGGCGTTAAAACGTTTGCCATTTGAGGTTGCGCTTGCATCTGAAATTTACAATACGGTTTTTAGTCCTTCGATCGGCTGCCTAACTATTACTCTCAAGTATAAAATCTGTCGCCAAGCACTTTACTGTGTGATCGGGAAGCGAAAATACAGAAAAGAATTTTTTTTTAGGTGTTTTTATGCTCAATTCAGTATCATTTGACGTACATTTCGATTTTATCTAATAATGCTTAAGTGATAAATAAAAGAATAACAATAGGTGTCTGCATTGAATCTTCCACTCAATGGCCATATACATACAACAGATGCTATAGTACCAACAGGTTTTAGTAGTCAAGCTTGCCTATAAGCTGTAAATAAATAAGTGTTTGATCGACACCATCATAATACGTCCACCGTTAACCAAATGCCGCCATCCTTAACAGAGGGTTGCCATAATCTACACTTGGCAGGCGTCATGTGCTTCGCAGTTTAGGTACACCGCGATGGCAAGAACTGCCATCTATGTACATGGCGGTTGTTCAGAAGGCGCTGTTGCCCACCTTCTTGTCTTTTTCCTACAGTCGCCTCTTACGACTTCGCGGGAAGATATGGGGATTAGTGGTGGATAATATAGCATCTAGCGCCATAGCATAGCGGGTTATTGCCTTGTAGCGCATACAGCGCGCTATGCATATATTCTCTTCGCGCTATAAATATAACGTTTAGCATCAAGCGTCCACTAACGTGGCTGGGTAGGCCTATAACGCGGATATGCACAAAGCGTGTTAACGCGACCGAAAGCGCGCGATGACTGAAGCTTGGCGCTATCACGCTATGCCGCTATGCTGTGTAGCGGCATAGCACCAAACTTCAGTCATCGCGCGCTTTCGGTCGCGTTTTTGCTACACGCTTTGCGCATATCCGCGTTATAGGCCTACGCGCTATATACCTACCTGTAATGTGTTCGCCTTGTTTCGTTATAACGATAGCGTATAATAAAGCGCGCTATTCGAATATAGTTTATAGTCTCTAGCGCGTTGGTGCTGTATAGCGGATTTGAACAATACTAATGGGGATGCTCTTCTACATTCGGGAAAAATGAGTGTTGTACCAATAAATATGTTACTAGACTTCTTCTACGAATAAGTGTAACTCTAATGCAGTTACTGCTGTGATTTAGGATCATTTCGGATGTGATGTCAAATCCACAATTTACAAAATACGCACAATCTTCTAAATTGGATTGGTTAATGGAGATGGCGCTTAAAAATTACCGCGTCTGATTGGTCACGACAAGGTAATGTTGTTGCGCCGCACGGTACACTTTATAAGCCACGCCCGCCGCGGTATGATTAGCGTTCTGCTATTTGTGAGCTCGACTTACATGTCTTTACATATTAATTCATAGAAAGTCGCACATAAATACGTGAAATCTTTAACGTTACATTTGCAAATGTTGGGGTCTGAAAATTAGTAAAACTGGTTATTTATTATCGATTAGCAAGCGATAGTGCTTGTAAACAGGTTGAAATAAATCCCTTTAGTAATGTATAGAGTCCCCATGGGGTGCCGAGCTATAATATCATAAACATGTATTGCTCCCCAATGGTGTCGTAAGAGGCGACTCAAGGAATAAAATGCTGGAAGGTGGGCAGCAGCGCCTTCTGAGGAACTGATATCTTAAACTGCGGTCCCCACGGCGCCAAGTATGGGGACTACAGCAAACCCTCCCTTAATGGGGGAGGCTATGTTCAGCAGTGGACAATACGGCTGATAGAGTACTTTATAGAGAGAGAGAGAGATAGGTAAGTAATACCTGTTGCAGCTGCGGTATGATCTGCAGATGGTGAGGTGCGTGCACCGGTAGATGCACCGTCTGGTAGACCGTGTGTCCGTTAGCGACGCTCACCGGGACCTGCACCGGGACCATGCCCATGCCGCCGCCGCCGCGGACTGCCACGCCTCCGCCTGCTGACCACACACTATATATCACCAACTATATTTCATAGTACATACATCGTATTTTTTTTATTCCAAATTATGTACATTTATACAACTTACACGTCATTATTCTTTTTTGAGTTTTGTTCTAAACAATGGGACCCTATTACTAACTTACTGCCCGTATACTTGGCTGTCCGTCCGTCCGTCTATACACACCACTTTAACGCGTTGAAAAGCGCTAAAAAGTTCTGTTCAAGTAACAGAACTTTTTAGCGCTTTTTGCAAAATGTATTTAGTTTGTAGCTGTAAGAAAATTATATGTTCATCTTGAACACATTATCTAAGGCCAAGAAAAGTCCGAAACAAGTTTCCATAAAGTTTTCTCCATAGAATAAAATTGCAAAGTTGACTCCAAATTACGCTTGTAACGAAAATATCTTAATTATTTACGTATGAATGTGTAAAATATATTAATAAAATAGCATAACCTTATTAAGAGGTACTAAAAAATTACATATTCGATTTACGTTACTAGTTTTGTATTATTAAGCTTAAATTCTGATTTTACCTAAACCGACTGCGATTTAACCATCGCTGCCTCTCTTTCACACCTACGCAGTCCGATAAAGACAAAATTTCAGCATTTGAAAAATAACGATTTTCTGGTACATTCTTTGTTTGTACGGAACCCTTGACGTGCGAGTCCAACTCGCACTTGCCCGGTTTTATTTTAACTGGGGTTTATAGTTTAGTAGATAGGTAGTGTTATTTTATTATGCATGTTTGCATTGGGAAGTGATTGGATTTTAAAGCCTCTCATGTTCTTTCTTTGCCGTGCATAGGGATATTTGTTTGTTTACAAAATCACATCCAGATTTTTTTTTAAATGCGTAACGATGTTTTTACTAGACAAAGAAGATCACATTATGATAACCTGTTGTACCAACCTCCTTGCCACAAAATAATTTATAAGAAAAATGTAAGTAATATGTGGATATCTATATAAAACAATTTACCTAATAATATTAAATTTGAGAAGGTAAATGCTTTAAGAATCAACTCAGTGACTGGCTGTTGTGCAAATGTTTTTTTATAGTATTAAGGAGTATCTTAGTTATAACTATAGATATAATGATTAATACTTATTAATTACGGATTGCCTCAATTATACAGTTATTATAGATAAATAATATTAATATTTGCACGCCTCGATATTGTATTCTGGCAAATAAACAATTGATTTGATTTGATACACCCAGCTTATTGAATTATTATTTTAATTCGACTTCGTCTCTGTATCTTAGAAAAGTAAATACTATCTTGATTACTGAACTTGTACACCGCAGATACTATTAGCTTGCTCCATAGCAAATAAGCTTTTGGAAGCGATACGTTAGTGGACTTTAGAGCCTTACACGTCGGGAAAAAGTTGCCAGCTTATCGGTTTTCAACAGGTTTAATATCGGAGAATCTGCGTTATGTCTACACACTACGTCACATTTATTATACCGGACACACAGGAAGGAGGCCTGTATGGTCGATGTGTGAAAAATACGCACGGAGCGTTTTTGATCGTAATAAGCTTTACGTTTTATGCCCAAGGCGGAAACTGAACCTGTGTCCTAACTGAACCTGTGTCCTCCGATAGCGCGTCGGATGCTTAATACCATCTCAGCAAAAAAAATTGTACTTCACAATTATTTGTTTGATATGATTTTCGCTTAGCACGCGATAGTGCTTGTAATCATATTTAGAAATAAGTTTTACGTACTGAGTGGATGATGTATACACACCATTTCGATTTCCCAATAGATATAATCTAGAAGTCTCTTGTTCTCGAGAACAGATTGAATAGGTATTTTATAGGAAGTTGAAGGAAACAATTTTATGTAGGTAACAGTTGCCCCAACAGACAACTGTTACCTACATAGGTAACAGTTGTCTGTTGTAACATATACCTGATGCAAGGAAAAACTCAAAAGAATATCCAAGATATGGAGGCTCCTTTGACGTGTACCATTCAAAAGTGGTCTTATAAATTAAAAAGGGGCAGAGAAGGCATCGAACCTCGATCAGGAGGGCCTGTTTCTATCTCCACGGAAAAAACCTAAAAAGGTCGAGAAACTTGTACACGAAGCTGCTCAAAAAAAACGTTAGCTGAGATGAACAAGCTATTCGTCAGTATTATAACATTCAATACTACATGACTATGTTCCTCTCAAAAGTCAATGGAAGATACATGCCGCAAATCAGTGATTTTTTTCTGGTTTTTCTCTCATATCCATACGAAGAATACTTTTAACTCCCCTATACGTATTGGGTCGCTCGCGATCGCAGTGCAAGTCAGCGTACGACGCTATATGTCTCACCCGCCCAATCATTGTGAGTTACTAAAGAAACGTCTTCAATCCAATGACATTTATTTATTAAATGGTATTGCTTCATTCCCTAAAATGTAGGATTTATAGATATCTTAATACATAATAGGTACCTAATAAATAATATAAACCTCAGCTGCAAATAAAATTACAGATTTAGCCTGTATTTTACGATGACGCTTCAGTCGTCAGACTCTCAAATAAGTCCTGCTTCACAGAGTTCATCTTTGTACAATTTATATTGTCACCACATAATACCTTAATAGAAATATTTACAACATATACTACTTATATGAAGTGATTAATGGTAATGACAGCGACAGTGCACTATTAGAAATTAAACACCAAGCAAAGTAATTGAAAGATAATATTAAAAGCTTGGGAACGTGAAATGAAAGCGTGATCGTGCTCGGAGAGAATTTTCTTCACATAAAATCGAAAAATAACTTTTGCATTATTTGTATGACAAGTTAAAAATTTGACTCAAAATAGACCCTTCTATCTTACACTTTCATGAGAAATTTGCCTTGTGCATACCTATATGAATATAACGACCAATGTGGTAATTTTTAAGTTCAAAATTGGATTTGCATTGGATTGCAACAAATATGAAAAGTAGAAACAAAACAAATTATTTGCAAGATAAAAAGGTCTATATCAATTATGATCAGTTTCGCATATTACTCTAATACACAATCCTTTTCTTCGACATATGAGAAAATTCCCTCATTGAGCATCCCTAAGACCAACCTTCTCCTGGCGATGACGTCGGCGGCTTGGTTTCCTTCTGCTGCGAGTTCTTCTCCCCTTGCGGTTGAGTTTGCGCCTGCGAGCCGACAGTGACAGACTGACTGGTGGGTATCTGTATAGTCTGTAGATTCTGTAGAGCCTGTAGATTCTGTAGGCCGTGTATGGTCTGTATCCCGGGGAATACGTTGGAGACGTTCAACATCTGTCCCCCGGTGAGGGCGGAGAGGGGGATGGACAGGTTAGTGCCGGGGATGGCCACCGTCGCCTGTTGGTCTGTGCGCGGCGCGGGGGGGACGGGAACACATATTAGTACGGTCGTCAAGCGGTACTCTACTGTACTGGCATGCGGTGCGGTGATTCTCATCGTCTACACAGAGTTTCTTTAGTATTATCCAGCTTAAGCTATGTTATTGCGGTTGAAATACGCGGAAAATCAAGACATGAGTTGCACTATGTGAACCATGGAAAATTTCTTGCGATTCAATTTTTTTGGGTATTTGTTATATAACTTTAAAAACAATGACTGCTTTATGCTACAATTTGTATTATTTATATTTGTTACGTTACTGACAGGGACAAGTGACACTGTCAAAATATTTACAAATCTACTTTTTTATGCGTATATACAGGGTGGAAACTTTGAGCGGGGCAGTAAGGGGAAGTACCTTATCCGTTGTAGCTACTCGGAAATGGTCTTAGGAGACTATCCATATTTTTTTATATAATTTTGATCCCCATTCACAGATTTTAAAAAAAAATTACAGTTAGCTAGAAAATAGCAATTTTACACAAAAACATTTTTTGATGCCAATCGATCCTGTTTCTAATACTGATCAAAATCTTCTATGGGACCAACCATCGTTGGAGTACTCAAAAAGTCACAAATTGCAAAAAACTTTTCCCGTACATTTTGTATGAAAATTTTACGCAAAAGCTTTTTTAGTGATGGTACACTAAAAAAGCTTTTGGATGGACAAAAAGATCTCGATCTTTTTTTGTTGACTGAATAAAAAGATAAGTTAAAAAACAATTCAAATTTCGAACTCAATAAAAAACAATCTTGAAAGTTTGTTGGGCCAGAAAAGCTCTGAGTGTGTTGTGATTTTTACACTATGTGTATAATTGGACAGATAAGAGAAAAATAATCTCCAATTTAGAACGTTTAGACTTGCTAGAAGCATATTACGTAAATAATAAAAATACACCATCAAGTTATGTTAGTTAATAAAAACAGAAAATTAATACATTGCCTTCTTTTTGATAATACCTATGTGTAAAATTGTACGTGATCATTTGTCTTTTATTTTAGTTGTTGTATTTCAGTTACACAAATTCTTTACAAAATGTAAGGGAAACGTTTTTTGCTATTTGTGACTTTTTGAGTACTCCAACGATGGTTGGTTCCATAGAAGATTTTGATCAGTATTAGAAACAGGATCGATTGGCATCAAAAAATGTTTTTGTGTAAAATGGCTATTTTCTAGCTAACTGTATTTTTTTTGAAAATCTGTGAATGGGGATCAAAATTCCATAAAAAAATATGTATAGTCTCCTAAGACCATTTCCGAGTAGCTACAATGGATAAGGTACTTCCCCTCACTGACCCGATGAAAGTTTCCACCCTGTATAAAAAGGATATATTTTATTAATGGGAGAAATGAAATTGAAGAAATTATTGTTCTTACGGAATCCAATATCGTTATTTTCCAATGATACATTTAAAGATATACCTAATAAGTAATCGCTTTAGCAACAGCTTTCTGGACCGAAAAGATTTTCATTTGCGAGATGTTATTAGTCTTACTCCAACAAAAATGTATTAACGGTGAATCATGAAACTTAAATCACAGAAGAAATAAGGCGAATAATAATAGAATCAACTCTGTGTAGGCGATCAACTAAGATTACTGTCACTAACGCCGTATTTCGTTCATGTGAAGATTACGGTTGCGACGCTAACCACAGAATTCTAATCACCATGCATAAGACAACATTAATCAAGTCAATAGATAACAAAGAATAAAAAGGAATTAAATGTAAAGCTTGCTAATGGATGGTACACTACGGACGTTTTGTCTTGACAGATCTGGACATAGGCTCTATGAACTTATACACATGTACACTAAGAATAGCCATGATGCGCCCTTAGGGTACTTTAACTTATCTTTTTACAAGATTGCGCACATGCTCCGTCAGTGTTTCTTGAATATTCGCGTACTTAGAAGTTTAAACAAACAATTTTCGGTCAAAATGTCATATTTCACTAATCTCGACTAGAATCAGCCCCTTATACACTCGACAATGCTTAGTCCCTAAATGAAGACCATCAAGATAAAACGTCTGTATTGTAAATGAAACCAAACCAATCCCGAAGTTAAGGTGACTTGGTGAGAGAAACGCAAGAGTGAGCTCCCATGGAAGTATGTAATTCATAATCAACAGCTTTTCATATACCCACTGATGGAAGCGGTATACAAAGAGCTTGTTGAAAGATATCATGAAGTTTATGAACCTTAAACATGTTGAATTTTCTCGGAACGATATCCTTTATGTTGTTTCATTAACGCTCTATCTTTATGAAAATAAAATGCCACAATGTTTTCTCAGCTTTGCTTTCGTAAGATTTTAACCACATTCCAAATAAATGTTGTGCTGTAATAGTTTGTATAAATGATTTTCTAGTAGATAGTGATTGTAATCAGAAGAAGTAGAAATAATAAAAACATAATTATATTTTAGCAAAGTAGATATAGTATAATAATTACAATATTTTGTATTTGCACAAAAATCACGTATCTATACATAAACATAAGAAAACAACGCTCTTTTGAAACTTGAACTTTTTCTCAACATAATCCAATCCACATATTTATATTACCTCAAGTCTATTTCAATTTGCCTCCAATGAGTTTTATAATATAAAATAAAACAATATTATTATATTGCTTCTGTTTTCAAAGAAGCGGTAAATAAAACATCGAAGTCAACTTACCAGTGGGCAGATGCATGACGTTTTGCAGGAAGCCAGCCGGCAGCACCGGCGTTCTCACCAACTGCCCATTCACCAGGCTCACCTGCCCCATGCCCGAGAAATTCTGCAAGTATACACATGGACGATTAAAAACAACAGTAAAATTCGGTTCTAAATGATATATATCTCTTTGTGAACTTACGGTACAGGGTTGTAATAAAAATATGGATTTATTTGGGAGACAACATTGCTGGAAATAGTCTCATTGCTTCACATGACTCATTAATAACTGTTTCTTCTTACGCTTGACGCAAGGGACTTTTTCATCGAGACCACTATTTAGTATTGTTATAGATATACCTCCGTCCATACTCGTATATATTTATAAATATCCATATGTTAAGGATTGCCTGCAAGAGATCACTCTCAGCGATAAGACCGCCCATTGTCATACCTACTTTTAGTTATTATGTTTTAAATTTTAAGTTTGAAAATGTTTAATGTGTAATTAAAGTTTTAATCTATGTATCTACCACTAGTTACTACGAATGTATATTTTGTTTCAAATATCGTATTTTTTTTAAATAAAAAAATTATACCTTTTACTACGGCATAAAGCTATAGACGGTCTCTATTGTAATTATTACTCTACGGCTTACATTTTGTATTTCGAATTAAAAATAACTGAGTTTAGTAGATACCTGCGCATGATGGGCCGGTATGAAGAGCGCGTCCTGCCCATCGACAGTGACAGCCTGCATCGGCGCCACGCCCCCCACTCCCCCCACTCCCCCCACCACGCAGCCACCGTACACGCCGCCCGCTTGTTGCTGAGGAAATACAATAAATTTTAACATTACAATTAAGTACTTCAGGCTAAACTAAATATGCTGGCTCTCAAGGACAGCTGCCGGAACACACCGGTAGGTGGTTGACGACAATTTTTCTCGGAATTACCCAGGCGGGCATTCGCAAAATGATCTCATCGTGCCATTACAACCGCCATACTAAGACACATCAACCGGGACCGACAGCTTTACAAGCCCTCAAAATCACGAAAGCGTTCAGTATCATTAAATACCAACCACGAACACCCATCACAGTAATGAATATATAAAAGCCAAAGTCAAATAAGACTTGGCTTCAAAGGCAATCTACTTTCACAGATTATTTAAAAAAATGCGGACTATACTTATAATCGATAGATACTTCACTACATTTTCAACATAATAAACTATATTATATACAATTTTACTTCGCACTAACTCATTATCATTATAGTAAAGGTTAGCATTTATAACTTCAACGTGAAAATGGGCTACACGCATGAAATGAAGTCGTTTCTCCGATGTAGAATGGCGCTAGTTTAACATAATTGTTTCACGACGGTCATCAGGGTACGAATTACAGTAATAATATTTTAATCTTGAAATAATGATGTTTAATTTCAAGTTTCTAAATGAGGGACTCCGTACCGTGAAGTACTTTCATCTGCTCTTTCAGTTTAATTTTATGAAATTAATGAATAAGTTGGAGTGATTAATGTTAAAAAAAAACACTTTACCTTAACACCAAATCTGAGACGACATATATGTTAGATGAATTTGTCATCCATCATCATCTTCATGCCCTTATTGATGTATGTAAGGTTGCTACAAAATGTTAACTCTAAAAATACAAAGGACCAAATTGGTGTTGTTTTACTATTGTAAAGAAAACTTGAGGTATTTATTGTCATGTGATGATGAATACCATTCACCAAGAAGGATTGCAAAATGAACATGGACAAATAAGTCCTGACAAGTGCGATTTAGACTCAAACACCGACATCCGTACCAAAACTGTAATAACCGTCCGGGAGTCCGAACCGCGGTCAAATTTTAATATATGTAGCTGATTGCGGTCTTTAATCACACAAAGAGACCTACTACTTTGTAAAATGAAATTGTGAATTAGAACTGAAAAAAGTATGGATGGACTGTCAAAGATGATATGTACAAACGGGGAATGAATTCTGATTTGACGGAATTTGAAAAACTGACCCTAGACGAATGGAATAGGGATAGGAAGATAATGTAGATAGTTTACCTGCAATAGCTGCGGATGTATCTGCAACAATTGCTGCGGCGCGTTCTGGTAGGTGGCGCCCTCTCCAGACACCATCCCGCCTCCTCCCAGTAACGACTGCAGTTGCTGCATTGATATCACCTGGAATAACGTACAATAATTGTAATTAACACAAAAGTTTTAAGTTGTTAATGAACACAAAAGTTTGAAGTTGTTAATTAACACAAAAGTTTAAAGTTGTTAATTTACACAAAAGTTTAAATAACGTAATTAACACAAAAGTTTAAAGTTGTTAGTTAACACAAAAGTTTAAAGTTGTTAATTAACACAAAAGTTTAAAGCTGTAATGGCCTAGCGGCAATGGCTATGGACTGCCGCGCAGAAGGTCCATGGTACGAAACCGGCGTGGTGAGTTTGAGCTTCACCGTGTGATAGAAGGCATTTTGTGAATGCTCACCTGGCTGGCTACAACTATCGGAAATCTGTTACCAAGCATTTAAAACTGTGTTCCGACAGTTTTTTTGAGAGCGAGTATTCAAAGCTAAGCCTGTTAACTTATTCGACCGCATCATCACTTACCATCAGATGAGATTTTAGTCAAATGCTAACCTATTAGCAACAAAAATAGCAGAGAGGGAGACTCTTTGTAACCGACTTCCAAAAAAGGGGGAGGAAGATTCTCGTGTCATTGAAATTTTTTAACTTTTACTGCATCATCCTTACCTGGAGTAAGGATGATGCATGCATGTTGGTCCTATCTGAATTTCATCAAAATCGGTAGTTAATCGTATAGTTAAACTCAAATAAAAAAAAATCGTTTAACTCTTTTAGGGTTCAGCATTGCAGAAGCCCGTGAAGAAAAAAGTATTGGATGGTTTTAATTACAGTTTCAAAAGCATATTCAATAAATCGGAGTTTTCATTGGTATTACCGAAAAAGTCCCCTAATGTTATCCTCGGTTTTGAGGTAACTAAATTCGACAATCTCTGCAAAAAACATACAATTACCGGCTGGAAAGTTCAGTATATTAAGATACATTTTATATAAATTGAACTGTCCTAAAGACTTGTGCCGTAATATCGCGAATAAGCCCTACATAACGCATCACAGCTAGCACCTGCGTCTGGCCACAAAGAGGGAACGGTAGTCGATCGCGCCCTCGGGGACCGAATGTTTGCCAACTGCAAACATTAGTCAAACTGCGGAGTGTGGAGTGCGATCCCCACTCATTCAGGTGTGATACAAGAGGATAACACCTACTTATGAACAGGGAAGGATGCGTACAAGGAATAGGATCAAACTTCCCGGAATAGACATTTGAAGCTGTGATGGCTCAGTGGCATTGGTTACGGACTTCCGCGCAGCTGTTCTATGGTTCGAATCCCGCTGCGGGCTGGAGCTGTGCCGCAAAATGGAAGCACATTTTGCGAATACCGACTGGTTAATGACCACATTCAAGTGGAAAATCTGTCGGCAAGCACCTTACGGTGTGTTCCGGCAGTGGTCCTTAAGAGCCAGTAATTCTAGCCTGTTCAACACCTTGACCACATCATCACTCACCATCAGCTGAGATTGTGGTCAAACGCTTACCTATCAGCTATAAAAAAATATAAACAAAAACGTTTCATATTAAATGTTTAATTAATTCTTGAGATTAAAATTTTAAGAAAGAGTATACCTCGTCTCCTATCATTTTCTTTTATATTTTTTTAAGTACGATGGTTCACTTAACATGGCTGTCTTTTGCAGCAGTAGAAAGAACTCTTAGTGCGAGTACGTCGGGAGAAATACTGCTACCATAACTATTTCTACCGCCAAGCAGTAATGTTCACATTACTATATAATATAATATAGAGTATGGGTTCCGGTAAAATTACAGGCACATGAGACTTAACAACTTTGTCTCGGAGTGATAGGCGCATCGCAGTTCGTCACTTACAAAATGACGTTTCTATAGCTGGCCTAGATTTTATTCAAATGTCACAGCGGGCCTGCGCATGCTATTATAATCCTTATTTCAACAATAGTTTATTTGATTTTCGTTCACTCTGTCAACGATTTGCTAAGACCTTAATGCATTCTGCATTTATACCGAAGACCGGAACAGTTTTGATAAGGACTCGCCATTTAAGGCTATATAGGAAAGAACCTTGTACTGCCGAGGTGTCCATAACATATACTTCCTTTTCGTTCTGCTGATCTTCATTTTGAAACAGTCTCGTCTAAAACTCGACCTGTCTAGTTCACCAACAGAATCCAGTAGTAGTAGTCTCTTAAAACCATATAAGACCCGCGAAGTGCGAGCTGGACACGAACATCTAGGGTTCCGTACCATTTAACACTTTTTACCAATTGTCCCGTGGGGTGCCGGGCTAGAATGACACCCCCATTGCTACCTGTGGGTACCTGTGTCGTAAGAGGCGACTAAAAGTAAAATCCGGGAAGGTGGGGACAGCACAGATTATGGCAAACCCCCTCTTGATAAAGGAAGGCTATATTCAGTAGTCAACAAACCGGCTGATACAGTACTAAAGTAGTTATTTTTCATTCATTTCGGTATTCTTAGCACGAGACGCACTCACTTTGGCACATATATTATTCGTCGTTTTACTTCAGCGTCTGTACCATAATCAATCAAGGTGAAAAAAATAAAGGTGACTCTAGGTTCGTACAATTACTTTTTTAAGGTAGAGCATGAGCAAAAATCGTTGAAACACGCGTTTCTTATATGACCCCCTTAATTTTATTTATTTTGTTGTTATTATTATTTGATTAACCATAATAACACAATATTCTGTTAAATATCAACCAGTTACATGGACGGACGGACGACTTATAGGCTTAGTAATAAGGTTTCGTATGGTACCCTTAAGACGAATCAAAATTTTCTTAGTATTATTTTTAACATCATTGACGTATGCTAAGCAAAAACAGTTTTTTTTCTGATGGAAAAAGATAACGAACCCACTACTCCTGTCACATTTACCAATTATTTTTAATATATTATGCCATCGAAGCGGGTGCTGTACAAGACGATTTTATTTTGGCGACATCTGCCCAAATTATGTGTCATCTGACGCTATAAGCAGTTATTATGTATAGAATAGTTGAGAGATGATCTCACCTGCGGTTGTTGGACTTGGATGCCATTCGGGACAGTGTTGGCTGCATTCACAATGGCAGCCGACAATTCGTTACCCTGAAATCACAAGTGAATTGTAATGAATAACTAATTGATGAGTAATCAACAACATTACCTAACAAGTTGACTGAGCGGCGAGACGTTTTTATAATATAAAGTGTTTAAGCTAGGAATTGGCCCGCCTGATGTTAGGTACGCGTCCCACCAATGAGCGATAAGCTAGTACAACTAGAAAACGAGTTGGCGAGGAGCGAGCGTGTAGTTCCGATAGTTTTATGGGCTATAAGCGTATGTGCGCGAGTGGCGGACGATTACTCCGCACTACTGGTATGTTTTTTTTTTTTTTTTATGCCTGATAGGTTAGCCTTTGACCACTATCTCACCTGATGGTAAGTGATGATGTGGTCGAAGATGTTGTTCAGGCTAACCTAGAGTTACTGGCTCTCAAGGACAGCTGCCGGAACACACCGTTAGGTGCTTGGCGACAGATTTTCAACTTGAACCAAGAGTCTGACCACAAAGCGAGCATCGCTAAGCGTGTTGTATCTTTAATAGCTTTGTCGCTGCGACAAACTAGAGGAGTGAGAGTTCCCGCCGGCGGCAGTGTGAACATTCATCAATCATGTACCTCTTTTGTTGAAACGGGATCTGCCTCATTTGTCACATCTTTAGCGAGGAAATAGTCGAAAGCAAGTCGCTTTCTCGCCGGCACCGAGGGTGGGACAAACCCCTTACGCCACTATAACTACCTGTGGGTGTTGTAAGAGGCCACTAAAGGTTAAAAATACCGGAAGGTGGGCAGACCCCCCTTAATGGGGGGATGTGTTGAACAGTAGCCAATCCGGCTTATAGAGTACTATCCTTGCCCGGAACAAAGTATAAGGTTTGTTGAAAATTTTGGCGAAAAATCGGAAAAGTGCAATTTTGATTTTTGTATTGTTTTCCATAAAAGATTTATCTTAGAATGTAAATGACTAATAATGATGATTTACTTAAGGCGACCTCAATTGTTGCACTACAAAACCGGATAACCAGTTGATGTGATTGCGGAGTGTGCTGTTGCAAATAAGGTTGCAAACTACAAATATTGTATCAACTGTTTATAAATAAAATCACTCACCGATAAACCTTGCGCTCTTAATTGTTGCACAACAGCAGAACTGATTACTCTCAGCTGAGGTTGCTGTTGCACCTGTTGTTGTTGCATGTACTGTTGCTGTAACGCCGCTATCGTCACAGCATCGCCTTGCACTTGTTGCTGTATCAACTGAGCTTGTTGTTGAGCTTGCGCCTGCGCTTGTGCTTGTTGCTGCTGTTGCTGGGCTTGTTGCTGTGCCTGCTGTTGAGCTTGTTGCTGAGCTGCTTGCTGTTGCTGAGCTGCCTGTTGTTGTTGAGCTTGTTGCTGCTGTTGTTGTTGCTGTTGCGCTTGCTGTTGTTGTTGCGCCGCTTGCTGTTGCTGTTGCGGACCTAGAAAATGGAATTATTATTACAAAACAGAAAGTTTAATTTGAAGAAAACAAAAACATAGTCAAATTATATACTAATTAACGGCCCGCCCCGGCTTCGCACCGGTCTATAAATTACGTCCACATCTTTCAATTTGGATCAAATTGCATACGGTGTGCATATCAAATTAAAATCAGAATTTAAAATCGGTTCAGTAGTTTAGGAGTATAACGCGGACAAACAGCGTGACACGTAATTTATATATATAGAGATTTTAATCGAGTAGTCATGAATTAATAACTAATACCAAATCTTAGTCAGTGTCCAAACACGTGTCCAAATTGAAAGGTTCAACAACAACCTTCTCATTTTAGATACGTGTAAAGAAGTAATTTTAGTCAACAAAGTAACCATGGCATATTAATTATGTTAAAATAACATCTTACTAGAAACTTTATATCATTGTTATTAAGTATCATTACAGAATAAATAATAGTACCTAGTTCGAAATATTTATTTTTTAACGACCGGATAAAGGGTTATTAACTTAATATCGTGCGTCGCTTGTTCGATACTATACACACTTGTGTCATGAAACGAATGATATTAAATATAAAAATTAGGTAAATAATGATATATGCACTTTGAATGACACTGCAAATACGACGTCATCTTTACTTGCCCGTGCAATCAGGTGAAACATTTGAAGCGCGGTTGAGATTGATACATCTATCTCTCTTACTCTAGTACTTTTCGTATCTTCTTTCAGAATCAGCTGCGAAGCTAACTTCTTAACATAATGTATTAAAACGATGTCAAATGCTGAAATTCTGTCACTATCCGTCCGCATAGGACTGAAAGATAGGCAGCGATGGTGAAATCGCGAGATAAGTTTGGGTAAAAACCGATGAAAGCATTATAACTGTAGTTTAATTGGAAAATGTAACTTAACTTGTCCCTTATGATAGGGATTTGCTATTTTATTGTCATATTTTTACATGCATGAATAAATAATATATTTACGTTAAAAGCGTAATTTAGAAAAAAAACTGGAATTTTATCCTACCGTAAAAAAATTATGGATGTTTCCTTAAAATTTCCCTTCATGAACGAGTCTGATTCGCACTTAGCCAATTTTTAGTATTTGTTATTAAAGCGACAATAGAAATACATCGTCTGTGAAAACTTCAATTGTCTTGCTATCACGGTTCGTGAGATACAGCATGATGATAGACAGACAGGCAGTGGAGTCTTAGTAATAGGATCCCGTTTTTACCCTTTAGGTACGGAACCCTAAAATCTAACATACCTACTTAAACCCCAAAACCACAACCATCGTTTTGGGCAGTCGTGTAAAAAGACAACTTACAGACTCTATTCCAGGTTAAGTAAGTATGACTCATAGAAAACTATTGAGCGAACTTGTAACTTTAACCTATAAATCCCTACATTACTCTTCGCGTCAAATCATAACATAAATTACGCTAGCAGAGCCAGTTGACATTTGTAAGGCGTCACCGAGATTCCGTAAGGGGATGGCTAGGGTGGGGCTGGCGGGGGAAATGCACAGTACACCCCAAGCGGGATGTCAGTGCAGGCCTTATCGCCCCACAAACAAAATTAATAAGAATGCCTTAGGAACCAAATTACAATGAGTTAAATATTGCTTAACTTACTGAAGTGCTGTTGTTGTTCCTTGCCATCTTGCTGCTGCTCCGGCCCCATACTGGCCGCACCAAGGCGACTGCACGTCGCCGCCAGCAGCGCCAAAGGCGAATGGGATCCCTCCTGAAACAGAAAAAACAATATTTCATAAAATTAACGCTTATATCATGCCATGACGCCCTTTCATTATTTTTGTGCTGATTAGTTTGAGGCCTTTCACCACTATCTCACCTGATGGTACGTGAGGATGCGGTCGAAGATGTTGTTCAGGCAAACCTAGAATTACCGGCTCTCAAGGACACCTGCCGGAGCTGAACGGCAGGTGTCCTTTTATTGATATTTAATAAACTTTTCAATACTAGGACTTAGCAGGGTAAAGTTATGGTGTACTGCGGCGGCACGGGCGGCGTGTGGACGGACGTTTTCTTATTGTAAAAGTTATTAGTGTACAGCGACTATTTTTAAAGCAATTTTTCGAAGTAAATGTGGCATTCGCAAGTCAGACTTTAGGCCATGCTTTAAACGTATTTACTATAGACGTAACAGTTCTAACAATACCCATACTATCAATCCCTAACTTCACGTAGCTTTATAGTGCTTGATTACTTCATTATGTTAAAACCTAGATCGGTGAAAGTTGGAGCATTTCTCTGAGGTTTGAGTGGTTGAGACAACTAATGTTTAGTAACGATTATTGCATTATCTGTGATTCCGTTTCTAAAGTAAGCTGTACCTACTTCAGTAACCAAAAAAAAATCGTGAAATTTTCAGCTTCTTTTATCAGGTACAATAATTATCTACAATATTCTAGGATATAATTTGTACACCATTATATTGGATTGTTTTGTCTACTATTGTATCTTATCTTGCAGGTACCTTGTCATATATTTTAGTAGGAAAAATTCTGGTTTAAACAAAGTCATGAACATCCATATTTTTAATATGTGTATTTCCCCAGCGCTCTCTATACTTACGTACTCTTTAACATAGTGATAATTAATTGGAACAGAGACGAAATATATTACTTAGCATTATATGGATTCAATGTGCGGGTGCCGGGTCCATCGCATTGCAGAAGAGGCTTTGAGTCTCAAGCGCTTAGGACTTGTTGCCCAGGGAGTAGGGTTAAGGACCCTTTACGATGTTATCAATGCTCCCCTCCACTCCTCGAGCTTCCTCTCTTGCCTAAACAAATTTGGTAAGATTACTACACTAATACTACTTTACACACCCTTCTTCCTTTTAGTAAAATAACTCACCAAAAACCAATTTGTAACCGTAATATTACTACGAAATATTTTATCTACGAATAAAGCATTGATCTAATACAAGCAGAGTAGGTAAGATACCGAAGAGACCCTTCAATTGAAAAATCTAATAAAGAGTACGATGAATGAAAGATAAATATTCTAGAGAACACCACAGAGTGGTTCACAAATCCACGTCAATATAGGTAAGTAGGGCAACCGGAGACGATAATGCTCGATAACAGCCATGAAACATCGAACATTCTCACAACGTAAAGACATCTGCATCAGGCGGCAGATATAATAGCGAAACATCTTTCTCCGTAACGACGGCAATTCTACTCAATTTTGATGCTCTGCCGCAAGTTTAGATCAAGGTAAAATGAACCTACTATCATAAGTAACAGGGTTGTATTTCGTTTGCGAGGATATAAGGTAAGTTTCGCTGAAAACAAAAGCAACAGCTACGCTACGACCGGGGGATGCAGATTAGATAACAGTTATTACGTCGGGGGTGTAGGGTGACGGACCGGGCAAGGTCAGGCGCCCTGCCCTGCCTCCCTGCGATCCCGGCTTTTCCCTCATTCGATTGTACACTTCTGCAGACATTTGAAAATTATATTTTCTTTTAAACGGGATCACGGATACTTTCTTTGTCGTTGTTATCGCGCTCTTTATTCTTTTTTAACACGGCCCCGTCACCTTTTAAGAATCACTTGTCGTTGTTATTTTCGTCTATTTGGTTGTTAAATGAATACTAAAGTTTTTTTGCAGGAGAAATATTATTTAAAGCCTTTGATTTAAATTGTTCCTTGATATTTATAAGCGCGTTTCGTTTTCGATAATCAGAATGATCTTTATCATGTCGATGTCTGTCCGCGTGTTTGTGTGTTCACACTTCCACTAAAACTATTTTAGTTCTCAAAATCTCCTTCCAATATCTTATATGGGAAATTGAATTTGTTTGTCAACCTGTCTGTGCGATACTCAATGAAATTCAAAACAAATAGGTAAACTTCAACCCAGAAAAGGGACATGGCATGTTCTTCGGCACCCTCACAATTTTCTTTCGCTTTTAATGTAACATTAGAACGAGATATAACCAAAGCTCATGTAAAAGTTTACAACTAGTCATCATCATCAACATGGGGGGGAAGGGGAGGGTCGCAACGCTTGGCAGGCGTCTTAGGGATCGCAGTATAAGATAGCAGTTTTTCAAGTCACTGCTGCACATCTGGTGTGTTTCCCTTCGTCGTCACTTCTGACTCCCATAGGCAGATATGGATTGGTGCAAAATCTGGCACCCTATGGAGTGGAAAATAAGTCCTACCTACAATCTGGCTGTATTTCTATTAGTAAGAATGAAAAGTCCGATACCAAATGAGATATTCCGTCATTATATAACGATGAATACAGGAAGGTTAGGTAGTATCATACTAATTTACATTTTGTAACATTTCCTTAGTAGGTAGTGAATGCAAATTCAACTTGGGGTATGCAAAAATATTTCACCTGCATTCTGACCTTGCATATTCATCAATATTCAGTCAACTTTCTCTCAAACTCACCTACATCAAACTACGACCTAGAACATGCCTGAACTCAACACCTACAATACCTTCGATACAAGGCGAGCATCGATCAGTCTCTCATACAAACTATTTCGTATTCCATGCAATACCTACTTTATTATCAAAGCACTTGGTGTCAAATTGCAATGTGCATTTTCACATTCTTCAATTCGATACTGGCCACTACTTAGTAATGATCGAAAGGCATGCAAGGTGAGAGTCTGATATAACAGGTAATAATTACACAGATTGTGCAATAGTTAGTATGACGATAGGCGTGTTTTGAAAACTGTTGAGTGACGCGGACTTACGTCATTTTTAATGGGAGTGGCCAGATCACTAACCAGCATAACTCTCTGGCAGAGTTATGCTGGCGTGCGTTAAAGTTGTACTCCAAACTAAATTAACTTGGTACTACATAGTTTTATTTGTGCAGATAGAGCCCTTAAGGCTCCGTGCTAACAGCGGCTCTTTTTAACCGACTTCTAAAAAGGAGGGGGTTCTTAATTCCCCTGTATTTTTAACCGTTTTCATAAAAGGAGGCGGTTCTCAATTCCCTGTATTTTTTTTATGTTTGTTACCTCAAAACTTTTGACGGTGTGAACCGATTTTGTTGGTTCTTTTTTTTTGTTTGAAAGCTGACGCTTGTCCCATTTCATCAAAATCGGTCAAAGCGTTTTTGAGTTACAGTCCAATAACTGAATAGTTTTTTACTATTTTGATGATATAGTCATTGCCAATGAATGACAATCGATCCCGTAAGTAGCAAGTGAAATTAAAAAGGGGCGAAAAATTTTTTTTATCGATAAATGGTAACGACTTCAACACTCAAAAGTGTGAAATAACTTGACGAAGTCGGTACCATGCGCACAATATTGTGATAATAGGTACTTTTGAACTACCATGGTACCGACTGCAACATGTTATTTCCCACTTTTGAGTGTTGAAGTCGGTACCATTTTTCGGTCAAATATTTTTTTATATTACTGATAGGGTAGCTTTTAACTCCTATCTTACTTGTGTACGATACGTGATGCTATGACCGAAGGTGTCATCTAGGCTCTCAAGGCCAGCTGCTGGAACACAGTGTTAGTTGCTTTTCAAGCAGTTTTTTTGTTACGCGAGCGTTGGGCGGATTAGTCGCTCACTTGATGATAAGCGTCACCTGTCCATTACTGTAGTAGTGTCGCCGTTCTCGTTTTGCTTGACAATGAACTGCTCTCATCACACCGAGACGACTGATGTCTGTCTCTCACAAAAAATCTCAATGACATAGGCTTGTGTCACAAACGTTTCAAAACATCAACAGTTTTGTATACCATTGATTTATAATGTAAACAGTACATTAGATCAACACTAAATAGATTACATCCCATATATAATGATTTATTTAAAAGTATATTGATGGCTTCCTGGTCAGTTAGCCGCTGTGCCGGTAGTGCTGGATACTCTACCGCGTACTTGTGGGATGTGGAACGACCTTCCTCCGGAGGTCTTTCCGCGAAGCTACGACATAGACCAGTTCAAAAGGGGCATCTACAAATTCCTCTCTGGGCAGGCAACGCATCGGCAGCGCAGCTAGTGTTGCAGATGTCCATAGGCGGCGGTTACCGTTTACCATCAGACGGGCCGCCTGCTTGTTTGTCACACATAATATTAAAAAAAAAAAAAAAATGATTCCTAGGTTGGCCAGAAAATTTTATGATAAATATAATGGTCTAATAACCTCAAAATTACCTCAACAAAACCTTTTGTATGGAATATAATAATTTTACAATATTGTTCATAAGAACTGTTTACTTTCAAAATCAATACATACAAAAATGTTGATATTTGAAATGTTTGTGATATAAGCCCATGTCAATGAGTTTCTTAGATTTTATTTTACAAATTATTGGAGTACAAAATTCTTAGATTGTCTATCTATAGTCCTGATATTTTGAACTGTTCATGTTAGAAGTCAATATTATTCAGATTCATTTAAAAATTATTATAATAAAAAAATGTATAAATTATTTCATTTATTGGTAATTAATAATTAATAATTAACATTGGTAACGCCCCAAGTGTTGCAAATGTCCATAGGCGACGGTAACCGCTTACCACCAGGTGGGCCGTCTGCTTTTTTACCACTCCATTACAAAAAAAAAAATAAAAAAAAAATTATACTTTACAGTGTTGCAAGTCTGTGTTTTAGTCAAACTTATAAAAAATCACTCTATTTATTGATGCATAATTACTTATGTAACCATTTCTTTTTCTGTATATTATTGCAAATGTTTCTCTTCCAGGGAAGAATCTGCCTTTTGCAACACAGCATAAACTAAAGAAAAAGGCAGGGTTTCACCAATTAATATTGTGTCATATTTTATTATGCAATAAACTATTTTGTATTTGTATAATGCTTACAAGTCATTGTCACTCGCCTAAAATACTGTACACCGTTGGCCATATTAAATCATTAAGATATGCAAATACATTGTTCAGTTAATTGACTGTAATTTAAAAACGACCTATTTTGATGAAATTTAAATGGGATTGTAGAGGTATTCTACACCCAATGGAAAATCATCAAAATCAATGCATAATGGGCGCAGTAATCGCGTAACAAACATACAGTCAAATGAGAACCTCCTTCTTTGGAAGCTAGTCACAAACCAGAAGCTTAATATCTCCTACAGATCTGTCAACAGAACACCTATATATTTACAAATTTTTTTGTTCCAGATGAGGATAGAACCCACGTCCTCCGATTTCACGCTGGATGCCTATTCCATTCAGCCACTGGAAAATCTATACATAGCTATTATAACAGATCATAGTATAATGGTTACCACTATATTGTGTGGAATTGTAGATCAGCATAAGGATTGAAATATTAATATTAAATATTTTTTTATATATGTTTTCACAAACAAAATAATTTTAATTACTTTCAAAAAACAAACTTTTAGGACTGAAAAGTATGCACCGAAATTTGGTTTTATTTACTTAAATGACATGGGTATTTTTACATTATTATACCAATTCTGATAAAATTTACATTGGACTATTTACTTCAGAATTACAACTAACTAAAAAAGACCATCAAAATTAATTCATAATTGGCAAAGTAATCACATAGCAAACATAAAAAAACATACAGACAATTTGAGAACCTGTGATCTGTTGAGAACGAGAACTAATGTTAATTTTCTATGTGCGTTAAATATATAATTTAATACTTTGAGTCAAAAAAACTTCATACTTTGTAGTTTCATAATTAAAAGATACTTTTTAGACTGTGTGATTAAATAACAATACAAAATGCAAATGTTGCTCCAGAGGTTGTTAATTTATGTATGTATGTTTATTACGTTCTTGTTTCAGTTATTTGTTCACATCAAATGGTGCAAAAACGAGTCAGACTCGCACACAACCTATATTCCCTATCAACTCACAATATATTTGTTGTATGTACTTACTAAAGCTCGTTGTTTTTTAACTTAGTTCAGGATCCTTTGTTTCAGTCCAACCCGTACTTTAGCCAGTTTTTTAATTGACTTCAATAACAGAGAAGGCTCTCAATTTAACTGTTTTTTAATGTTTATTATTAAGTACTCTGCCAATTATAAATTGATTTTATTAATCCTTTCTTGTTTTGTCCGTCATATTACAGAGGTGGTCCCATATTAGTATCAAAACTAGTTTAGTTTTATAATTCAAAATAAGTGGTAAAATACCTATGTCATCCAAGAAAATAAAACCAAATTGTGTTTCAAACTTTTCAAATGTGTGTGTTTTTTTTATAAATATCTTATAGTATATTTACACAAAGAAAAATCTTAAATTTGAAAAGTTTAAAACACAGTTTGGTTTTATTTCTTCTTTTTATTGAACCAGTTTTGCACAACTCTGTTTCTCCTGAGCATTTTCTTCTTGAGGCTTTTTTTGCCAAACCTCAAATGAGCTGAATTCTGGCACCCAGAATGGCCTACTAAATGTTTCTTGTTTATGATTTCTAAATTTCATATTTATTATTGTGGAGGCCATAAACAAGTTCTGTAATTATTCAAAAGAAACAGCCCTTTTAAAGTAGAAATAGCAGAAAGACAATGGACAGTATAGGCCTCAATGGTTTATAAGGTCTTGTTTTCACATAAGGGACCTTAGAAAAAAACTGACGACAGACCAATCCTACTAAAATTCAACCTTGTCTTCATTGTTGTAGCAAGGTGGTGTATGTAACACAATGAGGCAGTAGCTATGTCTATCACATACAGAGCATACTAAATAAAGTTTTTTTCAATTGCAGAGATGTGGCAACATCAGAAGACTGAGTGAGAAATAGATATACTACTTGATACATTATGAAAATATGGACCAATCTCATTTCATTTTCATAATTTTAGGAAACCAATAATAGATGGGTATATTTCATCCATCCCCCTAATAATTTGGATAACTATTTGCCATACTTCGCTAACATAGAATGCACAACAATATGGCACAAAATTTGTTTTGCTTTAGATCAATAAAATGGAATGATATGTGAAGTCAGTTCAATTGGTTGCTGAAGTACAGAAATTAAACTTGATAGTAATTACTCTATGAAATATAAGTCATTTCAATTGGAGCTAAATTGCAGAATTAACTATAGGTGATGGTTAGGTTGAAGATGGTAAACATGCTTTACCTATAATGAAATTGTGGTCTCGCAGTTGCAATATCCATTTATTTATTTCCATGCAAGTTCTCTATATATACAAGGTGCTTCGACACCACTAAAGCTAGGTAGTTTCACGATGGTGCATTGAAGATGTCCTGATGATGCTTTGTGTAGAAGCAAAATGCGTCGAAAATACTTTGGTTGAGCTATATTTAGGCAGAATAGACAGTAAATGTATTTTTTCTAAAATTAGGTATTATTGATTTTATGGATATCTGCAAAGTAATGCCTAAATCTGGAGCTATTCTCTTAACTTAAGACATACTATATCCTGAACTGTGCAAATGATATGTGGAGAACTAACTATAAATGCAATACAGATCTCTGATTAGTTTGAATGCCCCATAGACAAGCAAAAATATGAGTATGATCGGGAGCATTAGGTACATACTCCAAGTTCCAATAAAAATATTAATGACACTAAAATTGATGGTCAGTCTTCCGGGCAAAGACAACGTGAATAAATGCTTTAGCAATTTCATAATGTGAGGAGTAATCTCACACCTACATGATATTTTACACCCATTAATAGAACAGCAAATCGAACCCTTTCAAATATCTGATATTGTGAACATATTTTTACAATATTTACATACTAGGTGTTCGTTTTATGAGCACAGTGCATTATAAACTTGGCAACAAGGCGAAAAGTCACTACTGCATTTACCAATGGGGCAGTCGTTGCGTCGAGGAGCCCTAGTTTGAGGAAAAAGAAAAGTACCTTTGTGTTATAATATAATAGCCAAATATTTATAAACAATATTAATAACTTAGTACTTACCTACCTCATGTTTCATACTTGATATTGGGGTGCCCATTCATTCTAGTCTCAGTTAACTATTCAAAATAAATATAGTTGTAAAGACAAACAAATCACGACGAAAGAAAATGTTCAAAAACAGGACTAACGGGACTGCATCCATAAGAAAATTTAAATATATTTTATTCACACCAGCTATCACAGCATTCAGATCACAGATGCATAATCTCACAATCATAGTATATACCAAGTTACTAATATACTATCATGTCCTTCGTTCTTTTCAAAAATAATTTACAATTTATTTTATCTCAGTATTGGTATTTAGATAGCAATTCTAATTATTTTTTACCGACTAGGCTGACTTCCGGTCAACTGCTGTCCTTATAAGGTTATTTGTTCGAAACTTTCGCGGAAAAATTGTGCGCTAACTGTAAGTTTTCAAAGTATGTTTTACCACCATACCACAAAGTTGTATTGCAACAGTCGCGGATATTCTAGTAGTTGAATATTGACACGCCTTTTCCTAACAAGTGCCGGGAGTCGTCGCGTCGTCCGCAAGGCCGCTGCCGCCCTTTGATCCACCCACCTCAAATCGCGTGACTGTGATCTTTTGTGAGTTGGTGAAAAGTCGTATCCAATGGAATGTTAAGAGGTATGTAAAGCAAGCATTGCGACGCGTACGTAGAAAGTAGATTAATTAATTACTTAATAATAGTTGCTAAGATGGCTACCAATCATCTTAACTGACTAATGGAATGGCACCATTTTCTTGAGCTTATGAATTGCTCAACTACACAGGAGTCGTATTGTTGTCCCTGTAACTAACACTTGAAGCAAATGAAGACGCTGATGCTATTTTGGCAAGGGAGTTACTTGCGACACGGTCACAACCTCCTGCGTGTGGCCTGACGGGCCCCACACGGCCGGGGCCGCGCTCGCCCCGCCCTCCCCCTGCGCCGACCGACACGAGAACGCTGCCCGCTAGCGTCCGTTCAGTTACACAATAACACTGCATCCTTTCACTTTATAGCATTTACCTTGTCAGATTTCTCCTCGCTAATGTATTCCACTTGCACTTTTACGGGCTCAGGCGACATCATCTATTGCACAGTCAAAACCAATATTATTTTTTTGTTCACGTATACAGAACGCACCATTCTCACGACCGGCCGCCAAGTCGCGGCGAGTGAACTGGTGAATCGAGCCGAGTGCGCTCGGGAATTCTCGTAGATCCGCCTCCTATCGCATTTGATTTTGTTTCGTTTATTTCATGTTTTTTCGATATTATGAAGTTTTTGAACTTATTGAAGTAGTTAACAAAGAAGTATAATCGGTAAGAATTGTATGTAATTGTCTGAATTAATGTCAAACTGTAATAATAACTCAAAAATCATTACTTCATTACTAACTTACGCTATCTCCGTCTCTCTCTAAGCTTAAAGGTTTGATTATTGGTAGGCAGCAGCTGTGTCTCTCTCCTCCTCCCGCGACGCGGGTGCGGTGCTGCCGCCCGATAATAATAATTGAAAGTAGGAAGGACGTAATAATGGGTGTATAACCTCGCGCCCGCGGCCTCCTTGGGCGGGCAAAAAATGCACACATGTCGTGCCAGTCGGCGCGCTAGCCGCATCGTCTTACGAGACTTTGTCTGTAAACAAACGATAAGCATTCACAGTTGCACTTGCGTTCTTTGTTCACACGACTCCGTACATTCATAGATTACGAAATGTCTCAGATACTTATCACTCCATGAAGTGTATCGAATTTCTTAGTGTTTGGGCATTTAATACTAGATTTAGGTATTTTATAATTTATAACACCATATTATAAGAGCTTAATGTCAAGGCTGAGAATTTTAATATCATACCTATTAGGTATGCCGGAAGAATGGTGAATAGAAATAATGTGTACCTATCTAGATAATGATTTTCAACATAATATGTCATCATAGTTTTATTTCCTGAAGGGAGTGTTTTAGCACCCATGTTACAGTTGATATATTTTGGAATAATAGGGGGTGATCCTACTACCACTCATCAGGTACAGTTTCAAACTACAGACCGCGATTGGGTTTTTCTCTGGGAAGCCAATTACTGTCCAACCCGGGGCTCAAACACAGGTCTCTCAAGACACCAAAATTATACCACTTGACCAGCTATTTTCAAAATAATAATTTAGTCCAAAAAGTATGAAGATACTTAGGTAGGTGCCTAGATGCATAAGATGTTAATTCTTTATAATCTAACAATGATTATTCCAGGCTAAGCGAACTGGGTGTTTGTTGGTTTAAGTTTAGATATGATACTGTGACCTCTTTATTTATAGGCTAAGACTGGTTCGATACGAGAGTGAAAGTTGAACCACGTTTTGTCAAGCCTCAGTCGCGTCGCTTTGCCCCGAGTCCATTATGCACGAATAAGCAGCCTCCCCGAGAGAGCGTGTATCTCCGGTTAATTATCTTGCTTGTCGAACATTTCATTTGAAGCTCTCGTCATTTAGAATAGAGTTTAGTTTTCCTTACTAAGTCATCCAAACTATGCATTCTTTAGCACGCATTGCAGATTCATACTTACATTGGAATATGCACCTTATACATAGGATACAGAATGAGATATGGAATGATTGAAGTTTTTGACATAGGTTTTTACTGGTATGCCATAGATCTATTATGGGTGTACCTACCTCGGTGACGTTGTGCGGCACGCAGTAGGCGAGTGATGTGACGCTGTTTGTGTATAATTAGTCATTTCATTAGTCGATGAGCTATGACAACTGAATTGATGACATCACTACAGCTCTTGTAAGTATATTTTGTATCTACACTTTTTATTGGTCAAGTATAACTATTTTTGATATATTCATTTCATTGAGATATTATAATTATTTACTGATACCTAGTTGACTTGATATTACTTTTTTCCATTATTTGGATTACAAATTACGAAAATTTTGAAGTTCTGAGAATGTTGTTTTAATCTCCAAACCAGTTTGTTCGCCTTTTATCCTCGATTGTTATCATAACTAATAGCTTCTTTTGAATTTGTTTATTGATGACGAAAGATAAACATAACATAGATCTTTTTAGTAAAAATGTAAGAAGTAAGTATAGAGTGTACTTTATTTTATTAAATTTATGGTAGATACTTACCTACGTAACTACCAGCACTTAGTGATTCACGCCCCCAAGTAACCTCACGATAGGCTTCCTCATCGATTAAATTTACACACATTTAGGATTTTAATAAAAAAATATTAAGTATGCCAAATAGTTTTTATAAAGCAATAGAACATAAAACTAATTAATGCATTTTAGTTAGGTATACCTATATACATCTCAAACCTATTTGCGATGCACTATGACCAGCTCCATGACAAATTAAGCTCATATTAAGCAAATATATTTTATTGTATACCTACATTGCTATACATTTGGCCCTCATAATCAATCTTGGTCTTCATAAGATTAATAAAGAGCAATCATAAGTGAGGGGAGTAAGGCGGTGGGAGTCGCTTTCCATCTATTCCTCCCGCCAGCGGCGATGGGTATAGTAGAAGTAAATGTTTCTAAAACTTTATTTTTCTTTTTAGAGGCCAAGCAGTTCGTTGGTCCCGAGCGGTTATTGACTTAGGATGGCAGTCGTTAGGCTATTATGGGTGATTTCAATAGTTCCGCCACACTTGAGCTCACATGGTGGATTATGTTCATATTTCTCTGTCTGCGAGGAGCCCGTATCTTAGTAATGTAATGGACTAATACGGTTGCAATGAAAAAACCCTACCTGTCTGCTATAGTCCATAATGCTTTTCTGATGGTTCCCAAACTTTAAAATATAGTTATGTGTGTGTGTACACTTTGAGGGTGTTAGATAAAGACCACGTTAGATCATGGATTCACTTTTTTTTATTGAATTTATAAAACTCTACATTATTAGAACTTATTCCTTGTGTTAACAATATAAATCGTCCAAGAATCTATCGTCAACATAAAGTCATCAACTCATCACCAGCCACGTCCATGATGAAATCTGTCGATGTTCCACTGAATCTTAAACTCGTAGGTGTATTTGCTGTTGTAGGTGACGTTTTGTCGCAGAAGCCATGACTTACTAACCAACTCAAAATACCAAAAGACTCTAGAAATTAACCTTCTTGACTCATCAAATAAAGAATACTCGTTATAAGATCCAATCCATGCTACGATATGCAAGCATGAACGTAACCATATCTTTATAATTATGAACTAGTTTATTATTTAACATAACTCTTATCTTATATATACCCTTATCGTCCTGTATGCTTCTCACAACATAGTGAGAAGCTGGAACTTTCAGGAGATACTAATAAAACCAGCTGTAGCTAAGTATTATCAATGGTGCGAATAAGTTTTTCACTACTTACTTAAGTAAGTATCTAGGTATTTACACCTTTAACTTAAAAGAACGTTACGCCTATAGCAAAACGGCACGTGGGTATGGAAGCCTAATTCCCATAGAAAAGAATGTATGATCAACTAAACAAACTAAACTTTGTGCAGTTTATCCCCACAAAGACTTTGCGTATTTAAGGCTAAAAATAACACGTCACATTTGCGGTAGATCCTATTTTCCAGAACACTCCTCTCAATTAATCTCACTCGAGGTTTCGAAGAGCATTGTTTGAAATTATGAGCGTCGTATTTCTGCGTATTATAAAGTTTCATAACGGTAAGCTTGCCTCTATGAAGATTGGTGTCCTTAATAACGCCAAGCAGTATCTACCAAATTCACTACACCATTCAAGCGCGAGTCCGGCCTCTCGTAGATTACACTGCTCTCCTTGTTGGAGTATACGAGTAGGTATAGTGTTCTGTATTGTCATCTCACCTTAAGAACGAAGCACCCAAGAGTCAGATTTAGTTACTTCATGCATTACATTACAGCGTAGCACTATCAGAACTGACAACAACTCTAAGCGTTCCTAATACTTAAGCAACTCAGCAAGCGTAGAGTGAATGGATCTTTCTTTTTTTTCATCACGTATTCAACTGGGAATGAACATTGAACTTAATGCTTCCATCGTTTTATCACTGCACTAAAGTCTGTCCATAGAGTGTCACTTAGTCGCGAACAAAACTGTATTCTAGACCCATGGAATAAAGATAAATGCCATATACCACCAGATAACTTTTTATGATGGTCAGACTTCAGCCACCATCAGAAAGGTCATCCACAAGTTGGATATTGATTCGTGAAATCGCATACCGTGCGCTCTTGTCTGCCGTACACATAAAATTTTGAATGCTATTCCTTTCCGCAGTACCTATTCTTCAGCAGCCATAAGTGCAACATAGAGCTCTTAAGGGTGACTAAACAGCTTCCTTAAAGGTTCACGAAATTTTTGTGATGACCCCAGTGTCACAGACATTTCACTCACTTTCCATCTGGTGGCCAGTCTGCTTGTTGGCCATGTAATGGCATAAAATAGCCAAAAATATCGAACACTGGGAAATAATTGGGATGTAGGTATACCGTATTTGGTACAACTATTACAAAATTCCAAAAGTCACTAAAACAAACACTTTTTGAAATAGATATACTTTGTTTTAAGTAAGCACTTAACTATATTAATTTTATACAACCTACCCAAAGCAAAATAAAATTAAAGGATATAATAATAACACTAAAAATCAACATCTAAAAATAACGTTAAGGAATATATTTTAGAACTGAATAATCTTCTTATTCTCATGTAATTTCACCAATAAGAGGTTAAACTAATACGCGGGTAACTTTATACTTAGGTACGAGTACTATTAACCATTAAAAAGGTTTTTTTTATAAATAAAACCCATTATGACATATAACAGCAGCTGTTGAGGTTTCTACCTCATATATATCATAAGAAACAAGATGCCTTTTCTGATATAACCCTGTTACTTCCATCAATATAATCTAAATCTATTACTGCAGTGCTCGCATGTGGATGAAGCGTGGGTATTGCACTTGGTTGTTTAACTGAAGCATGGCGATATCAAAATTCTTCGACGCGTCGTAGCACAGTCATGGTGATGAGAAAGATGATTGAAAAGCTCAAGAGCTGATGGAAGCGGAAGTAACGGTGGGCGGGCCGGACCGCCCGAGCCACCCGCCCCCGTTTCCAGACACGCCCTAGCTCTTAAGATAAGTTGCATCTTACGCTAATTAACACATCAATCATATGGTGACCCATACTTACTGTAGTCTGTCCTATGTGACCCTAGTATCAAGCAAGATAGATATTAAGTCATAAGCGAGTGGATAGCAGGTGTGAAAGTCGAACTGTTTGCAGTATGCACCTTGACAAAGTTTCACTAAGGGTATGATAAGACGCAACTATTACATTAAAGTATAAGTTTAATAGGATACTTCAATAATCTCTATCATGCATTTTCAAAAGTCAAGTGTAAGGTCGAGATACTTCTCTGCAATACTGAAACTTTCACTTTCAACGTTTGTTTTTCCAATTTGTTGATATTTGTTATTTGGTAGAGATATCTTTTAGTAAAAACGAATTGCATTTGCTTTAATCATTATTCCATATTTTTTAACAATAATTTAGAAATCGAATATAATGGAAGAAATAAATAATTTTATGTCCTGCACTTATTTAATTAAAGATTATTCTCGTTTTTATGGTGACATTTGCGGTTATAAGAAATTACAGAAAATACGTGTCGATAAATTTGAATTCTGAATGTTTATTTTTTTCTTATATATTCATAAATGGCCATTGGCTCATGAATTTTAGATTTTGCAATTTTTCCGAGTCTGTAACGCAGTAAAGGTAGGTACTATTGAAGCGTTTGTAGCAAAACTTGAAGCGATCGTAGTGGCCTTTGGCCTTTTCGTTCTTGCCCAATTAACTATTTTAAGTATAATTAGTGACCGCTCCTATTGCGATTCGATGCTTCGAAGGGTAAGTTTACTCATCGGTCCCGGTGGTTATCGATATAGCATAGTGGCAGGACATTTTGCGAATGCTCACCTGGCTAGCTACCACCCATCACTTAACACCATTTTGTTTACCACGAAATCTTATGAATGAATGCAAATTCAATTTATGTAACAAACATATTAACAACGAACTATTAAAAAAGGTAGGTAATGATACAAAAAGGTACCCATGATATATTAAGTTCGTTGCCTTTGTCTTAGGCAATAAGTGTGCAAAAGAAACTGCTTGGCTTGAAGGTGCTAAGACTTCATCTAAGTAGGTACTATAACTGTAACTATAATTTAGCTAATTAATTCCTCAAAGAGTGTCTTTCATAACAATAGGGCCGCACATTCGTATTCTATTGTTTACACCATTATATATATTTTATATGTTATTTATATCATAACATCGGAGATTAAGATGATAAACTTATTTATAAAGGTAAGTGCGTATACCTATGGAATGTCACGCCTGCTTCCCATAGGGGTAGGCAGAGACAGCAGATATTCCCTAGTTACGATCTTGACATATACTTATCTCTCTTCTTTCACTCTCATCACATTCTTCATACATGTCCACCTTTAATGACTTATAATTAGATATTTTTCTAGAACGTCACATCTTGCCACAATAAGTTCGAGGTATTACCCTTAATTAGTCACATCAGCTTTGTAGAGGACTTTTTGTCAACCTCCATTAACCCATCTTTATTCATGACCAAATCATCTTAACATAAGTTTCTCGACTAACGTCGCTAAGTATATCTTTATCTATTCCTCATGTAGTGACGCTCTTGCTCATATTATCTTTCAAATCTGTCTTCTGTCGCACCATGCACACATCCCAACTACATTTATCTGATTGGCTGCCAAACTCATACTTTTACTACCTAACCATCAGCGCTAATATTCTTTTAAAAGCACTGTCAGGTGTGCCATTTTGCACACTAATTGTGTGATTCCAATAATACTCGTATAATCTAAATTGGCTATTGAAAACTAGGGACTGTTTTCTAATTCTGATATATTTTCTTAAATACCCTGATTTAACCCCTTTCAAATGTATTGTTGATCTCTCCTTTTAAAAATTTATAAGAATGCGGAAGAGCCAAGCCCACCCACCGCCCGCCCGTGACAAGGCCCGCGGGGGCGTAACCGCCGCCCTACGCCGCGCCGCGCCCGAGGCCATGTAACATTACAGTACCATTACAGTTTTTCCCGCCACCTATGCCAAATTACTGTTAGCACTCGTGTTTCCACGTTTTGCATTCTTAGAATAAAATACTTATCTTACCACATGATCTTGCTTTTTAGGTACATCAGTAGATATTATCACAGTCGTACCTAGTCACCAAATAAATGTTGTTACGTCCATAGTTAGATATATCCCTGAAGAGGTACAATTATTTTGTCTTCCACGTAACAATAGGTACATCTATATAGAAGGAGATCTATCTATAGGTATCGTAAACATAGTTACCTATACTCGTATGCCATCGCAACAACGCATCAATGACATAGTCCAAGCAATTGTTATTTGAGGCCTGCGTGGGCGTTAATCTTAAGTATAAGGTCTTCCTTGTCGTGATTGCAGAACATACTTAGGTATTACTGGGCTGTGAAAATTAATAGGATATCTATTTCATGCATTTAATGAACCAAAGCCATATAGTAGTATTTACTTTTACTGGATCACACAGCGTATGTAAGTATGGACTACCAAGTTGTCCATAGTTCGAATCCTACGATAGTCTTGAAAGAAACTCATACCGGTAAGGCGTTAATTTAATGCTTGCCTGGCTAACTTCAATTGGAAAATCTGTCACCAAGCACCTAAGCAGTGTGTTCTAGCTAACCGTACGAGCCAGTTCACATGCTCAGTTTATCTTGCTTATCTGAGACCATATCGTAAGATACTCATACCTATACCAATAGGTGGTTATGTAGTTATCTAACTAGGTATACTTTACTAGGTATAGTAATAAACTTAATAAACCGAAAAAAATTTTTACAAAAAATAGAACGACTTCAACACCCAAAAGTGACCAAACGACAAGCATCAGCTTTCAAACAAAAAATAATTTTCAAAATCGGTTCACCCAGTCAATAGATCTTAGGTAACAAGCATAAAAAAAAACAGACGAACTGTGAACGTCCTCCTTTTTTACTTCCAAAAAAAATATTTAAAATTGGAAGGTACCAACGCTACATTGTACCTACAATATCGAAAGTATCGAAGGAGAAGTTACTTTCAAAATAGAAGCATTTCCTCCTGCTAAAGTTTGAATGCTAGATGGGTACAGTTAGTAATTCTAGAAATACGAGCCTTTTAATGTTATTGATCCTATTCTCTATGAATAATAGAGTGCTGCGAAAAACTTTGCGAAGGCGACGCCACTTGCGTTGTTTTTGTTATTTTAATCAATAATATTTTTATTCATAAACTCTACCGGAAGTAAATTTAATTTGAACGCGTTCATTCGTTCATTAATTTTATGTTTTATCTATAGTTTTAATTGCATCTTTGCTAATCTTTCCATAGACACAGACCGTATTAGGGATGTTGATCTTTAGTGAAAATATCGATTCTATCGAATAAAACAAAATCGGTTCTCATATAAATTGATTGGATGTATCAATGTTGAACATACTTGAAATAAAGTTACGCCTTTTTGCAGAATAGTAATATTTTTGCAATAACTCGTTACTTTAACTATGCTATTGTAGATTTTTCTCGTTCTGTCCGTTAACCTACTAACTCTAAAGCGAGGCTTGTGCATGACAAACACAATCAACGCATTTTTTGTACAGTAGCAGCAGTGATAGCTCAGTGGCTTTGGCTATGGACTGCCGCGCAGCAGGTCCATGGTTCGAATCCCGCCGCGGACTTGAGCTTCAGCGCATGGTGGAAGGTCATTTTTGCGAATGCCCGCCTGGCTAACGACCACCCTCAAGTAGAAAATCTGTCGCCAAGCACCTAACGGTGTGTTCCGGCAGCTGTCCTTGAGAGCCAGTCTTTCTAGGTTAAGCCTGTTACCATCTGGTGAGATTGTGGTCAAAGGCTTATTTAAAAGCAATAAAAAAATAAGTGAGTAGAGGTTGTAGCTATCTATATAAATAATTTTACTTCTTCAGCAAAATGAAGGAATCAACGCTCCGTAGTTTTAATAGTTAATTTGTAAGAATATTTTTTTTTGTGAATTTTAGAGTAATTTTGCTGGCGCAGTTCAAGATCTCACGAAGTAACTATTATCTCATCCTGACAGGCGAATTGCGCGCCACATTTAATTTCTAACTGACCAGACAGCGTAATGTCACATGTCTTTTTGTGTGAAGATATTATCGTACTTTCACAGATGGCGCTTTTAAGGAATGTTAGATAATTTTGCTTCAAACATTGTCTATCTATACACGTCTCGTATATCTTGATGGCTTCAAATTAAATAGTACGCATACATAAAAAAATACGAAAAGTATGTATTTTATGAACAAATTTACTTACTATTTATTTAGTACATGATTATATGCGCTATATTATAAAATCCTACAAATATTTCAAGGTTGTGTTTGTTATTGACACTCGCCGCCCGAACGGCACCTAGGATATCTACCTATTTTATTAACTAATGCCCTGAGTATGATACAACAATATTGTTTTCTTGGATCATGGCCTTGAGTTAATCTGTATTCTGTAACCAAGAGCTGGTGTTTCTATCATCAGATAAAAATTATCAGACTGATAAAATGAAAGGCTAGCCGACTAAATTGTAAACGAACATCCTTAGTGGTTCTTTTTATATTGGTTGAGTGTGTATATGTTACCGGTAATCTGTATAAACCGTTATTCTACTAGTACCTAATAGGTACATTACATAGGTAATGTATTACTATTTATTTTAATATATCTTGCCCAGGTATTCTATACTGTATGTAAAAGGTAATGTACCCAGAGATTTGAAATAAAAATCTTAGAATGTACCTATGTAAAAGACGAGAGCAGGAAGGAGGGGACGCGCGGGCGGCAGGCAATTGTTAGGTTGGGTTAGATTAGAGTTTTAATATAATAATAATGATTGATAATTCCTGTTAATTGTATTGTGCTTTAACTGTAGTAATAAAAAGATAATTTTAGGTACCCTTTTGATAAAGATTATTTTTAAGGAGCACCCTAATATTAATAAAGTTAATTTTATATAGGTAGGTACATGTTTCATTTGCCCGCCATTGTGTAGGCTGGTTAATATTGATAAATATCAAGATCTATTCATTTTACGTAATGCCGATGCAACAGCAGATACTCTATACAATCCCTAGGAATTGTATACATTACCTAGATAAAGTATGTACCTACTTAATGGACAATTATTTTCATAATATTTCATACATTGCCTGGACGCCCCAGGTATTCTATACATTGCCTAGGTAGAATACCTGAATTATACAGATTGCCGATAACATAATATTACAAACTATCTCACGATTCAAAGTTACATTATTTTTTATGTATTAAAATCTCAAATTTCTGTGTAATACGTTACCTCTATCCAAAATAAATACTTAAATCGGCCAAGTGCGAGTCAGACTTGTGCACGAAGGGTTCCGTACATACTTAAGACTTCATATTTTAATGTTTTTTTTTCTTTTATTGTGCGCGAGTCCGACTCGCACTTGGCCAACTTTTTGTATTTGTTGTTATAGCGGAAATACATCATCTGTGAAAATTTCAACTGTCTAGCTATCACCGTTCTTGAGATACAGCCTAGTGACAGACGGACGGACGGACGGACAGCGAAGTCTCGTAAAAATGACGATTTATATTACTTGGGTAGTTTTTAAACAAATTTTTTTTTCTTTTGCTGGCTTTTGTACTGCCGAATCCGAAAGGAGCGAGGTCCTAATACTCGCAATTGGCCAGTTTTGTTTTGATGGGCTATTCTAGTGCTATCTGCTTCTGGGAACTGGGTTATCGATGCAAAGGTTGATGGTTAATAAAATAAGTAGATAGTTTAGAAATAAAACAGCTTATATAAATTTAAAATAAATTTAATGCACAGTTGATAAACTTTATTAAAACTTCAAAAACATATAAGTTAATTGTACAAGTGTTTGGGTGCTTCTCTTTTGTAAGTAGATACTCGTAGTAACATACAGTAGGTACCTATTTTATACTAAGGGCTCGTTTCAGAATGTCCTAATAAAGATTCGGGTTGCTATGCAACATATAAAATAACTGAATGATAAAAATGACAGTTAACATGCAGCGCGTTTCAAGCTTTAACCGATGGATAGGCTAAATCGATGACTGTGAAACGCAAAGATAGTGTTTTGTTTAATATATATATATTCTGGGTAGTACAACCGGAACTTACTCGAACATTCTGAGACAGGCCCTTATAGTTTTAAAATTAACTATAAAAGGCTAGATTTTTGTCTTTTAAATTATTAAATATTTTATTTTTATTCATAGAAATGTTATGAAATCAGCCATCATATTCTGTGCAATATCCTCAAAAAAGGATCATCATTTAATGTAACGTTGATTGACTGTAGACAAGTGATATTATTTACAAAGTTATTTGTTATGAAATAAAATAGCCACCTTAGTAATATCCTTGAAGGATTGAAGTAGGTAGGTAAAATTTGATATTAAAATGCTTGAAAAACTTATTTCCTTATATCAGAAATTAATTCATATTATTAGTGACATTCTGTGCAACAACTTTCCGTATTTACTACACAATCAAATCTACTATACTATGATCAAAAAAGATCTTCGCCTTTTAATAAAGCCAACAAGCAATGATTCAAAGTCAAAACTGGTTTAGCATTCTCTCATTCATTGCAACAATTCGAAAAATTAACAAAATAATCGTATTCGATATAATTTCAAATAAATAATCTTATAAATTATAACAATCACATTTAACAAATCCATTGATCTTAATGAATAGTGGGACTATATATCCAATACATTCGATGATAATGTTCGAAAATTACGCTTATAATGTCTTTAAAAACAGTGAAAATTATGGACGTTTACATATATTTTAGGTAAAAATAAATAAATACATTGTAAAGATAAAATATATTTGAGAATTAATACTTGAGTGCTTAGCGCCTACTTTGTTGCGATTAATCGAAGAACCTGAAACAAATAATATATTTATAAAAACAACTATAGTCGCCTTGTTACCACCACAGATATTCTGTCTCAAAGCAGTGATTTGCCTACAAGTAGGTAGGGAGTAAGATCGATGTACTGGCTGAACCAAAATACCATTTTTTTATATGGGATTGTGACGACTCAGGCTCGTGATCCAGCGGTAACCTCTGCCTATAACCGATGCATTTCGTCACAAGTGACAAATTGCACTGCCCCCAAGTGCTTCGCTCTATTCGGGTTCCTTCAATCACAACTTTACTAACACAACTAAAGCTACTTACGTTATACTTATATCTGCGATTTCAGTATTTGTTGGTTAAAAATAAAGGATATGGTACATAATACACTGAAGTTTCAGATTTGTTTTTCATATAAGTCATATAAGAACAAAAATGGTGCAAATTTTCCAATAAATTATATTTTAGAAAAAAAGAGTGACTTTACTCATTGAGCTCTAAGATAACGTGTTTACACATGCAAACATTTTTCGTTATTCTTCTCATGTATTAAGCCCAACCCTAAAAACTAATTTGATTAACTGTCTAATAAAAAAAAAAATTTACAAAACAAATAAATTGCCGCGCTTTTTTTCGTAGTGCAGAGAAAGTGTACCAACCTCCTTTAATTGAAAATCGAGAACGAAAAAAATCTAACCTCTTTTTTCTAATTATTTGATTTTTTTAAGTAAGTTCTGGAGCTGTATCTTTATTTCTTGTGGCGTATTCATTATAAAGTCGTCAGTTCTACTTTCAAATGACACTGTGGGAAATTATTTGAAATAATTAAAATCGTATTGTTAAATTATTTACATAGTAAAACACAAAACTTAACAAAACAAATAAATTGCAGCGAAAGGCAATTTATTTGTTTTGTTATCGTATTGCAGTGAAAGGTTACCAACCTCCTTTCATTGAATATCGAGTACGAAAAAATCCCACCTCTCTTTTCTAATTATTTGTTATAAAACCTTTTTGAAATTTGACGATTGTATTTTTTATTGTTAGCATCTAAAAAACAATAGAGCGCTAGCAGGGCAGGTATGGATTTTCATACAACAATCCTTCCACTGCTGCGGAGGGAAGGAATGAAATTCCATATAACTTTTCCCGCCGCACATTTATAAGGGAGAAATGAAAAACTTTATAACACGTTTTTGAACGAGCAATGAGACTGTTTCTGAGTGGGTGAGGTATAAAAATCAGCCAAGTGCGAGGGTTCCGTACCATTTGCTACACAACATTAGACTTCATATTTTGACCTTTTTTGTTTTAACGTGCGCGAGTCCGACTCGCACTTGGCCAAATTTTTGTATTTGTTGTTATAGCGGCAACAGAATCATATCATCTGTGAAAATTTCAACTGTCTAGCTATCACCGTTCTTGAGATACAGCTTGGTGACAGACGGACGGACGGACAGCGAAGTCTCAGTAATAGGGTCCCGTTTTTACCCTTTGGGTACGGAACCCTAAAAAGGTTTTATATATCGAATAATTAGAAAAAACAACGGCCAAGTGCGGGTGGGATTCGCGCACGAAGGGTTCCGTACCATTATCTGTATCTAACCTACTAAATGGCGAAAACCTCTTTTATTGTATGGGAGCCTACTTAATTATTTTTATTTTTATTTTAATTCATTATATTTAAAGAGAACATAAAACGAAATATTCTGTGAATAGTTAAAGCGTCTACCTGTCACCATTATTAGTATCGAGCAATATATTAAGAAACTGTAGTTTATTTTTAGTATTTGTTGTTATAGCGGCAATAGAAATACATCATCTGTGAAAATTTCAACTGTCTAGCTATCATCGTCCTTGAGAGATGGTGACGGACGGACAGCGAAGTCTCAGTAATATGGTCCCGTTTTAACCCTTTGGGTACGGAACCCTAAAAAGGGGTAATATTTTTTTCGTACTGGATTTTCAGTGAAAGGAGGTTGGAAACCTTTCTCTGCACTACGATAAAAAAGCGGCAATTATTTTTTTTACTAAATTGATAAACATTACGCTTTTAAATATTTTAAATAATTTACCAAAATGCCATCTGATAGTGAAAGTGACGATTTTATAGTGACGGCGCCACCAGAAATAACAAATACACCTCAAGAAGTCATATAGAACTTACTTCCTGAGAAGTCTCGGGACAATTACGAGAAAACTTATACATAGGTACCTCATTATTATATTTTCCTCGTAGGTCTTATACTACTATAAGGCGCTATAAACATACTCTCGAACAGAAATAGATCGTTTTCTCCCCTCGATGTACAATGTAGATAATAGTACATTGTTCACCGAGAGGAGAAAGTGACCGATTACCGTCGAGGGTGTAGTTAACACCCGAGATCGGGAATCGCACTTTCTCTTGAGTGATACATAGTGCTTTATACTACACCTACGAGGAAAATAAAAAACTAAATCTTTACTTGATTTCTGTGGTAAAAGGTTATCAATCAGTATTTTTGCTTTTTCCTTCAACTGCGGCGGAGTTAAAAAATCTTCATCATCACTATCACTACTCATCATTTTGATAGTTTTATTTTACTTTTCTACGAAAACTGAATCCTCAAACAACACACAAATTGAAAATGGCGCCAATGGCGTCTGCAATTTTCACATGTTCTTTTTTCAAATTGTTTGACACCATCCAACACACAGCTAGTGGCCAGTGTCATTTTGCGAACTTGGAGATAAAAACTCACTGTAAAAACTTTTTGGCTTTTGATATTTAGGTTACCAGCGCATAGTCTTACCCAAAATTTAAAAAAAAAACCACGTAAGAAATGGATTTTCATACACTTTTCTCTCCAGCTCAGATGCGTTTTCTCGCCGCATATTTGTTCGATATGCAATGACGTACTTACTACCGTAAATTTGATAAAGTATCAAGGTACTTTCCGAGCAGGTGTAGTATAAAAGTAAGTTTGTTATTTCACATGTTTTACCTATTCTCTTGTCCATCTTACAAGCCACCTCCGCTCCTCTCGACCGTGATCTGTTTCTTCAACACTTCTTTCTCGTGATGTTCTTCCTCCATCTCAGCCATGCGCGCGAATCTCGAGTAAGCCACGTGGCCGGACTTGATGGCTGACATCATCTGCAGTCCACAATCAACTTTGAAATCGTGATCTTAAAGCTTATAATCGTAATCAAATTAATTAATTGTATAAGATATTTTGGGTGGATGCAAGGTTTTTGCTAAGATATTTTGGATGTGTTTATTTACACAATGAAAGTACATATGAAAGTAAAGCTAATAAAAATTTTATTTGTGTTTATCATTTTAACACAGTAAAATCTATTTTAGCCACTAATTAAGTATTTTGAAGTTTATGAGAATAAGAAAGTGTTGATGAATCAAAAGATCTCTAAATTAAATGTCTATCAACAATATATCGGCATAATGACATCATAGAAGGGCAAGATTACAGCCCTCTGTGGTAGCCCTTCATATTCAGTTTCTAATGTTATTGGACACTAAACCATATTCTCTTGAACTTATGTTTGATTTAAGCGGAACAACAAACAATGGGTTTATTGTTGTGTTGCGATTGTTTGCCGTTCTTGGAAGACGTGCCTTGGGCAGGTAGTTGAGTTTGTGGAATCTAAAATAACAGAACTGTAACCCATAAAAGTTTTGGTTTCTATTATTAGGTGCCTTGTTTGTTTTTTAAAATATTGAATTAGAAACTGGAGTTATTTTACAAAACCATAGAAGTACCTAGGTACTTTGCATACACTTACAGCTTTAGGATGTTAGCATACAGATAGAAAGAGAACGACGTCAAAATATAAGTACTACAAAACCGCACAATGAAAGCATCAAACCATCAGAACATTACAGTACCAATTATTGTTAGTAATATACCAGGCATATGAGTTTTCAACTAGACGAAGGAAAAAACATTGTTTATCGGTTTCGCAGCTCTTGAATTCAGATCTGCTTTAATTAAGATTAACACCATTTATTATTTATATTTGATTTACACGCGATCTTTCATACACACGATTTTCTTGTAAATATTCGTGCAAATTACTAGAGAAATGATTATTGGAGAGTAGGAATAAGACGGCAGTAAAAAAAGTAATAGTATCTACACTAAAACTTTTTAAAAATAGTTTTTAATCGTATTAAACATTTACACAACGCCTGTTATGTATGTATTAATAGTATTTTCGAACTGGTATTATGAAGGACGTTTGAAAATGCTATAGTTAAATACTAATGTCCACTAGTAATGCTACATGCAAACAAAACTTAACGCATATCATGCATCATACAAACAACATTTCAATAATGTAGATTGTCCTAGTGTAGTATATTCAAGGTTTACAGCTAGCGCACATTATAATTATGTCTAGTAGCGGAAAAAATCTAACGCTCAACCTGAAGCACCACGCTATAGTTCCAGGTATTCCAACCCTTACATACCAATCTTAGGAATATACCCGATCATAATCCTAGTTATTAGAGATTATTATAGAACTTAATCCCTTACAATATTTTGGGTCGAGATTTTCTTTGTCACGAAATTAGTTTCGCCAGGCTTGGCTCACTCGCAGATGAGGTACAAAGCTACAGGCGTACATCAGCGTATCCGTCCGGATGGTATTATTCTACGGTGCGTGTTGCGTCAGAAGAGATCAGAGCTATACGATAGAAAGAGAGACGCCTTCTAACTTAACTAAATATTAGTATAGGATATACGCAAAATTAGGACCTGAAGTGCACTTTATTCCTTCGTAGCTAGAGTCGGTGTGATTTTGATTCTGACCGTGGTCTAATACAATTGAAAGCTCTTTCCCTCCTCTAAGATTCGGATCGCTAATTTACTATTAAAAAATAATCTAACTATTGGTCTATATTATGAATGACCATCATGATTGCAAACTTTACCACAGAATAAAATTGACTGAGATAGTTAAGTTTATGACACTGCTGTATTATAGTTATTTTACACCTCACATGCTAGGAAAGGTGTTGTTTGTCATTCGAAATATGCGTGGAAAAAGTGCTTTTTATCCGCTACCGTTCAATACGTTTTTGAAATTAGAACCCATAACATTTCAATAAATGATTTGAAATATTTGTCTGTTGGTCGGTTGCAATGTGTCGAGTAGAATTTCGGAACTTTTATTTATACTAAACTGGGCTGCTCTTGTCCACTATCTCACCTGATGGCGATCGATGATGAGCGCGCAGAAGGTATCTATTCACTCGCGTTTTGAATACCCAATATTGTACTTAACGGGAAACACAGACTCAGGTAATTCCATTCCCTTGCTGTTCGTATGATGAACGAAGATGCAAATTTGTTTCGTTCGGGTAAATGGAATATCAACCATATAGCGGTGGCACTTCTGAGTATCCCTGGATGTCCGGTTATAGAATGGGGGTGGCGGTATCAAATCATGCAGTTCCTCGATTACTAATGAAGTAATAACTCTATTACAATACGCGAGTGCTTCGTGTTAGAATCATGCCGATAATGTGCGCTAGAGGCAAACTAAATGTTTGTGGACCTGGAGGTATTCGTCCAGCTCGACTTGTCCGTTCATGTTGGTATCGATCTCCCTCAGGATGTCGTGCAGCTGCTCGCCGGTCACCTCCTCGCCGTAGTTCTGTGGACAAGTGTTAGCGGACGGACACATGAGCGGAGGTTACGGTGACAACAAGATACGGAATTTTTGTTTGTTTCCCGTCTGATATTGTCTTTATTTAGGTAATTATGATAGTGCAGTTTTCTGTCCTGAGTTTCGAATACCGAACATTAATACTGGCAAATCGAATTATTTCCTATTCCTATATATTTTTTACTTGCGATATTGCCAGCCCATAAAATACGCTACTACTACAGTCGAAGAGATTTACAAACAAAAATTCCATACTTAGAATTTCCCGTTATTTCGAAATGACATCCCAAGTCCCAACATCATTTAACACTAAACTAATCCCGCTAAGACAGACATGTACCCAGGCTACAAACTAAGTCTTCTAGAACATAAAACATAGACCCAGTTTCATTGACTCCAAGCGTAGTCTTCTACCTGTAGATAGTCCTGTATTTCTAGCTGTCCATGGTATGTCACGTCTATTTCGGAAAGAATTGACCTTATTTCGTCTTCTGTCGGCTTCACTCCCATGCTCTATAATCGGCGAGATGGCGTTGGAATTAGAATAAAGATGGTAGTTAAATATAAAATAACAATTATGATAATGAAAAACTCTTGCAGCTGTAAAAAAGGAATAATTAGTAATACGGGTTTCGCAGATTTTAGATTTTTCTAAACAGAAAATCAACTGGTCATTGGATTTGACGGGTCACAGCGGGTGGGCATCATTATGTTTTGTCTTATCATATTATTGACATATTGAGATGACATATTATTTTTTATCGCTGATATATCGCAGCACTTGGTTGGCCTTTGCTGACCTATGAGAAATGGCTGTCAGTGACAGATTTTGTGTTTAATGTGAAGCTCGACGCCGAACTTCTTCCAGTTGCAAATATTTACAATTCATATGTAATTTTGCCTGCTTATCCCCGTAAGTGTATTTGGGTCGTATGTATAATGGGACGAACCTTGACAATCCCATTCTTGGAAGCCCCCAACTAGTGGGTATTTTATTAAAATTAAAATAACTTTTTCTCTAACATGCTTGGAAATGTGAGCATTATTTTGACAACCTTCTTCGAGATAAATCGAAATTGCTGTACTGGCCAAATACATGCGCGCAGCGGCCGGCAAAAAATGTATGAAAATCTATATCTGTCGTGTCTAGCGGCCAAATAAATTGCATAGTAAACTCATATCTGTCGTGTAATTTAAAAATGGAACGATATTTTACTTCGAAGCATGGCAACCAAGGAGGTAACTTATCAAAGGTTTTATTTAAATTTCGATCTGGCTTGCAAATAGAACGTTGTTTATTGAAAAAAAAACAAATAACATATAAAACAACTTAGTTAAAGTGTTCACTTCAACGCGGGCAATTTTATTGTTGTTTGTTGATAGTCATTGATTTTGAAAAGTAATTGTTTCGACAAAATGAGTTCAAGTGAAAACAATGAGTGTGATGAACTTAATTCAACGCCACCTGAAATTCTTCACCTCTTTAGAATTATCCCAAACCATTATAATCCCCGGAAAGTCCACTTTAAAATTTATAAATTGTCTTCAAATAAAAATTGGCCACAACTAGGCGTTGATGGGTATGTGTGCCTCGGCTTCGCCTCGGCCCACATTTACACGTTCGTCCATCAATGCCTCCTTTGCTGGCCGCGCTGCAGTAATGTACTATAACATAGACGCTTGAAAAAAGCCAGATAATTATCAAAACCGATTGCACTAAGTTCTATGATCGATACCTTGAGACTCCTTCGGATGTCGTTGATAGAGACGAATCCCTTGCGGTCCTTGTCGATGATCTGGAACCGCTTGATGTACGTTTGGATCTCGTCCTTGCTCAGGTTAATCGGGATCTTGTCGCGGCTGGCGCGGTTCACCATCTGGCCCATTTCTGCCGCTAGGAAGTCGCCCGCTAGTTTGATTTGTCTCTGAAAGTCAAAGAAACGTATTTGTATCGGATTGAAGGAAAATGTTGCATCCGGGACTCATATGAATGAGTTAATTATGTACCTATATATAAAGGATGACATTAGCAATGCTTTGGTTTTTCTGTGCTTCTATGGTCAGTTTCTTCGCAGCGTTTTTCATACAAACGTAATTTCATAAAATTTTTCATTCCGTGTTTTAAAGCTTAGTGAAATTTGGCGTGCACATCCTTGATTTCAATATGTATGCTTCTGGTGTGCCAGTTTTTCGTTTTATTATTAATTTTATCACTAAACGTGTTTTTTTTATTCCCATACAAAACTATTTTTCATCCCACCATCTCGGAAAGAGTATTTTTAATCTTCAATATCTGAGTGGAAAAGCCGTTTTTATTCTCTAGAGGGTAAAGTAAATTGAATTTAGAACATTGTGTGCACTAAGTTTGTGAATTAAAAAAAACCATTAAACCTATTTACTGCTACCTCTGTGGTGCCGAATATATCATACAACTTTTTTTTAATTTGTTAAAAACTCAGACTCGGAACCTTCTTGGTGTTCTTTTTTCAATTTGCTTTGTACGCGGTTCTTTACGCGGCATTTTTTCACGTCATTGTTAAACCTTATATATAAAAAAAATAAGAAACTTGAAAACAAGTGAAAAAACTAAAATGAGTGATTCTAGCGACGTGGAAGTTTGTTTGACGCCAACAGAATTGACTGAAACTGTTAATAATGCGCAAATGAGCTTTCTACCTCAACAATCACGCGAGAAGTATTTAAAACAGTACGATATGTTCAACACGTGGCGACTAGCAAAAGGAGCCAAAACTTTCTCAGAAAACGTTTTGCTGGCATATTTTATAGAATTATCCGAGAACAAGAAAGCAAGCACTCTATGGAGTACGTATTCGATGCTAAAAGCAACAATAAAGATGAAAAAAGACATAAATATCGATATGTACCTACCTACATTAGTGGCATTTTTAAAAAGAGCCTCATCTGGTCATCAACCAAAAAAATCTAAGGTTTTCACGGTACATATCTGATATTGAAAAGTTTCTTAACGAAGCACCCGATTCCGTATATTTGGCAGCAAAAGTAAGTCAGTTGCACATTCAGTATCTACTTAAGTATATTAATCTCAATTAAATAGTATACTTAGTAGATGTTGATAGGCATAATTATGCGTTCATATCAATTTTATTAATTTATCTACTACAATACTCTTTACGTTACAGGTTGTTCTTATTATTGGAATAAACGGAGCATGTCGAACTAATATACTAACACAACTTAATGTCAAAAACATTGAGAAACATTCAGATGACTTACTATTAATTAATTTACCTAATACAAAGACAAAAAGAGACCGCAACTTCGTCATTCGCAAGGAATACGTAACGATTGTTGAGAAATATCAAGCCTCGCTAACGCTCAGGATTCTAGTTTTGAATCCTTCGCTTGCCCGGTCATCAAAATTGAACACGCGGTTAAAAAGCACTCTTGTATAACAAATAACTATTTTCGAATAACTTTAAAAATCAATAATTTTACAGAAAACAAGCAAACCAGAACAATAGATATGAAGCCCAAGGACATGCATGCAAAATTTCATCAAGCTTGAACACTAAGTATTTTTTGTATGGCGTTCTCCATACAAATTAGTTTCGTTAATTTTTTTTTTATCAAGGCCATAACATTAATTATAGCAGGATTTTTACGTTAGATACATGTTATATTTTCACTTTATGGATAGTCTTTTTTTAGACTCTTTTTAGGGGTCCTGTACTACTGTATCACCCGGATCGTCCACTGCTGAAATGCTCCCCTACGTAGGGGATATTTGCCATAATACCCACGCTTGGCAGGTGGCTTGGGGATCGCAGTGCAAGATGGCATGGTTCTTAAAAAGGCGCTGCTGCCCACCTTTTATAATTTTTCCCTTAGTCGACTTTTACGACACCCACACGGGAAGAAATGGGGAGGTGCAATTCTAACCCGTCACCCCCACAGGGGTCTTGTACAAGGAACAGAATTTCGTTCTACACATATTTTCAATATATCACTAAGCTCTTTTGCTTATTCGAGTAGGTATTGATTGACCTTATCATAATTTCTAGTCTCACGAGACATGATTTTAAATGAGACATGGTTTACGTGTATTTTTCGTCAACCAAGTACCATCTTCATCTCATTTCGACTGCACGCAGAAGTGAATATCACTAAACCTACTCAATTTAACACTGTAACATTATGTTTGTATTTAAAAAAGTATCATACTATTGCGCCCCGTTTTGTTAATGGTGAAAAGTAATGATGATGAAAAGTGTCCTATGTGTTATTACCACAACTTAAATTTAAATTATCAATATTTCGAAACTTAAATTATCAATATTTCGAGTTTCATCCCAATCTGTTCAGTCGTTTCACCGTGAAGGAGTAACTAACATTTATCCACCCACATCACTCACAAACTATCGCATTTATAAGAATATGCTTCAAACATATATTATATTTTATCACAGTATTCATCATCATAATCAGCCTGAAGATATCCACTATTGAACAAAAGCCTCCCCCGTTCACTTGAACGTCACAATGAAAGGCCATAGTAACAATTTGTAACCATTGCTTACCCGCAACTTTTGCGATGTCGTCAGTCCACCTACTATCAAAGTATCTATTATTGTAATGAAATTATTTATGTATAGGTAATCGCATTTCTGCAGTCAGACAGTCAGACTCATACAGTCTTCCTGCTTTATATTATGTGAACAGTTTTAGTGAAAAGAAGAGTGTTTTACCGTTTTCTCGGCATCAGACCACTTGAGCTCTTCAGCCATGATGTCCACAATGGTAGGCAGGGCTTCGGCCGCGGCTTGCACGTTGAGGAACGCCAGTCGCAGACGTCTCGCTATCATGTCTACGGCTGTGCAGGCATACTCGCGAACGCCGTATCTGCGTTAAATAAATATCATCATCTTCTTAATTAATATCATATTCTCCCAACATGAGAGGAATAAGTTTTATTCCTTTCAAAGGTAGACTTGCGCCCTATTACCAAAACCTGTTTGGCAAAACGTGGATTCTTATAGACTACTTGTTTGTACAATTTCGGGATAACAGGTGTGATGATATTTTAAGTTTTACTTATGTTACAACAGAAGGAAGGTGGATGGTAGATTGTTCAAAAATTGCTTAAGTTTTATACAAAGCCACTATCTTCAAACACAAAGTAAAATGTATTTGTACAAAATGGCGGTACCTGATTTCAGCGTCAATGTATGGGAACTCTGGGTGGACTTTCTTGCCGATGATGGGCCATCTCTTGCCTGTCATAGCTGCCATTTTGGCGACGTTGAATGCACGGTCACCGTACGACTTGGCTAAGTGTTGAGCTACCTGCAACATCACACAAAGTATTTTTACTACGATTTTAAAGAAAGTCGAATGTTTTGTAACCGATTCGTAATCATCAAATCTTTAATTATATAGATAGAGGGACATTGATAAAATGCTAACAACCTCTTAGGTTAGCTAGTCCTAACAAAGATTTTAAGACGTTTCTTTTTTAGGGATCCGTACCCAAAGGGTAAAAACGGGATCCTATTACTGAGGCTTCGCTGTCCGTCCGTACCTCACCAGGTCCGTATGTACCTCGAGAACGGTGATAGCTAGACAGTTGAAATTTTCACAGATGATGTATTTCTGTTGCCGCCATAACAACAAATACAAAAAGTTGACTAAGTGCGAGTCGGACTTTTTTTTTGCTCCTAACTTAGATGTTTCAGACAGTACTACAACACTTATTAATTTAAGTTTTGAGTCGCGTAGTAAAATACAATGCCTACTCCGAGCCAAGAGCGCCCGCCGCGGCAACTCTGAAGTGCGTCGTGCTCCCTTTGAATAGAGTTTTGAATATTTACATCGAGCAAAGTAATAAAAAAATACGAAATATTACATTACAGGCACATAAGACTTTTAACATCAGGTGGTCCACGGGCTTATTCCAACAAAACAAAAAAAAAGACATATAACAAAATGTTTGTTATGGCTAGCAGAAGTTAACCCTAAGAGGTTTTTAGCATTTTACCAATAACCCTGTATATATCTCAAGTTTAATTAACATGAGCACTTAACATATTTATCCGCGACTTACTTCCATCTCCAACCCGAAGTCCTGCACTAATCTGATGTACATAGTGGGAGTCCATCCGTGCGCGCCTTCTATTAAGAAACCATCGGTCTGGCAGTCCTTGTATAAAGGCTTCAGGTTCGCGCCTATAAATAAGGAGAGAAACAGTTCATATTTAATTTCTACTTAGTTATATTTATTGACTATTTACAGTGAAATTCATCCAGAAATTTTTTTGCATGGTGGTAGGGCACTTTGCGAATCCCCGCCTGGCTATCTACCACCCTCAAGTTGAAAATCTGTCGCCAAGCACCTAACGGTGTGTTCCGGCAGCTGTCCTTGAGAGCCAGTAATTCTAGGTTAGCCTGAACAACATCTTCGACCACATCATCGCTTACCATCAGTTGAGATAGTGGTCAAAGGCTAACATATCAAGCATAAAAAAAAATAGAAAAGAAGTAGATGAATAAAACTGTGTTGTCTCAATTGCAGTGTTGATGTTAAAAGCAATAGATTTCTCTTCAATCGCTGCCGGCGAACCGTGGGGATCTCGTCGTATTAGCAAGACCGATAATTAGGACGCTCAATATAATTGACTGGAGTTTCTAGTTTTTCGTATATATCAAACTAATGTCTAAGGTAGCGTCGAATCAGACGCAAGAATGAAATTTTATTTTAATACGTTATGAACCTAATCACATTCTCACAGCAGACGAATCCTGAACATAATCACTGATTTAAATAAGCACACACTTGTTTTTCGTTGTATCCGTATAGTTAATGCCTTTGAAAGTCAAAGGTTTCTAATACCCTGGAACAGTAAGTGGTTAATTTTACACCAGCGATGGTGACAAGACCAGAAGGAGATAAGTGGAGAATGTGAGCGTATATAAGAGACTATTTTAGGAAAATGTAGAAGATTTCACTTTCTTTCGATTGCATCATCAATGGTTTCCAACGCAATTGAGCAATAAGTTCTCCGTAATTGACGAGCGATGGTGAGAATGTGGAAGGAGCTAAGTAAACCATATGGGTATGTGTTAGTGTCAATTTAAGGAATATCTAGAAGATTCCACTCACTTTCAATTGCAGCGTCGATAGTTTCTAACGCCATGGAGCGATACGTTGTCCATTTTCCACCGGCGATGGTGACGAGGCCTGAAGGAGACACGTGGACGATGTGGTTGCGAGCTAGCGACTGCGTGTCGGGCTTGTTCGGGTCCGAGACTAAGGGCCTGATACCAGACCAGGCTGAGAGGACGTCACCACGACGTACTGGAATCATTATAAACCAGTACATCTAATAAAAATGGAATACAAGAAAATATTAACTTTCAAAATTTTAACTGTTGATACATTTTGTCCAGAAGAAAAGAACGTGTAGGCAAACAAACTGTGGCAATGCAGTGCTGAAACGAATAATAAAATATTTTACAAATTATTGGAGCACAAAATTTTATGCCCTGGGCGGAAATCGAACCGCTCGGCCACCTGGGCACTACTTCTAGCCGAAATTTCGTATTACTTTAACTGTCATAGGGGACGGTGCGCGGTCATCAACCAGACTACTAGACTTCATCTCGGAATGATGTCGCTATTATTTCTAAATATGATTACAAACACTATCGCGTGCTAAGCTAAAATCATATTCTCGCTTAGCACAGTGCTGAAAAAAGTACATTAATAAGTTTCTCAACAGAAAAGTTACCTTCAACGTCTGGATTGAGGTAGTTCTTGACCTCGGTGAGGATGAACAGGATCTCGTCCTCAGTGGGCTTTGGACTGTGCGTCACCTGACACGGCAAGTCCGTGGTTCCGGCAATGGTACCCTTCAGCCACGGAAGGAAAAAGATCACTCGCCCATCTGACGTGGCAGGGTCAAGAAGACCCATGTGCTCGGGACTGTTAATGGAAAATCAATGATATAGAAATCTTATTGGATCTAAGCTAAGATTCCGGCCTAGGCCCATCTCTTAATTGAATGAAAAGTGTATGAAACAATCATATCGTATATCTAACATAGGTATATGAGGCATATATTTAGCTAATCTCATTGCAGAATACTAAAGCATTAAAAGTGTGTGTGCTGTGCGCACGCTTATATACAGCTTCACGCGTGCTATGCTGTATCCTCTTCTGTCACACAAAAATATATATACTTGCATGGTGGTAGGCCATTTCGGGCACATCCGAATACCCGCCTGGCTAGCTACCACCCTCAAGAAGAATTTCTGTCGCCAAGCACCTAACCGTGTGTTCAACAGCTGTCCTAGAGCCAGTAATTCTAGGTTAGCCTGAACAACATCTTCGACCACATCATCACTTACCATCAGGTGAGATGGTGGACAAAGACTAGGCTATCAGCTATATGGAAAAATATCAATCAGTTCAATACACCGGTACGTCCCTTTTTGAAACAAATAAATAATTAATCTTTATATATAAAAATTACGTGTCACGTTGTTTGTCTGATGGACTTCTAAACTACTGAACCAATTATTATTTTTTTTATTTTTTTTTATGCCTTATAGGTTAGCCTTTGACCACCATCTCACCTGATGGTAAGTGATGATGTGGTCGAGGATGTTGTTCAGGCTAACCTAGAGTTACTGGCTCTCAAGGACAGCTGCCGGAACACACCGTTAGGTGCTTGGCGACAGATTTTCAACTTGAGGGTGATAGCTAGCCAGGCGGGCATTCGCAAAGTGCCCTACCACCATGCTGTAACGACTGCTATCCTAAGACATCAACCGGGACCGACGGCTTAACGTGCCCTCCGAAGCACGAAAGCGCTCAGTAGCAATGTCACCAGCGGTCACCCATCCAAGTCATGACCGCGGCGGACATTGCTTAACTTTGCTGATCGATTCAGAATGGCTAAGCAAACTTGGCTACGAGCGCTTCAACAACCAATTTTAAATTTGATTTGCACACCGTGTGCAATTTGATCTAAATTGAAAGATAGGATAGCTTACATCTCAATTTATAGTAGTGATTACCCGTGCGAAGCCGGGGCCACGGTAATATTATAATATTACCGTGCCGGGGCGTGCTGATAGTTGACTATATAATACATTGTCATTATTGGCAGTGCCTGTGTTGTTAACAAATCGCCAATTTGGTCAATCAACATGTTTAACATTACCCCATGCCATTTGGCTGCCAAGCCAAACTATGCATACTAGTACAATTATGTAGGCGTCAACGTGACTAACAATTTAAGTTGGTGCCTAATAATTATAGAGACGCCAAAATACTCCTAATCTGAGATACAACTGGTAAGGTGACCCATTCCTTCCATATAGCAGAGTGTTATATAATATTAAACTAGTTGCAGCTCCCGGTCAGTTCTCCATACAAACGTTGTAGGGTGCAGAGCACTCCCTAATTTGAGGATTTAGATCCAAAACAAAGCATGATATGGATTAATTTCTTTATTATCTAGGCTTGTAGCGAAACGTTTTTTCTGTAAGATAGTTTATAATAAGATAATTAACTTGAGAGTTATGAGCCTCGAAACATCAGTACTAATATTATAAATGCGAAAGTAACTCTGTCTGTCTGTTACGCTTTCACGCCAAAACTACTGGACCGATTTGAATGAACTTTGGTATGGAAATAGTTTGAGACCCGGGAAAAACATAGGATAGTTTTTATCCAACTGCGCAAAAAGAGGTTAATGTTTTTGCGCTATAACCGACATACGCGCGGACGGAGCCGCGCCAGGAAAGCTAGTTTTCATATAAAGTTTTCGAGGCTAATTACTTTCAACTTAATTATCTTTTTAAAATTTCGCCATCGTACAAGCCTATATACTCGTATAATTACGAGATCAATCGGTATTATGCTTAATTCTCGACCTAAAATCTCAAATAAGGGAGTGACCACCCTACGACGTTTGTATGGAGAAGTGACCAGCGAGTTCAACCTTAATTGCGTGCGATTTTAAATCGAATAAACGGAATCCAAGGGTTTGCTGACTTCGCGGCTGCCTAGACCTAGCTGGGGCCTCGGTCCACCTAAGAAGATTACGTTCTTCACGCCTGAATTTAATATGTTCAGTGCCACATCCCCAAAGTATTTCCTTCTTGTTAGGAGTTATATCTGTGTTTTCTGTGATGATCTAGCTATACTCGAGTCTATTTATTAACTTTTACCTTTTCGTAGTGCGTGTATAGTCAATATCTAGTCAGATATAATAAAACTTATTATGTATATCCATATGTTTGGTAATAAACTTTATAACGTCTACATATTTGTTCATTAAAAAAATGTACATTTGTATGTAATGTTGCATAATATAGTTCAACTAGTACTTACTAGTTGAACAATATTACTTTATTGGAAAGTATTTTATTTAGTTTATTGCCCTTTATGAAAATGTCTATTTAAAGATTGTTTGTTTATTTGCATTGAATATAGGGTCTGAAACTACTACACCGATTTGAAAAATTCTTTCACCATGAGAATCCACATTATTCGTGATGAACATAGACTATAGAAGATTTTCAAAATCCGATCCAGAAAACTTCAATAATGTAACCCAAAGTGCGAAAATATATTTTTATAGAAAAATAAAAAACAGTGCGCTACTACTTATAAGTTCAACTTTTACAGCTACATCTCATACATAATGATAACTACATTTTTATGTTTAAATTTATAATTTTTGATTTTTTTATTAAATACCCGTGCGAAGCTAGTAGGTACAATTACAATTTTAGGGTTACATATATAATATAAAAATATTGTAGTTTGCCTCTAGAAACGATACTCAAAAGAACTGGTTGCTATTTTGTAGGAATCAACCGAAATCGCCGCGCACCACACTGTCAGGTAATATAGATGTACGATACGTGAGCTACGATCTAATACATGCGTCATAAGTAAAATAAAATTCAATATATGTAGGTAGTTAAAGGACCTGTAGTATCCAGGCAGCACGATGTGGACTCCAGATGAAGGGCAGCAGATCTCTTTGACGTTCTGGTCATCCATCTTGCGGATGCTGTCGGTGAAGGGGCCTGTTGCGTTGATGATACACTTCGCTTTGATGTCCCATTCCTTGCCGGTAAGCTCGTCCTAAGATCAGAGCATATCTATCAGGTGAGATCGTAGTCAAATACTAGGCTTAATATATTATTTACTTTATGCCCACTCGCACCCCCTTATACCTACCCCTCCACGGGACACAGGCATAGAGGTGGCCGGACAATTAAGACGACGAATTGAAAATAATGGCGTCAGAGATCTCAGTTTTTCGCAGCAATTACTAAACATTCGGAAAAGATATTTACGTATTTTGTTTACCATGTTATTGACATCATTTTGATAATAACTTAACATAATTGGTTAATTTTCATAACAGAGAAGAAGCTATCAAAAACTGCTCTTAAAAACAGTGATTTGCATTTTACAGGAAGCCTAGATCGATTTATCGATTTTTAGCATCTTAAATATCTGTTTAGATGAGTCTTAACAAAACCCTTCAATATGATAATTCGATTTTTGAAAATTTGCTTTATTTTTTATTTTAAACTATAATCACTGTTTTGGCGGCCTTTTAGCACAAGCTATGTCACGTGCTAATTACTACGTGTGAATTTCCTCCACACGCGTAGTGAATAGTATGTGGGGCGGTATCCGATTTGAGATTAATTGTTTACCACTGCGTCCTCTTAACATCCACTCGTCTTTCCAAATACAACGCAACATAACTTTTTGTTATGTAATGCTGCTTTTGTTTTTTACTTTCGTAATGATCTTATCTCAGGACAGCCTGAACTTATGCATGTTTTTTAACCAACTTCCAAAAAAGGAGGAGGTTGTTTATTCGTCTGTTTTTTATGTTTTTACATCAGAACTCTTGACTGGGGGAACCGATTTTGAAAATTCTTTTTTTGTTTGAAAGCTGATGCTTGTCGTTTGGTCCCATTTAAATTTCATCAAAATCTGTCAAGCCGTTTTTTAGTTACACTCCAATAACTGAAAAATATTTACCTATCTTGATGATATAGTCGTTGACAATGAATGACAATCAAACACAGCAAATTGTAGCAAGGATCACAAAAAAAAAAATTACCAAAAAAATGGAAACGACTTCAACACCCAAAAGTGTGAAATAACTTGACGAAGTCACAATACCATGCGCACAAAATACAGTGATAATAGGTACTTTTGAACTATCATGGTATCGACTTCAACAAGTTATTTCACACTTTGGGTGTTAAAGTCGGCTCCATTTTTTTTTTAATAGGAACCAAATTTCGTGCTGTGCTTCTTAAGGGTATGCGTATTTACTATAAGGAAGCAACAAAATTTCTGAGATTCAATGTTCAATTTTAATTTTTAAATACTAATTATTAAAGTATTATATACCTACTAATACTATTATATACCACTAATGTATGGGAGTGAAAGTTGGGTATGGCAGAAAAAGCATGAAAGTAGAATAAATGCAGTGGAGATACTAAACAATCTGCCACCATCAAAGTGTTACTACAAGTTACAACCAATTAATACCAACCTTACAATTCACAGTATAATTTAGTTAATTTAGAGATTGAATATATAGACTGCTTGTATACTCATACTTTCTATCGTTTAGGGCAGACGCTCTAGTTATGTAAAGTTCCCATACTCAAATAAGTAAATAAGATTGATGTAGCACGGCGCACGAACATATTTTTTTATTAAGTTGCCTCAGATAAATAATGATTTTCAGATGGAGCACAGTGCAACCAAAAAAACATGCTCCCATTCTCACTCCCCTGATTTGCCTACTGTTGAAAGGGATAGCACGATAGAAGCATGTTTTTTTCTTGGCTTCACTTGTATCATGCTCTGTGCTCTATCTGAAATTATTTATTTATCTGAGTCGACATATTAGAAATAAATTATGTTCATACGTGCGTCCTTTGAAGTATGTTGAAGCCAGTGACGCGCGTTGTCGCGTCATCTGGTTTCCAACTTACCCTCAATGAAGCTCCACTGAGTTTTCCCGCGGTTTTGTGCAGTTTGGTAACTTTGACGTGGTTGGCGATGGTCGCTCCGTGCCTCGCTGCTGTCAATGCTATCGCTAGGTTCATGCGAGCATCGTCCTGTTGCCCTGAAAATATACTTACATTATAAAAATGTTTAAGGCGATTATGCACTGAGCAAAATCTATTTAGTATGCCAAGATAACTCATTGACGCCAACATGCCGAAAGAATCTGAGTCGCGCTCACAGTTAGCGACTAGTAAACTATGCTTTCTAAGTGTAGGTACTACCGGGTATAGACAAACACTGAAATAAAAAGGTCCAGCTGCGCACGGCAGAGGAGCTTTGCGATGATCGGGGGCCTATATGAGGCACCATTAAAGATGTAATATTTCTAATTTTCCCAAAGATTTTTTTAAAATTCAATTTACATAATTACAACAAAAGGAATTATAATTTTATTTTTTCTAAGCTAGCAGCCGTTACTGCAAGAATAACAGTGATATAGTACGTAGGGGAAGACCGGGTAAAGCGAACATCCCGCGCGGGCAAAGCGAATACCATAGATTACTCCTAAATTATTTGTTTTATATTCCATGCGCCACCTCAGTCACGTTCGGCGGTGTTATTTCCAATATTTATAATTATTTCTTTCAAGAATATTATCGTTTTGTAACTTATCAAAGTAGTTTCTTTTTATGGTATATTAAACAGAGGGCCAGAATCTATAGTTTTTGTATGTAATCTGCTAACCTCAAAATATATTTAGTCGGGCAAATTGGATAGGGCAAAGTGAATACGGATCCGCTCTTCCCACTATTAGTAATTATTGAAAAATAATTATAAGTATTATGTTTTTTTAGTTTTTTTTTTAATTTTTAAATAAATTTGAAAGGAAAACCAATCAAGGCTTGTGAGATTCAAATGTAATGCAAACGGCTATAAATTTATGCAAGACAGGAGAGTCAATAAAAAGCACGGCCTATATACGGCATATTACCGTCTTCTGGTTTTGAAGGCACTGCAGAATACATTAGTTTAAGTTAAATTAGTGTTTTTTCGGCTAATAATGATTTTCAGAAATTAGAAGGAGGATGTTCACTTTGCCCGAGTACCGTATCCACTTTACCCAGGAGTCAGGGCAAAGTAAATAATTTCACATAATTTTAGTTACTGTGGATTATTTTTTAATGATTTAAAAGAACTGATTATGTTATTTGTTAGAGCCATTAATAAGGACTGATTTGAGTCATTAACTTTGTTTTTTCCTTCATACTACTTCTGCTAAAGTCATATATACCTTAAGGTATTCACTCCCCATATCTATGGTACGTATTGAAAAAAAAATCAAATCAAAGTGTTTGTGTTGTTTCACTACGACTTACCATCATAATACACGATGCCGCCACATAGGTTGTCAGATTTCAACATAGGGAACAGTTCGAGGGTGTTTTTCTTGGACAGGTAGTAGGAGCTCTTCACATTTCGGTCTCCAGCAACCAAGTCGTACATCTTGATGCCGAACCAGTAGTAAGGAACTTGCCACCACCTAAAAGAAAAACGAAGAATGTTTTGATTACATAAACTTTGCTACATTACATTACAATTACTTGTTGAAGTCAGTACCATGCGCACAATATTGTGGTAATTAAGAACTATCATGGTACCTACTTCAACAAGTTATTTCACACTTTTGAGTGTTAAAGTCATAATATTCATAATATTTGCACAACAAAAACTGTTCTGTGACTTCGGTAGCACATTCTGTTTTTCCTAAATATCATCAAAATGAAGTGAGAACCGTATCACATGACTGCTACGGTACCGGAAATATTTTTCTGTTTTTAATGCAACTTTTTTATAATTAATTTTTATAATTTCTCTCACGCTTTGTTTCACTCACTAGCATGCGAAACATGGTCTCTCTGTTCAACACCCTTAGTCTGTCATTTTTCAAGACCGCTTCGTCTTAAATGCTTTTTTCCTACTAGTCTGTCTCAATCTTCGATATTTAAATATATTTAAAACACGCACTGGTCCTTAGTGGTTCTATATGACCCCAAATGACAGCGACATTAACCAAGTGCAAATCAATGCAGGAAATGGCGACGGGTCTCTGGAACCATCTGTGCTGGGACCCAGGAATCTTACAGGGAAAACTATGATATCAAACTTATCGTAATGTTTGGGTTTGCAAGTTGGGCAGTTTAAAAGGCGGATGAAAGAATAGTGGATGTGGCGAATAAATACTATGTCAAAATTGATGTTTGATCTAACTACAATGGACAAGATTGTTAATAAGTTAAATGAAAATCAGAGGATGCTTAAAAGTATCACCAGTGACCGTAAAGTTGAAGATTGGCATGGGTAACTATTATTGCAGATACCTACATACTTACATATACCTACTTATAAGAATATATACTGGACTCAAATATACCATATAATATATATTATCAAAGTATGGTTGTTAACTATAACGATGTGATCCTTAAAGAGGTTGTTACAAAATCTGAAGAAGTGATAGCGGGTAATACCGCTTCACCGCATGCTAGCAGGGCATTTAGCGAATGCTAGACTGACTAGCTACCACACTCATGTAAACATTTTAGTTTTGCGTGAAGCAGTAAGTATATTAAATTGTGGTAAAAAAATCACAAATTGTCACTATATATCATATTACTCTAATAATATTCATATACATACCAACTTTACCTTATCAGACCATATTCTCACGAAACACGTCCGCAAAATAATGTAGCCTTGAATGTAATTAAAATGAAAACTAATATTACCTCATAACCACAAAAGATAGAAGTCGTTCCAGTTTCTATGATAAGGTATTTTGGGCGTTTTGTCACACGCTGACAAGTTATGAGCAACACTGAAAGCAAATAACTGCGACATCTTTTAAATGAATATGTTGGATGCAAGGCATGAAATATTTTTTTAAAATTCGGCAAACATGTCTCGCTGCACGTGCAACACAATCTTTTGTTAAAAATTATGGCAGCGATAATATTTGTCTATATATTTTGGCTTTACAATTTTAATAACTGTTCCTAAATATCCATAAAATTTCCCTTTAAAAATATATATAATACGTTTCCTTTTAAGCAGTGTTCGGAATCAAAGGCTGAAAATATGTTACCTATAATAATTATAACTCCTACGAATAAATATGTACCTAGTATAACTCAAAATATATAGAATACAAATACTATTTCCGAACGTAATTTTAATTTTTTTAATGTTTTAAATAACTAAAAACAAACTGGATATACTTAATAGTTAGGTAGGTACGTCTTCTGAAGAAAAAACCTAAAACATGTGTTATTTGTATCATTTCAAAGTCAAAGTCAAAGTCAAAATCATTTATTCAATTTAGGCGTCTACGACGCTCTTATGAAGGTCAATTACAAATTTTAATATTGAAATATACTACATTGTACTGCCACGTTCAGCAAACAAAAATTATAGAGCCACTGCGAGAAGAACGGGCAAGAAACTCGGGGCCATTCTTTTAAACGTTTTTTAAAAATGTGTTTGGTACATACTATATAATAAAATTATTACAATACTTAATTTACATTACGTAGGTGTTAGGCGCTAGCTTGGTAGAGGCGAACCAGTCCAAGCATTTTTGTCGTTTAAGTAATCACAAACTGTGTAGTAAGATTTCTTTATCAAAATATTCTTCACATGCAACTTGAATTTTCTTTCTGTGAGCGTTGTAATATGTTTGGGCAATTTATTATAAAACCGCACACAATTTCCTAAGAAGGACCTTTTATTTGTCTTTGCTAATCTAAAACCTGGCACCGCTATTTTATCTTTATTCCTAGTGTTATAATCGTGAGTGTCACTGTTTGATTTAAATTTGCTCAAATTTTTACGAACATACATAATATTTTCAAATATATACAGACTTGGTAAAGTTAAAATATTAATTTCTTTAAAAATATCTCTCAGGGATTCCCTAGGATCCATTTCATATATGGCTCGAATTGCACGCTTTTGTAAGATAAAGATTGTCTCTATCTCAGCAGCAGCTCCCCACAGCAATATACCATAAGACATAATACTGTGGAAATACGCGAAATAAACGAGCCTAGCAGTAGCTACGTCTGTTAGCTGTCTTATCTTACGAACTGCATATGCAGCAGAACTAAGTCTTCCAGATAGATCATGTATATGTGGATTCCACTGTAAAGTTGAATCCATTTTAATTCCCAGGAAGACTGTCGCATTGTCAAAAGAGAGTTTTTCTAGGCCAAGCTTAATGTTTGGTTCAACATAAGTAACATTTGGTAAAGAAAACTTTAAACATTTGGTCTTTTTTGAATTTAAGAGAAGATTATTAGCCGCGAACCACTTAGAGATCATAGATAACACATTATTTACATGAATAAGTTCACTATCCCTCCTATCTACTTTAAAAATTAGGGAGGTATCATCTGCGAATAAAACTATATCGCAGAAATTTTTAACCATGCAAGGCAGATCATTTATATATGCTAGAAACAGAAAAGGTCCTAAAATTGATCCTTGCGGTACGCCTATTCTTACCAAAGACCCGGAAGAAGTATTGCCATTTATTCTAACCTTCTGTAGCCTGTCTGACAGATATGACTTTATAAAATTTTTTTATTCAATATATTTATGATACGCTCGTCTACTATATTCCATAGCGGACGGTTAAAATAATGAAAGTAGAGTACAAAATTTACAATGTAGAGAACAAAGCCGAGCAGTGCGTGAATAGGGCTCGATTCCCGTTCGAGCTGAAAATTGTGTGCTCTACAAATTTGCAAATGAGACATTTACTAAGCAAAGAGCCATGCTAAACCTTTTTATTCTGTGGCTAAACTAGGCAAACGGGATTATTTTACGGTGCGTGTCGCGTCAGAAGAGATCAGAGCTATGCGATAGAAAGAGAGACGCCTTGTAGGTGAATATAAATATTCGGTACTAGGTGCTTTGCGAGCTGAAGTGAACTTTATTGTGTAGTAGCTAGAGTCGCTTATTTATTGGAATAGCTTTGCGAAGTAAGTCCTTCTGGTCCTCTTTATTCTTTGGCTAAACTTGAAAATATACTTTAAAAAAATGACTTACTTACTTAATCTCACAGTGATACTTACTTGTACACTGGCAGCAATATAGGTAACGGACGAGTGAGATGAGGTGCTACTTCCAGCATGTTTGCTCTTTCGTGCAGCGCTTCCTTCACCATCTTGTACTGGTCATAATCGAGCTGCAAGATGGCCTTCTGGAGATATCGGACTCCTCCGTGGATCAACTTCGTGCTGCGGCTGGAGGTACCGCTGGCAAAATCGTCGGCTTCCACCAGGGCTGTTCTGAGACCTGGGGAAATCAGTAAGAAATTAATACACTCTAATAAAATGTTTACCCGATAATACACCCGCAATAGAATATGTTGAAGCTGAACTTCAACAAGTTATTTCACACTTTTGGGGGTTGAAGTCGGTTCCATTTTTTGGTAATTTTTTTTCACTCTTTTTAGTGACCGTTGCTACTTACGGGATTGATTGTCATTCATTGCCCGCGACTATATTTCAGTTATTAGAGTGTAACTCATAAACGGCTTCAACGATTTTGATGAAATTTAAAATGGGACCAAACGACAAGCATCAGCTTTCAAAAAAAAAGATTTTTAATAATCGGTTCACCCTGTCAAGAATACCGACTTCAACAAGTTATTTCACACTTTTGGGTGTTGAAGTCGGTTCCATTTTTGGTATTTTTTTTGTATAGCCTATAGTTTGTTAGCCTTTGATGGCCATCTCAGCTGATAGTCTAGGATGGAATAACCTGTATATCGACGCTGACAAGAGCTGAAATTTCGTCACTATCGGCCTGGGTCAGAGTGAAAGAGAGGCAGCTATAGTAAAATCGTAGTCATAGTTTGGACGAAACAAAGCTTATTCACACAAAACTAGTACATATTAACTAAATTGTCCCTCTGAATAAGATTTTGCTATTTTAATGTTATATTTTCTTTTGTAATTTTATTCTTACTCCTGGAGACTGTATATGTTATGTTATAAACCTTTTCAAGTAAAGCTTTTCCCTCTGCGTTGACTAAGAATTGCTGGCTCCTGAGGACAGTCTACGGAAGATACTAATAAGGACTTGTTGTCAGATTTTTCTACTGGAGGGATACCCAGATGGGCATTCGCCCTACCATTATGCATTGAAACGCAAGCTTAACCCTTGATCGGTGTCCTTGTCTGTTGCTTAAGACGTTACTTCTTCACAATCTTCGTTTACGAGTTTATGATATTGATGACCTGCTAGAGTAAAGAGTTTACTCTTTACTTGACCTTTCTAGAGAATAACGTATAAAGCGGAAATTACCTCTAGTAGTGGCATCGAGAGCACAGCCGGCTCCAGTAGCGCCGCCGCCAATAATGAGGATATCATACTGATGACCCGCTTGTAAACTCTTCACTTGATCCGCTCTAGACGGTAGAGGGCGCTTCTTGCGCTCTGTTTTCGCTGAAACTGTGGCTGGGTTGTACCATTCCTGAAAAGTCAATGATAAACATTTAAGGAAGTAGTTCGTCCGATAGCTATGCCCCTGTCACAATAAGTCAATAAGTACAGATAGATTGTTTTAATCCAGTAGTCTACCCTTTGAACACAATCACACCTGATGGTAAGTGATGATGTGGTTGATGATGGTAACATCTTACATGGGAACTGGCTCTCAAGGACAGCTGCCAGAACACACAAGTGCTTGGCGACTATGGCGAAATGTTTGTGGGTGGTGGTTAGCCAGGCGACCATCAATAAAATAAGTGGTTAGTCCGTGAAAATGCCCTACCACCATGTCAAACAAATTTATTCTAAGGCACTGCTTTGCTTTGGCCAACCAAATTACTTGTCACATCTCATGATACTATAACAAATTCCAATGACAAACCTCTTTACTAACACAAGGAATTGTAATACCTATAGATATGGTAATACATAGAAATTGTTATATATAATTATAATACACTACCCTCAAATATTAAAAGTGAACACTCATTTAATAAATTCAAAACCAAGTTAAATGAACATATTTTGGTAAATCACTTGTTGTAATGTGTTAGATGAGTAGCTACCTAATTTTTTATAATCGAACGACTTACTTAGTTTATAATATAACTAATATTATTGTTCTCATGTAAGTGACTTAGGTCTTTTTTGAGTTAAATTAAATGTCTTTAAACCCAAACCCATATCATAAATACACGTCCCACATATAGTGCTTTGTCATAAGTATTTTGTTAAATATGCAATTTTATAAACTACCTAGGTACCTACTTATCAAATTACATTCTAAATTATTGATAAAATTGTAAACATCTTACAAAATCATTTATTTTGCTACTCACCAATGGATGGCGCCATATGTCAATAAGTTAAAAATTTCATAATATGTAACTTTTTTATTTCATTGAACAGGAAAATAATTTAATAAAATAACATAGGCAAGTCATAGGTTGACTATTTTTTTTACAATAGCAATGTCTCTTCGTTAAACAACTAACTTTCTTATGCGATACGATATGGGGATTTTTAAATGGGAGTTTTAAGATTTTTTGAGGTCGGCAACGCCACTGGTGTTAAAAACAACAGAGCACTAGGTAATCTGTGAAAACAACCAAAGGTGACGTTGACCACTATCCATCATGTAGGCCGCCTGCTTGTCTGTCTACTATTAGGTAATAAAAAAATATATACTATCTAAGATTATATTAATACAAATAGGTATTTTCCTACCATGAATTGTGTCGTCTTGTGGTAGGGCAAGACCAAACCTTGTTATAGAATAAAACAATATACCTACAAGTGGATCTACGAATGAGGATATATACAGTGCGTCCCACGGATATGCCACATGGAGGGAAAGTAGTTACCTACCCTTAATATTGTAGACAGAACTTTTTACTGAAAGAAGACATTATTTAAATTTTAAAAACAATTTAAACTGCATTCATAATTATTTAAATAATTACATGGTTGAATCGGAAATCGAACCCGTTACACGAGAAAAATAATCAACCTGTGGCATTATCATACCGATCGAAGGACTTCATCATACGGATTATTTTTTGCTACATAACATAGTGTCAGAAATAAAAGGAAGACCATGAATTTAAACATTAATAGTGTTTTTTTTCAGAAAAATGAAAACCTGGCATTGGCATAAGGACATATAACTGACATTATCATATATTAAAAAATTCTTCCAAATCCCTCGAGTGAATGAGAATCAAGATGAAGGGCTTTTAAAAACGATTCCAATATTATATATAATTTGCTGTTTTAATTTCAAAGGAACGGTAAAACGTTTAACGAAAATTAATAATTTAAGGTCGGGTTTTTTACTTTTTAAATTAATTTATACGTGTTATCACTGAACTTTCTATATAAACCATTGACGTATATCTCGATGATATAAACGTTTTTATTGCATACTTATCTGCTGTGCACATTTTCCTTACGTGACTTTACAACTTGTTTCTACCTAAGTAGTATTCACATCAACTGGTAACGTCAACGGTTGAACAAGGTCAACTTTGGGGAAGACCCCATTGGTTGGATTTGCGATAATCCCCACGCTCGGCAGGCGTCTTGGGGATCGCAGTAAAACTTGTCGGTTCTTCAGAACGTCCACCTTCTGGTATTCCTATATAAGTTTTTTCTATTTCAACTCTCTGGTATTTTCCCTTAGTCGCCTCTTACGACAACCACGATAAGAAATGAAGGGGTGCCATTCTAACCCAGGACCGCATGAGGTTAGTAGTTGAAGGATCTCGAAAAAAGCGTAGGTAGATAATCTACGTTTCAGAATATGCTATTCGTTTAATAAAACACCCATTCCCAAAATATCCGTTCCTTAATAACAGATTCTTTATATGACCGTACGATAAAAGACGTTGTCGTAACATTACTAAAATACCCATTTTTCATAGCATCTATACCTATACCAAATCCGTTTCTCATGAGTCATGACACTTGTATGCCCGAACTCGTTTGTCATAGCAGCGGTAGTGACGGGAACGGTCCTTTTGGGAAACGGATATAAAGCCAGACGTATATTTTGGGAAAAGTACATAGTGGGAAACACATAGGGATATCGGGAAACTTATGCATATTCTGAAAGGATCATCTAGCTACGTATGATGCCGAAGCAGCAGAAGTTAGTTGTAGATCTGGACTGCGGTGTTCCGGTGAGAAAGAGTATTTCTACTATTGCATTTAGTGTTATTTGTACCTGCTTATATCAGTCATAGCATAAGTAATCTGTGTCTCTAATTTGAATTGTATTAGTCTGTTTTCACAGCTTCACGTGAAGTGTAGAGATGGTGACAATACGCTGGTAATGCATGACTTGTTCGCGTCTGTCAATGAAATCCTTGATCGTATAAAGGAGTACAGTCACGTACAGTCTACCGTGTGTCCGTACCTATCAGTCAACCTAGATTATCATATCACACAATACTGGTCTTAAGTACAGTTTATGTTAAACACTATACTTTTCTTTTCTGTCTAACAAATTAGGTTTAGTTTTTGGGGCTCTGTATGAGTGAACGGTACCCTATTAATAAGTATTTGCGTCCATCCGTTATCCATTTTTTTTTTACTGGAGGTATGCCCTTTTTTACAAAATACTACGAACTATGTACAACACTACAGCTACTACAATAAAAGCATTTAGACAACCTATAAGTCATAGCAGACTCACAGGCAGCCCACTACCAGTTGGCAGCGTTCCTAGCATGCTGGCAGCATTAATTGTTATGTTATTGTTTGTTATTATTTTAATTTCATTTGTTATCCCTTTACAAGGTTGTATATTTAAAAGCATTATACCTACAAGATAAAAAAGTAATTGGTCAAAAAATTGTTTAGTTGGGCAACAAGAAACCCATATTTTTCAACGTTCTCTTATATTTTGTGTGGAGGCGATAAGTCCTGCACTGACGTACCACTTGGGTCGTACTGTGCATTTTCCCCAACAGCTAGCCTGGCTATGCCAAGTGCCAACACCTTAATTTAGGTATTTATTATAGTCTTACATTATTGGCACAATAGTTCCAGTTGCATTGTGGACGATCCCGAGTCAATAGAATCAAGAAAATAAAAGACTTTTCGGTCAAAACATACCATAAATATTTTGTATGTCATATTATTTTAATGGTGATCCAATGGATAACTGCTTATATTTTTGCATGAGCTGTCGGACATTTTGCGAATGTTCATCTGACCAGCTACCACTCTCACGTAGAAAATCTATCGCCAAGCACCTTATCGTTCGATCGCTCGAGAGCCATTTCCTATTCTAATTAGCCATTTCCTATGTCAGGTTGTGGTCAAAGCCCAGCTTTATAAGCAATAATAAAACGAGTAGCTCTGTGAGCTGAAGGTCTCGCGAAGTCGCCACTGATCTGCCGTGGTGAAAAATTCCCAAAAACTAAATCGACACAGAAATTCCACCCTGCTCACGATAATCGGTTGAGAAAACTGACCTATAGCGGACATCCATACGGACAGACATACCTACGAAGGCATTTTTGCCCAATCTGAAACGGAGATGCTTCGATTGCATTTTGGGCTCGCTCAGTCAAAAAAATACGTTGTGAGATCCTGGCTGTGCGATTTTAACTCACACTTGACTGGTTTTTTTATTACTAGTAAATAAAGAAAATACTGTCTACTCACTACTGGAGAATCATCCGCTGCAAGGGCCCACGCTGAAATTACAGCCGTCGCAGCGCCCGCGCCGCCGATCAATAATCTTCTCCGGGACATTTTCTGAAATATAACATATACAAATATATGTAAGTATTGGTATAGTTATCGGAACACTTACTATAATGAACGAAAGGAAATTAAATTCTAAATGACGACACCTCACCGATTTGTATATTATATTTATCCATTAATTTTTTCAAGTTAAGTTAATAATTGAAATAAGTAAGCTGCTTCGTTCGGCTAGACTTTATCAGTTACTTATATATAGAAGTCTTTGGATAATTATACCATAATCCCCAGGCATAATCCCCACGTTTGGCAGGCGTCTTGAGGTTTATGGTGTAAAAAGTAGTTCTTTGGAAGGCGCTGCTGTATATTTCCTTTGACCAATAATTTAAAGATGATATATGCTGACTCATTACATGTATGACTTAAGTACTATCTCAATATAAGATATTTATCTACTATCAGTTCATATCTTTACATGATTAAGATCCATATAAGAAGTATCCGTACAAATCCCGTATGCTATCTCGTATAGCATTAAAAGATGACGTTATTTCTTAAAAACTACCGAGATATAGTGCGTGAGATATCGTGGTCATTCGGCGTCATCATAGTCTTACGATGAGAATGATACTTTGAGACATGTGTTCAATGGAATATTATTACTAAAATTTGATATTTGCACTATCGAAAATTCTTCCCGTGAGGTGCCGGGCTTGAATGTCACCCCCCATTTCTACCCGTGGGTGTCGTAAGAGGTGACTAAGGGTAACACACCAGAAGGTGGGCAGTAGCGCTTTCTGAGGAACTGTTATCTCACACTGCAATCCCCAAGACGCCTGCCAAGCGTGGGGATTATGGCAAATCCCCACATATCGGTGGAGGCTGTGTTCAGCAGTGGACTATGCGGCTGATACAGTACAGTACAGTACTATGGAAAATTATTAACTGAAATGTGCACACATATGATAGGTAACTGTTGCCTACATTTACGGTTAAAAATCATCACGTTTTTATTGTAGAGATCTTGCCTTCTTTAATATTGGCCCTTTCTCAGAGACCAGTTTTTTTATGTTACGAAGCACCACAATGACACGTTGTAGGTAGGTACGTCTGATTGTAAGCGATCACGCTTGTCTATTACAGTTAATGAATAGATTCAGGCGTTACTTTGCGGACATCCATATTTAATAATAACAAATATTTTTAAAATATTTTAAGAAAACATCAAATTAATTTTTTTTTTTTTTTTTTTTTATGTAATAGAGTGGCAAACAAGCAGACGGCCCACCTGGTGGTAAGCGGTTACCGTCGCCTATGGACATTTGCAACACTTGGGGCGTTACCAATGCGTTGCCGACCCTGTAAGACTCTTTTAACACCCTTTTTGAAGGAATCCATACTGTAGCTCTGCGGAAAAACACTAGATGGAAGATCATTCCACATTTTGCAGGTATGCGGTAAGAAGGAACGCATAAATCGAGCTGTGTGAGATTTCCAGGACTCGATTATATGTGGATGAGCATTTAACCGGTGACGCGAGGAACGATGATAGAATCGCGATGCCGGTATATTTTAATAAAACACTTAAAAAATACAAAAATATATCTAGTGACAATTCCGCCTAATTTTCCTGCTAAGCCGACGTGACGTGAAGAATTTTTTTCGACGCATTTCGCTTCTACACGAAGCATCCTCAGGAGATCTTGACTCTGCGAGCGCACGATCGAGAAATTCGAGAATAAGCGGCCGGCGGCTCAGCACGCCTTTATATAGACGAGATGAGTCAGCACGCCTTTATCTAGACTCGAGCGTGTAAATTACACGCGCTTTGCTTTCGAAAATTGTGTATTATCAATTGTGTATTTTGAATACACAATTTTCGAACGTAAGCGCGTGTAATCTCTACGAGTGCCTAAATGCGTGTGGGGGAGAGTATGCCGGCCAGCATATTTGCACCGGTCGACTATCCTTGTTTGAGATGCCGCGTCTAGTATATATAGGTCAATGGGGCTAGCCGCCGAAACAAACCTTTAGGTGCTCTGCGACAGATTTTTCCGGACCGACGACGTAGCAAAAAAGTCAATAACTAATATTAGGTATTATTTAGGTATACTTACAATACAATGCATAAGTTTGTGAGTGAGAATATGATTATGTATTTTGTGACTTCTTCACTCTGAAATGGCCGAAGCGATTTGGATGAGACTTGAAATATAGATAGTAGAATTCCTCGATTAACAAATATAATACCTACTTTAATCAACATTACCTTCCTTCATTTTCTATGCGGGTTAAATCACATGGCGTAGCTAGTCCATAAATAGATCACAAAGGCCGCCAACATACTGATTATTACATACATATAATGTGCATGGATTAGCACTTGTTAATTTCATGATTCAAACATTTCTTGTTAACTCTATTAAGGGGGCGATTCAGATCAATAAGGAGCTGGTAACGAAAAATAAAACAAAATATTAATCTAAATGCGCGTTGCACGTGGCGGCTACGACCTTTTGTTTATCTTAAATACGCGTAAATTTGAGAAAATAACACTTTTCACATGGATATTGTCTGATTCAAAAATGTTCAACATGGATTTGTTAGATTTTTACTCAGTCTCATTTTGGTATAATATATGGATGTAAAAATTCATTTCACAAAAGTTTCAAAAAAATATTGAAAAAACAGCGGCACTTTAGTTCTTTTTTATATACCTATGACAAGAAAGCATTTGGCCGCAGTCTCACCTGATGGAAAGTGACGACGCGGTTGACGGTATAACATGCTTGTCAGCAGATACCTATTTACTCTGTACTTGAAGACTTCCAGATTATACTTATCGGGAAATAGAGACACGCGCTGGTAGGGTGTTCCATACATCGGCCGTACGCATTATAAAACCTGATTTAAAACTTTTTTGCGTATTTTTGGAATATCGACAATCGAGGTCCACATGGAGGTATTTTGCCCGCTGCATCTAAACGTGAAAACTCCGCAAATAGAGTAGCGAACAAGTTCGCTTTCTCTTTAGCAGTGTGAGCCAATGATCCGTCAGGTCTTAGAAGTTGAGGTAGATTAGGGCGGCTGAAGTTGGATTCGATCGACTTCGCCAGGGACCAGAATGCTTTGCTATCCGCAGGGTGAGAAGCTAATTTGGACCCAACACGGCTTATGTGATCGAATCGTGCCCTTTTTACAGCCTTTTAGCATGCCTTGGCAGCCTTGTTTAAGGCTCTCTTCTTGTTACGAATATGGTTGGTTACACGGGTTCGAGCATCGGCCCAGGCTAAGTATGCTTCATATTTCAGCGCTTCAGCGCGTCTACAATCAACACTAAACCAAGAAATTGCTTTGCTGCTCTGCGGCGCATCACTAAATGGAATAAAATACACCATTGCTTGACGCAGCACATCAGTCACAGCATCCGCGCAAGTAGAAGAATCACAAGAAGAGAAGCAAAAAGACTGCCAAGGGTAGAATGCAAAGAAGACCGCATCCCATCCCAATCTGCTGACTTGTATCTCCATATCCGCCGGGTGCCTTTCTGGCAGCGGTCGGGCGGGGAATATAGAGATACAGATTTCACCAGACAGTGGTCAGAGCTACCTATAACGGTGAAGAAACTAACACTGAGTAGCGGTCTGGATCTGTCGTCATCAGAAGGTCGAGGCAATAGGCTGTATGGTCAGCAACGTCAGGTAACCTTGTTGCCCCATTAACAAGCTGGGTGAGGTTTAAGGTCAGGGCTAACTTATGCGCCTCTTTCCCAGCGTGGTTTATATCCTGGTATGGGAATAGCCACTCATGATGGTGAGCATTAAAGTCCCCCAGTAACACAAGTTGGGCAGAAGGGTACCGTTGTTGAGCTATATCCGCCGTCACACTAAGATAGTCCATAAAATCGGTAACCTTATCGGTTACAAGTGTGCGATCGATATACTACAGCGTAAAGAATTTTCTTTACACCGGTTTCCACCAATATCCATAGAACAGAGAATCTGGAGTCTTCAAGATTAAGAAAACGCCGAAAACAGTCATCGCGAATAAATACACACGCCCCGGCACGTGGCTTAAAACAATGCTCCAGGACGTAGCCAGGGTATGTCAAATATGACGCGTCATCCGGACATCTGATCTGCGTCTCCGTTAAAAACAAGATATTCGCAGTCTCGAGGTGGTAGTGGACTGGGCTGAGATTTGAGTGCAGGCCTTGGATGTTAGAGAGATGCACTTTGAATGAAAGGACGTGCATCTGCTGTGAAACCGTTTTCTTCTTTCTTGTTTTCATGTATTTTCGAGTGTGGTAAGGTAGAAGGGCGGCACTACATCAGATATCACGCCGGAACACAGCTAAGCTGTTTGGTGACATGGCTTTATCTGAGGGGTGGTGACAAGCCGTGGCCGAAGCCTACCACCAGAATTTTCGTATTGAAAATATTACCTATTTACAAGCCGTATGAATAGGTAAAATACAAATCTTAAGCACGGATTTGTTCCCAAAACGTCCATGCATAGTTTTTTCGGAATTCAAACAATGACCCAATGAAGTGGGGTGCACTTTCAAGGTGACCAAAATCGGGGAATCGCCTTAATTAAATGACAATGATTAGGCCATCAGTTTCAGGCCGCCGAAGTTTCAATTGTAAAGCATCGATAGAAAACATAATAAGTGGATAAGGTAAGTCAATTAACAATGGTTTTATCTACAAATTACTACGGATTAAGTTTATAATCACTTAAGTATATCGCCTATCTGTAAGTTGACAATCAGGTACAAACTGTAGATATGTATCTATATAACGAAGCCTCAGATGTCCGTCAGTCTGTCCATCCGTCCGACCTTAAAACGGCTGTATCTTTGCAACTACATATAAAGAATACTTGTCTGTATCAGCCGGATTGTCCACTGCTGAATACAGGCTCCACCATTTAGGGGGAGTTTGCCCTAATCCCCCCGCTTGGAGGTTTTTGAAGCCCTCGTAGAGAAGTTTGCTTAGCTGTTCTTAACCGATTAGTAAAGTTAAGCAACGTCCGCCGCGGTCATGAGTTGGATGGGTGACCGCTAGTGACATTACTACTGAGCGCTTCGGTGCTTCGGAGGGCACGTTAAGCCATCGCCGTCGGTCCTGGTTGTTGTCTTAGGATGGCAACCGTTATAGAATGGTGGTAGGCTGTAATACTATTATTTAAGAGACAATGAAACAGCCAGCTTGTGAAGTAAGAAACAACTAACTTTATTGAAGTACCCACATGCCATACCTATATATGAATAGTTACGGTACTACCGTCACTAAGATCATATACAACATAGGCCATTTTGCGAATGCCCGCCTGGGTAGCTACCATCCGTAGAAAATCTGTCGCCAAGCACCTAACGGCGTGTTCCGGCAGCTGTCCTTGAGAGCCAGTAATTCTAGATTAAGTCTGTTAACAACTTCGAACACATCATCACTTACCATTATTGGATTGAGATTGTGATAAGCTTACCTACCAGAAATAAAAAAACTACACAATTCGTTTGTTTTTAGTTCGAAAAAAATTAAAATAAAAGTAAAAAAATAACGTGTACATTGCGTGTGATATATAATAAGTTAGAGTGCTGAGCAATAGCGGTCAATATTATATTTTAAAGTACTGTACATAAAATGAACACCGGAACCATATAGATCGCTTTTCTGCACAGTTACAGTACTCGTATGTAATTGAAATTCGCTGTAGAGCTCTGACAAACTAATAAGTAATTGCTGTGAGCTGTAGAGTTGAATGACCGAATCACGGACGTAGGTATAGCAAAAGCAAATGCATTTGATTTTAGGAAATTTGCCAAGTGCAACATCATACCACTTTATGAAAGCGCTCGTTTATGGGTGCTTCAAATACGTTTATTTGTTTTATAATAAAACTGCATTAAAGGATATTACAGAAAATATATTACGATCAATCCTCCGTTATCCCTAAAACAGCTCCATTAACTATGCTATAATTAATAATACATAGCAGTATCTAATTATAATTTATTAGAGATACTAGATGCACTAGAGATTTGACTAGCCTTAATCAATTCAGTATCTCACCATCACGGTAAGTGATGATGTGGTCGAAGTTGTTAACAGACTTAATCTAGAATTACTGGCTCTCAAGGACAGCTGCCGCAACACACCGTAAGGTGCTTGGCGACAGATTTTCTACTTGAAAGTGGTAGCTAGCCAGGCGGACATTCGAATAATGCCCTTCCACCATGCTATAACGATTGCCATATCCTAAGACAGCAACCGGGACTGATGGCTTTTGCGAAGCACGAAAACGCTCAGTAGTAATGTCACTACCAAGAATTCGTTGTTTCTGGAGTTCGGCGTTATTAGTTTTTCAATTACAAGTCAAGGAAAATATGCTAATTTTAACAAACCTAGCAATCTTTTATGCTTGATTTGTGACTGCAATTCCTTTGTACGTTTATTAAGGACCACGTTAGTGAAAAAATCACCGTAAAATTGTGGAATTTGTGGTCACAGTACCAACACATTGGTTAAAGGATTTGTTAAATTTTCCGATTATTATAAATTTGTCAGTTAAAATTTATATATCCAATAGGGATTTTTTTTTATTTTTCCCGGGACTGGTGTGACCCCCCCTCACACCCCGTGCCCGCTTGACGTTGAGTTCTGGGACACCCTGTATGTATGGAAAATCTGCTTGAATCGATACTTTTCTCATTATCTATATTTTTTTTATGCCTGATAGGTTAGCCTTTAACCACTATCTCACCTGATGGTAAGTGATGATGTGGTCGAAGATGTTGCCTGTACAACATCTTTTCTAGGTTAGCCTGTAACCTAGAAAAGATGTTGTACAGGCTAACCTTGGGTAGCGAATGGTAGCGAACATCAGTTTTATTAGTTTATTACTGTTACACAATGAACTGCGCTGGCTGGCAAGAGGCTGGATATTAGCTCCTTTGTTGAACTTCATGATACATTGACTTCAATCTCTGCATCAGATTTGAACGTGAAACCCGACTCAAAACAGTGATATATTTTGCTTTTTCACTTGCCTAAACAAACGAATATCTGAGGTTCCACAGTTGGCCAGTTTAAACAAAATGCAAGACACGCTATCATAATAAAAAACTTCCTTGAGCTTCCATCGTTTAATTCTAAGTAATTTGTGGGTTCGCGGTTGTCTGGGAAACTGTGGGGAAACTCAACTGAGTTAAGGCATAGAATAAATAATGCACGTTAGACGGAGCTATGTTTGAAAAACCCAAATCTTAATAATACTGATTACAACTAAAACTACAATTTCTGAAGTTAAATTATTTTATACCGTCACGTTTATTATTTATCACCGTGTTTCTTTTTACAGTTATGTTCAATACAATTCAAGACTAATTTTGTCATGTGCCGTGCGGCCGTATCTGATCAGCTGTTTGATAAGAAAATGATGTACCTATTGCTAGTGAAATAACGACATTTTAATGCATCAAGTCTAGTGATAAAAAGTTGTTATTTCATTCTTACATACTTCTATAGATTTCCCGTTGGATGATATCACAACCTAACTAGAGTAATATATCATATAATTATTATCCCACCCTCGACCTTGACTGAGTATAGAATTCGGCAAAACATAGTTTTACGGAAGTATTTCTTTTGCAGCACTAGTTAAGTTGTCAGTGATATTCTTTTGAATATTCAAGTATGATTTCCATTAGTTCATTAATAACAATTGCAGCCTTGTTTTATAATAGGTAGACTTACTACTTAAACCATATGTTTTATTAAAAATATATCAAATATTATTAATAAATTGTAGTTTCCGAAGATTTTAAGGAATTTATAAATCATGAAAACTATAACATTCAATCATAAATAATACCTAATCATAATGAGATTTATATTCAGTAGGTATACAAATAAATATTTATCTGTATGTAACATATTTATTAATTTTTTTGCTATCGTTATTATTAAAGTATTCTTTAATGTATGTTATATTAATTTTATATAACACTTTATATAATATATAACTATATATATTTTATTGTACACTACGTTTTGTGCTCATCGCGTAGATTTAAGTCCTGGGCCAGGTCCAGAAGTAGGAATCGTAGTAGCCGTAACACAGGGGATCCTAGCACAGCTACTAACGACCCTCCTAGTGTTAAGTTTAGTAATCTTAGTAAATATTTGTGAATGTGGATGAGTGTGATGTAACATTATTGTTTGAAATAAAGTTAAAGGACCCTGTTAATTAATAAGCAAAACTGCTGAAAGGTGAGTAGATATGCTATGATGCCTAGGAGGAAGAATATAGATATTCTTCCTCCTAGTATGATGCCATATTAAGACCATAGACTTGGGATTATTTCGCTACGCTCTAAGACGCTCTGTCAAATGCTGAAATTTTGGAGAGTGGGAGTGAACGAGAGGCGATGGTGAAATGTTTAGGTAAAATCCCAAAGGAAGCTTAATAACATAAAACTGGCATTGTAAATCGAATATATGTAACCTTTCTTGTCCCTCGTGAGGTTTTGCTATTTTATTAATATATTTGCATACACATGCATATACGTAAATAATTAAGATATTAACGTTACAATCGTAATTTAGAGTCAACTTTGCAATTTTATTCTAAGGAAAAAAATTTAAGGAAACGAGTTTCGGCCTTTTTTTTGGGCCTTAAATAATGTGATCAAGATTAACACATAATTTTATACCACACACACTCAGAAAGTGTCTCATACCTCGTTCAAAAACGTGTTATAAAGTTCGTCATTATACCCTTATAAATGTGCGGCGGGAAAAATTATATAGAATTTCCTCCGTAGCAGTGAAGGAATATTGTATGAAAATCCATACCTGCCCGGGTAGCACTCTTTTGTTTTTTTAGCTGCTAACAAAAAAAAATACAATCGTCAAATTTCAAAAAGGTCTTATATCAAAGAATTAGAAAAAAGGATTTTTTCTTTCTCAATTTTTAATGAAAGAAGGTTGGCAACCTTTCTCTGCACTACAAAAAAAAAAGCGCGGCAATTTATTTGTTTTGTTAAATTTAGTTTTTTACTAAATAAATAATTTAACAATACATACGCTTTTAATTATTCCTAATAGGTAATTATCCAAAATGTCATCTGATAGTACAAGTGACGATTTTATAAAGATAACGCCACCAGAAATAAAAAATACAGCTCCAGAACTTACTTCAAAAAGGTTTTATATTTAATAATTAGAAAAAAGAGGTAGGATTTTTTTCGTACTGGATTTTTAATGAAAGGATGTTGGCAACCTCTCTCTGCACTACGGTAAGAAAGCGCGGCAATTTATTTTTTATTAAATTGATAATATATGTACATAACAGAACGCTTTTAATTATATTCTAAATAATTTTCCAACATCATCTGATTGAACCAATGTCATCTGATAGTGACAGTGAACATTTTATAGTGATGGCGCCACCACAAAACTCATAAAAAACTTACTTCCTGAGTCTCGGGACAAATACGAGAAAACTTATAGGTACTTAAAGATTTTATTTTCCTCGTAGGTGCAGTATAAAGCACTACGTATCTCTCGGGAGAAAGTTCGTTGTCTCGCCTTGATGTAAAACGTCTCGTGGCGGTTCGGTGGTAACACGAATTGCTTATTTATCTCTTTCTAACAACAGATATGACGCATAATATTTGAACGTTCTTTCCTTGTCATTACAAACTGCTTATAGATGTGCGTAACATAACAACTCTAAAGTATTTCAACTCTCTGGTTATGAGAGCATTGTAATTTATACAAATAAATAAATAAATATATATAATATAAATTGTTACCTTTTGACCACTATCTGACCTGATGGTAAGTGATGATGTGGTCGAAGAAGTTAAGGCTAACTTAGAACTACTGAGTAACGATAGCTACCGGGACACCCAACGATAGCGGCTTTGCGTTGCGAAAGATTTTCTACTTGAGGGCGGTGTTAGCCAGAAGGGCAGTCAAGGCGCAAAAAAGGATTTTTGATAGGGATCAAAAATCCTTTTTTTTGACTGCATGGAAATTAAAGCTATTTGCATGGAAATTAATTTAATTGAAATTTGATGCACTTATCACGTTATATATTTTTAGAGCAGCAGTTATTCTAATGTTATATATTATCTAACATACAATTGAGTATCAACTCAGCTGATTGCTCCAATAGAGCATGCTATTCCATAACAATAAGTATTTTATAAGCAATATTCGATTATATGCAATTAGATATGTGCTTCAACAAGATAAACTTCCATATAACGACATCTAATCAATAACTATGAATCAATTATATGGGGTAAGGCTTATATTTATGAGGTCATTAATGGCACGCGTGATTTTCACGCACGTGTTTATTTGAAGCATCAATTCAATACACTCGTAGTGAGTCTTACACGTCATCGTCATCATCGTGAAACTGAACTGAATACATTGACACTAATAGGTTTATATATTTATCAAATAATATGTTTCGTTAAAGAACGTGATGCATTTTTTAACCACTGAGGAAAAAACTTACTGTAGGGCAAAATATAGAGACCCTACGAGGTTAATGATGCCCATATGGAAAGCTGCACTTGCTCGTATAAAGAGCTGTGTGTCTATGACAGTAAAAATATTTAGCAAGATTCCTAGAAATATTAGAGAATTACCAATTAGACAATTCAAAACTAATAAGCTTTTTAAGTGGCTTAAAGAAATATGCTGAATCAACTAATATGACCTATGTATTACTTCGAAGGGCACGTTAAGCCGTCGATCCCGGTTGTTGTCTTAGGATAGCAGTCGTCATAATATGGTGGTAGGCTAGCTATACCACCCTCAAGTAAAAAAAACTGTAAACAAGTATTTAATAGTGTGTTCCGGCAACTGTGCTTTAGAGCCAGTAAATCTTAGTTAGCCTAAACTTCGACGACCCTATCAACGCTTACCATCAGTTGAGATAGTTCATAGTAGTCAAAGTCTAGTCTATATGAGCTATAAAAAGACACTGTTTCAATGCTTTTCTTTTATGCAAGTAATATAAAAGATAAAGTCGATAAATATTACTTAACTAATTATTTTATGCGTTAACCTATTTGCAATTGATTCACCTACGATGTAATATTAGTCTAATATCGAGCACTTCAAATATCGATCCCATTCCGATAAAAACGCAATCATGGACAACCTCCTCTTTGACACAATCTTTCAGCCAATTAACTTATACGGATTCATATTTTTTACCGACTGCTACAGCTGGTGTCCACACCAGTTTTCAATACGATACGACCTCATAGTATATGGAAGTGGAAGGGCATGCAATGTGAACGAATTAACCTGTGTTGGAAGCCCTTATCATAATTTTATATAATTACTAGCGGCCCGCCCCGGCTTTGCTCGGGTAATTGCGACTATAAATTGAGATGTAAGCTATCCTATCTTTCAATTTGGATCAAATTGCACACGGTGTGCAAATCAAATATAAATCGATTCAGTAGTTTAGGAGTCCATCGCAGACAAACAACGTGACACGTAATTTTTAAAATATATGGATAGGGTATATAAAGATAGGGTTACTGGACCGGTTAGCGCCAACTGCCAAGTTAGCGAAGTTGCTAACTTTATCACGTAAAAAAGTTGAATATGTTTCATTTATCAAAAGACAGTTACTTTCATGACTATTTATTCTTTATATACTCTATTTTATGTTTATTAAAACATTTTTTAGTTAAATATTACAGACACAAGTATTAATTGTTTTTTTTAGTTTTCGTCGAAACATGTCAGTTTTCGTCGTAGAGTTGAATTATGACTTCATGTCGACTTCTTACCCTTATCACACTCATGTACGAGTAGGTTCGGTATAATATTTTCTCACAACGCAAGAGCGTATAAAGATATATTTTTCGATAACAACACACAGATTAACAAAGGTTAAAAAAATTGGCTACGGTTTTATGTTTATCCCATTGGCTTGTTTCAGATTGCTTTGGCTAATAGTTTCCCCGCTACCTTTCGGGTAATCACTTCGAGTTTCAGGTATGCGGATATGGGAACCAACGATCGGCACTATCTTACTGAATATATTTATCTAGTGATTGTAATATCAACGATAAATCGCATGGCACGCATTGAGATAATACGTTAGGTACACTGAGGTCAATGATGGCACGTAAGATACTAAGATAAGTACCGTTTGATGATTTAATATTATATAGCTATTATGACGCTTTTGATTAATGAGATCAGTTGAAATACAGACACTGAACAACATGTCTTGTGTTCATTTGAAGCCAGGGTTCCCCTCACTGTAGCCCCCTCCGCTACACCATTATAATCATCGAATTATTTTGATATAATTATTTTTGTGCAAAATATAAGTCCTATCGCGTTCTAAGCGAAATCACATTTAAAAACATATTATTAGTGTACCAAATCGAACGCATGTCTCCCGATTTTACGCACCGGGTGATTTAATCACAGTCACTGTGTCATCGAAGATCGCTCAGCTGAGCTGTAACTTTGTACTCCTACACTTTAACCGTGACATTTGCACGCCTGTAAAGGTAGAATAAAAAAACGTGTATATATCTGTGTATCATTGAGATCAGCACATGTAACCGTATTTCTTCAAATAAAGACTTGGACAGCAAATAAGACATTCTATTCTATGGAAGAGTTATTACAGTCCCTTTGTTATCCGCCTCGTTTATGAATTAAATTACATATATGGTTCTCGTTGCGCAGGATGCGCATGGAAACTATGCGTGGTATACAGAAAGAAGAACCTTTATAAGATTTTCAAGATTCCTATGAGTTGGTTGCAGATATTTTCGGTGATATTGCCTAGTATACTAACATTTTTCTTTAGATAAATATAATAAGCCGTTTTTTGTGCAGTCATAATATGTACGAATTTATAATATGTATTATAAATTCGTAAGTTAGCGCATGTATATTTAATCACTTAAGAAGTTTTAAAGCGATAGACCTATACAAATTCCTTGAGTTCTGGTTTTAGTCATATGATACTTTTTATCCTGTTGAGTACTTAGTTCTAGTGAGAACATAAAATAACGAATTTCGCGGCCGGAATAGGTAGTATGAAATATATGCAATAGAAGTCATACTAACTACTCCCTGAAGTAGAAAATCTGTCGTCAAGCACCTAACGGCTTTATGGCAGAAAGCCAGTAGTTCTAGGTTAGCCTGAACATCTTCGTTAGCATCATCACGTACCATCAGGTGAGGTAGTGGTGAAAGGGCAATCGAAAAAATAAGTAACTTATATCTTAGAATGCCTATCCATAGCGGCATCAGTAGAATATAACCAAGAGACGATGGTGAAACGGTGGCTCAAGGAGTGAAAGAGAGCATTGCTATATACATAAAGGGGTCTGTCTCCTTGTTTTTTAACTCTGGATTACATTGCAAGTAATATCAGGCATGACTGGCCTCTTGTCCTACAACGTTATGAACCCGGCACTCGCATGGTGGAACCTACGGAGCGCTAGAAATTCATCTCATTTACACCAAACCCAGCGAAAACAAATTACCATATACCACTCTCTACCCAGCCAGAAAAGAAACTTCAGACACCGGTTTGAACCGGTAAAATAACCATACCTACTTACCTACCAATAGCTCTGATAAGGATCAGCATTATCGTCATTATCACCATAATAATCACCTGAAGAGCCTTAATGAAAATTTCCATTATCTTTTGCCGAATATCGCAATATCTACCCCAATTTACTGTTAGCACAGATACACGCCGCTCCTTATCACATAATGACGTATTATCATCGCTTATCACAGTTATCACTCAGACAGATAGTGTTATACATAAATAATAGTGTGTTAATTAAAAGGTGTTATCACTTCCTAGTCGTCTCGCGTTCACGATGGACCAAGGTCTCGCGTGATTCACAACACGTGTTGGTTTATCTAATCTATATACTATTAGAGCCCTTTATGTAACTATTCTCAAAGGATAGAGTTAATACACGAGCGTTGGCTCGTCGTTCCCCGAACCAACTACTTGGATGGGTGACCGATAACACAATTTACAATTTAGAACTTCGTACTTTGGGTTGGGGCACGTTAAGCAATCGGTCTCGATTGTAGTCTAAAGGAAAGACAACGTAGTCTATGTCGAAGGTCTTTCGACAGTCCTCTCCACTAGCCTATTTTTGCTTTTATGAAAACAATATTCACAATTAATGTCTTGTTTAATTTTAATTTATTAGATAGTTCTTTATTATGGTCTTTAATTTAACAATTAAAAATGTTGATAAGAAAGGGACTGAATCCTACGACGCAGGGCCTCCCTAGTGTGGGATTCAGGGATGCTCCGTTATGGTTATATTAATAAATAAAATGTAAGTGTAGACTATGTATGAATAAAGTTTTTTTTCTGTTTTTTTTATGTAGCCATTTTCTTTAAAATTTTTAACTGAATTCCATAAATAGGACTTGGACTTAGGTTATCGAGTCGATACTAATATAATTTAATTTTTCGAAACAACCACGGATAACTTTTATATAAATAATCTTATGTTGATGATTTGTTAGTTGAGCAGTATCATCATCAGCTGAAATACGTCCACAGTTGAACAGAGGCCTCCCCTATAGAACGTCACAAATAACGGCTATCAGCCGCTTGTAACCATTGGCCCACGACTTCTACGATGTCGTCAGTCCGCCGAGTGGGGGCCTACCAAGTCTACGTCTACGTCTTCTGTGCAGCAACGGTGGAGCTCCACCGTTTCCTGGCCTGGTACTGGGGACAGGAATAATAGTGCTGCCGGGGACTTGGGGCAGAGTTATTTTTGCTAATCCAAAAGGGGCGTTTTTGCCATAATTCCCAAGCTTGGCAGGTGTCTTGGGATCGCAGTTATGGGGGTTAATTTCTCAGAAGGCGCCTTCCGATATTTTAACAGAAGAGATCGGGGTGACATATTGGCGCGGCACCCCACGGGTAATAAAACAGTGGCTTACGCTGTATTTTAATAAAATATGGATATATCGCTATAGTTATGCATTCATATACAAAAGCTGCCCCCATGTAATTTCTTACTCAGTACCGAAAATATATTTATCAGTTAACAGACGTATCGATAAAATACATTGTAGAAAAGTATGTCGCATGCTCAATGCTCGCAGGTATAGCAATACTTGGCAACTGCTCGGTGTTCACCGATTTGAGTTCTTATTTTATACAAGTCGGGTCCTACAGAGCGCGACGTGAGTTTCACGACCGAGCCGGCAGCCGTCCACGCCACGCCGTATTGTATAATAATGTGCCGAATACATGCGCCAGTATTGTAGCCAACACTAAAATAGAATGAGGTGGATCGCTTGTCGTGCGGTTAAATAGACGATGAAAGGCGTGAAGTCAGGTGACTAGAATTTTAAGTACACACTTACGGTCTGTTACATACTAATCAAACATAGAAATAATCGTTTATGATGAAAATCCACTCCGGTAATTGTAACAATACCATAACAGATTTTTCAATATTTTTATGTTTGCAATAACGCATGCTCTGCGGATTACATTACAAAATTACAAATTTAGATTTAAATTTAAAGAGGAATAATTTTAATCATGTGCGGGATTCGAACCCAAATTTCAAATTCATAACTCAAATTTTTCCTATCGTTCTGTAACCATCATATTGGGATGGAGCGACATCTATAGTTCAGCTTACGTTGTACAACAAACAAATGAATTCTGCACATGACTAAAATTTTTCCTCTCGAAAATTTGTTATTTTGTACTATTACATAATATTATATAAACTAACTCTCTTTCCTGCTAAAGCTAAGCACTTAAATTGTTTTTTGTTTAATTACACTTCTGATTTGATGTAAAATATAGATAATTTGTTTATGCTAGGTTTACACTACCACAGGGGTCCTCCCCGCCGCTGCTGTCGGCTGAAACACAGGCCATAAGCCTAGTTCGGCAGCAGTTAAAACGAAACAAAAAGTTATTTTTTTCTGGCGTAACAATATTTAAGATTGTAAAATTGAGTTTTTTTTCTTGTGTAATTGCTTATTCTTAATTAATGTTGATCTTTAAGGATATTGTTTCAAAACTATCATGTGTATTATTTCTCATAGTTTTATTGCTCTCCGTCAATGGCTCTCAACAGGAAATAACATAACATTTATTTTGAAGTACGCATTAATCTTCATAGAAGAAATTTCAAGGATTTGTAATCTGGTTGCTTAGTTGATGTCATAGCGCTGTTGACTATTTCATTATCTCTTAGACTACATGCAGTACACGAGAACAATATATACCTATGCATGCTGGTAAGGAGTTTCGCGGATGCTGTCTTAACTAACAAGCGTACGCCAACTTCACGTATAAAATCTGTCGCCAAGCATGCGATGTCCCTGATAGCAGCTAGTTCCCATTTTAGGTTAAACATATTCAACCACATAATTATCTTAGATTTTTCTAAAATAATAGTCAAAGACCAGCATAGCAGCATAATCCATACTAATATTATATGCGAAAGTAACACTGTCTATCAATCTGTCTGTCTCGCTTTCACGCCAAAACTACTGGACCGATTTGGATGAAATTTGGCATGGAAATAGTTTGAGACGCGGGGAAGGACATAGGATAGTTTTTATCCAACTCTGCAAAAAGAGGTTAATTTTTTTCCGCGATAACCGTCATACACGCTTGCGAAGCCACGGCCTGAACGCTAGTATTATAAAAATTAACTTCTAACAAACCGACGGCTAAATATACCCAGTTTAGTTGTAGCGTAGTTGTTGTATAATATCCGCAATGCTCTGAATTATTGAAAGCGCGAAATTTTATTAGCGTAGCGATAAACGGCCACTTGCGCTAATTTTAGCTGGAGTTATGTACCTACCTACCTTTTCACGATTTCGTTTCAACAGCTGACTAGCTGACCGATAGACTAGATTAAATTGCAGCATGGCTTTGTTTACAAATTTTATTTATTTAATATATATTTTTTTTGTTTAATAGGCTCAAGCTTGACCTCGGGTAAATCTATAATACAGGATATTAATATTCACAAATATTAAAAAAAAACATTTAATTCATAATTTAGCAACATATCTAATATACCTATGTAAAAATGATTAATGATATTTCTACTTAAATATCCTGTTAAGTCGAAGTGACGTGAGAACACATTTGAATATTTTTTCTTATTGTAGTATTTAATATTCACGTCAAAAGGTAACTTGGTACTAAAATCAATTTAGTTTGTACCTTGCAAATTATTAACGATACTTTTTCATTTATTCATGGTATTCATTATTGTATAACCTTGGTTAGCAGCAACACCGATAGGAAACCAGTACTTATCACTTTATTCGACCTTACTTTAGTGAAACTCACCTTAAATTGACAATATCCAAAGATATCCTAAGAAGAAATCATATAATCTATTTCACTAATACTAATTTTAGTAACGCAAGGGCAACGCGACGTTTTGTTTAACTCGCAAAATATCTATTGAGTTTATAATATTTTCACACACTGTATTCAACTAGATCACTGCACTATTTGGTTTTTTGATATTGAACTATTTTCACTAATGCAAAGGATTTCTTAACTACTAAGGGACATTATTGTGTAATGCCCTGCGACGAACGCTCCGCTCGGCATAAAACCGGGCGACCTACTGGCTGACCTTAGTTTCGCTCCTTCGATCTTATGACTCATCTTACGTTTGACAGCCCTAACCTAACTTCACCTATAATACAATCCAAACAAATTCGTATGCTACTGTGATGAGGGTGCCCATCCTGTGAATATGCGAATTTAGACTTTATGCTAAATGCTGAAGAATTTCCTATAAATGGTTAATTTCCGTGAATTGTTCATTACATTTTTGCATCTAACATTGAGATGCGACATCTAGCGATGGGAGGCAAAACTACTCTCTTAATCAAAACTTTGAGAAAAATGTTTAATTTTTGAGTAGCCTTTATGTAAGTAATAAAATAATTATATAGTAGAAATAAGGTAACAAATTTTAATGTAATAAGATAAGACCTTTGAGTAAACATGGAATGTATTCTCTAAGGATAAGACTCACCAACGTTCTCTCAACTTAGCGACACATTTTTAACAGCGTCCTCTGTGATGGAGTAGACGAGTAACTTAAATTTGATAAATAGAGCCACCGTGTGATGAGGAGCTGAACTAAAATAAGTTCTCTACTGTAAGGTTTTTTTTTCAATATCAATATCAGTAACAATATACTTTTAAATTCAATACCAACTCTTCAAACTCATTCTTCTAGAATTCCATGATTAAAATCCACCTTATTGAGACATAATTTATTACAATAATAATGTCCAAACATTCACACTCCTTAGAACTGTAACAACATTCTTCAGGCACCTTGGCTTAGAATAATGATAAAATCACTTGTCTTTCTTCTCTGTAGAGAGGGAGTTGTATAGCTTGGTGACTTCAGTGACGACGAGAGTCTGTACAACGGTACCGTTGCTATCGATGAAGTTGGCGAAGGAGCGGGTCACGGAAGCTTCGCGGACCTTGCCGCTGGTGTCACGCATTGCCACCACGAGGTTGTATTTGTCATCATGTCTGAAAAGGTATATAAGTAACATTAATATCATATACTAAAATCTACCTTAGGTGTGCCATACCCAAACCCATACGTTACGAAAATAACTAAGTTAAGTTCACTTCATAGATAATGGATGAACCATAAGAATAAGGCACTAAAACACAGAATAGATGAATTCGTTCGTGCTTAATTACATTAACATTCTTCAAAGTTTTTTTTGCTTCTACTTTTAATTATTGTAATGGTAAATGACATGTTATCCTAAATGAATAAAATACAATAAAAATCAGTCCTACAATATTTTCAATTGAAAGTAAATTTTTGTACTTACTTTTTAACATAAGAGCTCGCTTCCCACACCCTTGTACCATTCGCAACCTTCTCCTTTGCGATCACGAAAATACCCTTCTCTTTGAATGTCGTGTACAGAGTGAGGATGCCCATCAGGACGAAGTATGATGTTACACAGATTATAAGAACCACCCTGGAAAACACATGTGCGAATTGTCATACAAATAGAAAAAGTAATACATACTAAAAAAAAGTCACTTTTACTAATAATTCTTGTTACTATATTTTTAACTTAGTAGGTACAGCATGTGTAACACAACAATAAGAAATTAAAAAAAAAACAAATTTCAAAACAAACACTTGGTTTTAAAATGAAGATGGTCACACACAGTAGGACAGATGAGAGATGGTCAAATGATATTACTAACTGGCTTTTAAACGAAAAACGAATATGAGGTAAGCCAGTTAAAAGGTGGAATGATGATATCGGCAATACAGCTGGAATAACCTGGTCTTGAACAGTATGAAATAAAGGGAGGAATTGGAGGAGGCTGTCACCACCATAGGCGGTCCTTATACAATAAATGATATAAATGTATATAACTAAGTATAGAACTAACTAACTAACAATATAAATGTTTACATAATAATAGATAGATTTTTAAAATCTTTCAGTACAATTTTCTATGTGTAACTAATATTAGAAATGCGAAAGTAACTCTGTCTGTCTGTTACGCTTTCACGCCAAAACTACTGGACCAATTTGAATGAAATTTGGTATGGAAATAATTTGAGACCCGGGAAAAAACATAGGATAGTTTTTATCCAGCTGCGCAAAAAGAGGTTAATGTTTTTGCGCGATAACCGATATACGCGCGGGCGAAGCCGCGCCCGGAAATCTAGTATATCATATAAATATTAAATCCTGTGCTACTAGTTTCGTAGTTTTGAAGGCGTAAAAAACTTGATGAAAAATTGCACACTATCAAATAAAGTCATAATTTTTAACAAACAGACTTGGGTTCATGATCTTGTGGTCTTGATTCCGATTCATGGACCTATAAAGGTCCGTAAATAAAACAATTGCATACTCTTATCCTAATTTATAAAATAATTCCTACAGGAAGAGTGATAACAGGTGAAAAGGCAAACAGAGTCTAGTAACATATAAAAATTTCTTACTTTGACTGTGGAAAGGGATAAAGATAGTCCCACAGTAAGGCATAGAGAGCAACTCCAACGGCTAATGCGCAGAGGAACAGCCGCCCGTCCATCAGGGCGAAGCTCTCTTTGCATTTCAGATCTCCAGTCAGCACCTGCAACATTATACAAATTATTATCCAAAAGAAACATCTTCATATATTTATATCCTGCATGATATGGCATATCTGTCTGAGCTCCCATGTGGCCCCAGGTATATTTTGGTCCAATATAATAGGGGGCGAGCCTGATTGCTACTGATATCTGCCAAACAAAATACCAGATGCTGTAAAACTGAAGATAAGACATTCTACCATATTGTCTTGGACATCTTTTGTGTTGTTAAGGATTGATCATATTGTATTGTATTCTGTGTATATGTATACCAAACAAACAACATGTAGGACAAGGGTAATAAAATGTATTCTGATAGATCGGGCCAAATCACCCTAACATAAATTGGTTATGTAAACTATAAAAACTCATCTTAGGACGACATATTCAGATATAGAAAACTTCAAAATCATCAAGACTGGGTTTATAAACAGGCACCTTATACAGCGGGAATAAGACAATTTTTCAGTTAGATGATAATCTACCAGGATATGTTATTTACTAATTATAATAATTTGCAAATTTTTTATTTAAAAAATCTGCAAATTTTTTATTTAAAAAAAATTTGCAAATTATTGAAGTTTGTGTCTCTTACTATGGTATGGGCAAAGTTGTTGGTGATTTCTAACTACACACATCCCAAACAGACCCTTAAGACTTTTTATTCCTACATAAATTGGGATTATTGTCATATTTTTTTTATTTGGTACTTTTGCATTTGTTTTGCTGACTGTATGTTTTTTTCAATATCTGTTCCAAATTTTAGAATACCTCAAATAATTATAGTGTACTAATCATAGGGAGTGTTTTCCTGTAACTATAATGGTTAAATATACCTGGCCCTTACTGTCCCATCTCAAGAATCTTCCCAGTATTAGTCTATGATCCTTTTCCTAGTACAAAATAATTGAATAAAATTGTAGTTCACTGTTGTTTAGTATATGAAGAGAAATCTCTAATAATTTTATTTTTATTTTAAGTTTCAGCAGTTTATAAGATGAAAATGTGTTCAACAAGGTGTACAAGGTAAAAACTACTGGCTCGTCTTTAGAATCGGTATACACCACAATGTACCTTCATTCTTTTTTTACAGATAGATATAGAAATTTTAAATAATCACACAAAATTTTATCTCCCTTAAATCAATAGTTTTTGAGATATAAATGATTAAAGTTTTAATTTTAACGTTGGTTATTGGTGTATTTTGCACTTTTACTAAGCATGGCATAGCCGAATGGAATCAAAATACCGCAAATTATTCAGATGGCTTAGATTAGGTTGTATGGTGTGACAGAAACGAATCGGAGCATCCACCTTCCAAGCAGTCTTGTCTGCTCTACCTCAAGAGTGTTTTTTATAAGCCGAAGGCATGGCAGGGGAGCAGCGCTAGTCAACAAGTAGCGAGAAGACTAAAGTGCTGCATACCCACAGTGCCGGAGCTGTTATAGGATTATTTCACTTCTAATAAGACATTTGTGTCTTATGCTTAGACCTTTTTTTGTTAACGTTTTCGTGATTGTGATTTGTGACTATATATTTTCATGAAGAAGCTAATTTTGAAAAATTTAATTAGTATTTAAAATCTTGGTTTCTGTAATCCCCCTCCCTTCAGTGGGGAATATTCTCCCTCTCCCCCTAACCACAATACGGTATATGTACTAACATATACCACATCTTCCTTTCAGTGTATGCAAAGAGGATGTAATACAAGAGTGTATGTAGGTAAAAACATTTTTTTAAATCATTATTAGTTTTAAAAAAAAATTTCCAGTACCCCCCACCCTTCCGGGGGATGCTGAAACCCCCCTCCAGCCCTTCCTATAGTAGATATTAATGTATACCGAATCTAAAGTCCTTCCAAACTACTTTTTTAAAGTATTTTGTAAAGAATATTGCTCACTATTGACAAAAGTTGCAATTATCATTATAATATCCAAATTTGCAAATGCAATTTTTATTAATAAACTAGGCTTTTGTTAATGAAATTGGAATGGACCAACTTACGAGGTAAACCAAAAGAGAAACACCAAATTCATTTCATTATTGAAGTAGTACTTTCATCACAAAAATATAACATATAGCCAGATTGAGAACCTCTTCCATTTTGGAAGTTGGTTCATAATGGGCATTAGAGTGATGTGAGTGAGGTATTGTGTGTATGTACTATAAATATTCGACATAATAGGTACTTTTGCAACTTTGCGTATCCATACAAGAATCTGCAACGGGCCTCCAATCAAACTACTTACTTATCTGCTTTTAATATGTAAATACCGTACACCATTATTTACCTCTCTGATAGCATCATCAATTGCGTTTTTAGCAGCAGCACCATCCCACTTGTTAATTTTAACGGCCTAGAAAATAAAAAGACTTATCATTCAAGATATTTCTACAGGCACAGGAGTCATGACGTGTCCGAACAGTATTGCAAATAAATTGGATTTTATTTGACTTACGACAGTCTATTTACCTCTTGAGTTTCGGTCATTGTTACCGGGTTTAATTTATTGTAAAACTATCTTAATTAATTCGAGATTTCAGTGAGTATCCGTGCTCAAAATTGCTCTCTTCGGCTTTTTAGTTTTACAATTTAGGGATGTGATCCGTCCATCCGGTCCGGATGATACTTGTGTGAAAAGTGAATCCACAGATTAAGTATATGTAGCTAGCAGTGAATCGGAACGAAACAACATGGAATATGATCCACTCGATATTAGTATCGATACAATTACTTTCGATACATGTACAAAAAGGATCGAAAACGGACTTAAATTTGTATTAGTATTTAATGTATAAAAATTTGATACCAAATTTAACCATAAGTTTTATTCGTAAGACGCGATCTACAGTTATATCGCGTTCCCCAACTACAAAGTAAAAGTATGGTCTACTACGAAGGTTCTTATGTATAAATATTTCCCTGGTGGGCGGTAGATTTTGTTAAATCAGTTGTTACTGATAGATTATTTCCACGTTATGCTCTTTTGAACCGCCAACAAGTTAGGTACATATAATAGTTGTGATATCTATTGCTCCACCAATAAAATCAATTGTTTGGTCGTTTTCAACAAAAACCCACATATATTTCAAACAGTACCTATTTGTCCGAACCTTTGTTAGTTAGAAAATTTGACCCAGTTACCCAGAAGTATCAGCTATCGAGAAACGTCGTTTGGGGAACACTGGCCGATATAGCACTACGTTAGTTGTCAGTTGTAGGAATGTCTGTACCTTCCGAACGTCTTTTCTCGTTAGCCAATTACATTTTTATCAAAGCCGTAATCACCTAGATCCAAAGCGACTATCAAAATTATTAGTTTTACGTACCAGTGGCCCACCCCGGCTTCGCAGGGGTAATTACGACTATAAATTGGGATGTAAGCTACCCTAATTTTCAATTTGGATCAAATTGCACACTTTGTATCTTATTTAAAATTGGTTCAGTAGTTTAGGAGTCCATCGCGGACAAACAAAGTGACACGTAAGTTTTATATATAACTACTATTTTCCCCAAATATAAGAAGTTTGGTGTTGTAACTTTCAGTGTATACAAAGTTACTTTATGGTTGCAACCATTCATTGGATTTCATTGCAACCCTGCATTTTCGGGTATATTACTTCTGTCTATGGTTGCAACCTATGTGGTATATTTCTACTAAGATTAATAATATTGTACCGTAGTTTTACCATAGGTTGCTTTTTTTTCGTGGTCCACAATAGTTTGTGAATTGTACCAAGTAGGTTTGATCCTCATTGAACACTATACTTGTACTTTTTTGAAGATTGTGCCATTTCACGAGTATTTTGTTTGTGTTTGATATTTTTAATGGACATCTTTTTTAAGGTTCTTTCAAGAAGTTGAGCTTAGGTTGTAAGGGCCTCACCTTCAGATCAATATAAATACATCCAACTAATACAAAATTGTCCAATAGGACTTGTGATGACGACTTTGAACTAAATAAAAATAAAAAAATAAGTTTTTCAGTTTGGAATAGTAGGTTTGCGGGTCCAACTTCCACTTAGCTGGTGTAGTAACCTGTTAACGGTTAACCTGTTAGCATCACACGCACCCGTACTCAGGATCATATGAATAAAATTCAATTGTTATCATAGTCTATGATGAGATAACATGAAAGTTTTCAGTCTAATATGAGTCTTTTCAACGAAAAAAAAACGCTGGTTTCCTGTGTAATATCAAATCAAAAGGCAATTTCATCAGCTTTTGGAATAAATACCTAAAAATATAAATACCTAAAGGTTTTTGTTGACCTATACAATAGAAGAGGTAAACCAATAACGAATATTATTATCTATACCTACCATGCCCTTTACCAACCAATACTGATATAGCAACTTTTTTCTCTTTAAAGCTGATCTAGACAGTTCGAAACCATGGTCGCCAACTATGGTTTACAACTGTGGAGAAGATGGTTTGCGACCAAATTACGTTTGACTTTCCAACACCCTTGGATTGTTGGCGTGCATTCGTTGTCAATTGTGTCCAGCAATCACTATTTCCCACTGTGTGGACGCCGGTCGCAAACCACGCGAGGGCAGTATGCCACTGCAGCCGGCGAGAGCGCACGCATGGCGGGAGCGTACGCATAACGCGTTTCCCTCTTTGAGATACGTAGGTATAAAAGCCACGACCAAATATAATGGATTATTTATGACATATTTTTCTTCACAATTTCAAATAAAGATAGTAATTTTAAAACATATAAATTAAGCGATATCTTGTGTAGTTTGGCCTTCGGTGAATACGTGTTATCGTCGCGGCAGTTCACCGCAACAAGCCGCTGGCCAAGGCTAATAGGCTGAACCCGTGGTTTCCAACTGTGTAGATCCTACTTTAAAACGTTAATATAGCGAGCATTAATCTAATTAATACAAATAAATAATACGTTATTAGGTTCATTGGTTGACGATCGTAATAAATGCGATCGGAGTGGGTAGGGGTGCGTTCAATGCAAAAACACAAATTACCTGTGTCACATCAAATTAATTTCATCAGTTTTCGAAATGTAACTATGATTTTTGGATTTTGTGATACATTCCCCGATGTGCGCAGTGAATTGTAAGATATGCAAGGGCAGACTCGCAAGGTTATCAGCTCCGAGAGCCACTAACATGTAAGACCACATAATTCCGCAATAAACGATTTGATTAGTATTTACAGAAGCATTTCCTTAGGAAGCTTTTCTTGGATTTGAAAGTAACTAAATTAATGTCGATTTCTATCAAGCTACCCTAAGATTTTGACTGAAAAATCTGCCATCATCTGAAAAGACTGCCTTCAGAGAAAAGTTCAAGCGCTGCGCTGCAGCTATTTATTTATTTAATTCTTTATTGCACAACAGTTCAAATGGAGGACTTAATGCTACAGCATTTTCCTACATATTAGTTGTAGAGAAAAAGGAGGTAGGCGTGCAACAGAAATTTAAATTGTCTTTAGAGGAGAAACTTCAAATAACAAATAGGTAGAGAGAATATTACAGATATAGAATATTATATACCTGTATGTAACTTATATATACTTATAAATACTGTTGTAACTATGCAATACATACCATAAATAATAGCACAAAATATTACAAATTAAATAGAATAAAAATAAATATATAGATAAAATATATTAATGATTATAAATAGATATAAAATAAATAATATAACATATAAGAACAGTAATAAAAGTGACAAATTTTATGAAACTGATGAAATCCTATAAAAATGCTCACGGACCCGTTGTTTGAAGACTTCCTTAGAAGGAGATTGTCTGATGGATAATGGCAACTCATTCCACAAACGAGGTGCAACGACACACCAGGATTTATCTACAAAAGAGGTGCTGTGCAAAGGGATGTGATAGAGTAATTTATTTCTTGATCGAAGGTCAAGGTGGTGAGACGGTGAGAAAATTGATAGAGTTACTAAGATAGGAAGGGGAGTAAGAGTTGTTGAGAATAGAGTATAACAAACATAGGATCCTAACTTTTCTCTTCTGAATAAATAAAATTATGTCAAATCGATTCACATTAAACAAATATAATAGAAGGTACAAACGGTCAAAAATGCTAAGGGCCCGGAAACATCTTCACGGCACGGCGGCGCCGCACCGCAGTCATCGCACACGTGAATATCGCACATATCGACGTGTAGTCCATGCTGAGATTCACGTGCGTGGTCACTATGGCACGGTGCCATGCCATGGATATGTGTCCAGCCTCTAACTGACATAGAATTAAAAAAAATACTGAATCAGAAGAAGTCGTATTCACAAGTGGTGGTCCACAAGAAGGCTGCGGTTCCAATCATCGTCAAGGAGGAGAATAAAGGGAGCAAGATTGGTCATAGATAATGAAGCTCTCACTCTTGTTAGGAATAGAAAGCCGAGTAAGAACTCGTTGAGTTTGCAGTAGAGGTGTGTACCGGAGGCAATTTCAGCCTCCGGAGATTTTGCGGTGATTTTATTGAATAACCGGTGTTTCTCCGGTTATTCTCCAGATAGTCAGTATATTTTATTACTGATGCACAGAAAGTACTTGACATCCAATCGAATTTAATGTGACCAATAATAGTATAGTTTATGCAACTGTCATATAATAGAGGGTATTAAAGCATGAGTGTAGTTTTTGAAAAAAGCCGCAGGCGCGTTACGAGTGTTTTAATACCTAATTATATGCAGTTGCATACTAAAATTTTTTTACCTGTAGATGTGTTGTATGGCCTCCATATTTACTAGACGAATTCAGGGTAATCACCTGAGTCACTACCAGTCTTGCACTTCCAAGCGTCCGGTGAATACATCGCCGCTAATCGTGTTTTTTAGGAATAATCTGTGGACAATATGCCTTTCTTGTGTCTTTAGACTCTGCACCAATTATACAGGCACTGTGAGAGATAAGAAAACTGTTTCATTTCACGCGTAATTATTGCTTTTATTGATGAAATAGAAAATATCGTCATTTTGTTTTATCTTAGGAACTAATCTCAATGATATGGATGAGCGAGATATGTGTATCGTTTGGTGTGAGAGAGTGAAAGAGATCGCAGCATAATGGTGATCGGAACGTTTCGTGGCGGTTCGGTGGTAACACGAATTGCTTATTTATCTCTTTCTAACAACAGATATGACGCATAATATTTGAACGTTCTTTCCTTGTCATTACAAACTGCATATTATACATGTGCGTAGGTATGTATATAGGTAAATTCTAGTAAGCTTTTAGAGCAGTGGTGTTCGGATATAACTAATCTAAATATTTCAAATCACTGGTTGCATACACTACTTTATTTAATCTCATGGCTATAAGCTCTTCTTGATTTTTCTGGCAAAAGAAAAAGTCTGTTTTTGGTCTATTGGCTCGGAACCAGGACGTTTCGCGCGCAGCGCACTCACCACAGATAGTGTGTATTTAAATAGAATTAAAATCTCCTTGGTCGGGACACATTGTACTTTAATAATTAAAAAAATGTTTTAAAGCATTGTTTTGTTAGGAGAATAATTCTTTAATTTATTTTATATAATCTCATTCGGTAATATTCTAATTATGAAATGAAATACAGACCTTTATTGGCATATTTTATATACATACTTCTTTAAGAAATATAAAAATGCGCGGGCAACGCGCTGGTTTTTATATTGTATTTTATTTTATGTAGCTACCTATAGCCATGAGATTAAATAAAGTAGTGTATGCAACTGCATATAATTAGGTATTAAAACAGTCGTGTAATATTATTTTGAAACTCGCCTGCGGCTCGTTTCAAAAACTACACTCCTGTTTTAATACCCTCTATTATATGACAGTTGCATAAACTACTATTTTTAATGTTCTGAAAGAAGTATGTAAATAAAATATGCCAATAATAGTCTGTATTTCATTTCATAATTAGAATATCACCGAATGAGATTAAAAAATATATATTTGAATGCAATCCAAGGAAAAAAAATGGTTTTGATTGTCATCAAAATACTTACCTACCGAGAAAAAGTGTTTTTCTTGGGTAACATAAACGGAGGAAAGCTCAATGGGGTAGTAGTAATAATGGTTTCCTGTATAGGTTAATAGAAGCAAAACGCATTTATAGTACGCATGAGATGAGATGAAATTAATATTATCATTTTATGATATTCATATGAGTAGTATCGAACAAAGATACATCCCTACCCTAATCGCGACTGAATCGCGCGTTCAGAAATGGTAACCCATCAAATAATCGATTAACCGGTAGTTAATAGAAACACCGATTAGTCTCCGGTACCCATCCCAACCGGTGATTATCCGGTTTTTTGAGAACCGGTACACACCACTAGTTTGCAGTTATTTCAACTAGAATGTATACTATGAAAATGCATTTTATTATCATCCTTGTTAGAACAGACACAATATGGTCAGTTGGAGCTCTCGCTCTGCATATTTTTCTGACACAAGCTCAATCCGGTTGTATGTATAATTCTTGGAAGATCCTTGTGAATACACTCATTCGTGTACATTTACCAAAGAGGAGAGAATCATTATTCAATCGCTTGTGATTGTCATTGTTTGTCACTCATTTCATTTAAATCTATCATTCATTCGTCAATGGTTCCGAAAATGCAATGAACTGTAGAAAAGTAGAAATTGAGAAAAATGAAGTGTAGATTGGTGCTGTGCAGTAGATATAATGAATTGTTTATGAGTCAGAATTTAGTTTTCTCATAACCCAGTGTTACAGGAAATGTATGGGATACTGTAAAATTGGACAAATTGGTGTGTAGATGTGAAATTTGTTATTCATGATGTTTTAGAGGCCCCAAGTCCCTACCGGTGGTTGGATCTTCCAAATTTTAATTATACGATTCACTCTAGTCTGTTAGCAATGTGATAAACAATCAAAAATCATGTAGATGCTAAATGTAATTATACCTACTTCGAATTAACATCAAACATGTGGCATTGACAAATGAAATGAGAAACAATAGCGTTCGAAAGAGGTCACCATAGGTTCTATATCTTGTTAATTATATTATGTAGGTTTACAAACAATAAGTAATATAAAACATATTTTAGATTGATAGCTACTGCTGCCAGAGACAACCATGGCGAAGCGAAAAAAGGCAGCAGCAACACCCGTCGCCGTTCGGAGGACAACACGGCGCGGCAAACAAGCTGCTGCAACCGAGGGAGAGTCTTCTTCTACTACAGAACCTACAAACTCTGATAATGGCAAACAGGAACCACCTTCAGAGCCACCCCTGCCTACTAATGACAATAAACCCGTTGTAGCTGCTGTCAACCATGCCCCTGTTACACACAACAGTCCTGATCCACATAAGACTGAGGTCCCTGTCACAAAGCCTTCTCAATTACCCCATGTTGCATTACACAAGAAATTTGGGAAATATCGTGCTTTGTTTAACAGTGATGATTCTTTTAGTAAAAAATATGAATTTGGCAGTGACAGTGAGACAAATAGTAGCCTAGATGTCAAGGCTACTGATCCCTGCGCTGGCTCAGAGTCTGATTCTAATACTGGCATAGATACAACTTCTGATACTAACAGTGGAGCCTGTGATAGCCCTATGAACACTGCATTAAGTGCATTACAGAGCACCTCTAGAGATATTTCTCCTATTACTGTACAGAGGGTACCATCTCCCATATCAGAGCAAGGTGGTTCATCACCAGTCATAGATATAGCTTTTTTGTGCAATAATGTTCCCAGTCCCAAAACAGAACCTGAAATAAATGATACAATTCAGAACCTTCCAAAACAAGACTTCATTCAACAACAATCTGCATGTAGACCTAAAGAAACCTCTGAAAATATTGAAGGGTCGCTTGAAGATATAAATCATGACATTCCATTGGATGATGAACAGATGATATATGCAGGTGATGATGAAGAAATCATCACAGTTGTCCAAATTGTTGAAGATGACCACCAAGGGCTATATTATGACATTAAAATTGACAGTCCTAAGAGTCCTGTATTTGAAGATAATGTTTCTGATAGTGCAAATAAGTCTACAGACGGAGAAGCAATAGAAAATTATTCTCTTGTCTCCAAAGAGAGAGAAATTCAAAAACACTTTGCAAATTTAAATTTGGCTTCAAAACCTAGACAAAATTTTGCCATGGATTTTTCTGAAGTTATTGATATAACAACACCACCATGTGTCACACCGGATTTGCAGTTCAGTAAAGATGAAAGTCTTACAAGGCCTGATCCAAGTATCACACCAAGTTCTATATTGTCAGATGATAGCAACTCTTCAAGAATAATTGAGCAAAACCTCACTAATGACTCTGCTGAGTCATCTCCAACTGGTGTCAGAAGGTCTAGTCGCATTAAAACAATCAGCAACATGAAGCAGAAAACTAAAGGCTATGGCTTAGTGAAAACTCCTCTGAAAAAGGCATTGATTACTCAAACCAAATTGAAGTTGGAAGAGATGGGGTCTGATAGCCAAGAGAAACCATCAGACTCGTCAACAACTGCTCCTAACTCTCCATCATTTCCAGTTCCTTCTGAAATGCCAGTAAAAGTAAAATCCAGATGGCGACGATCCAGTGAGCTGGAGCAAGTTATGGGAGTAAATTCACCTGCCAGTTCACCTTTAGCCAGTCCAAACTTACCGAAAATGCCTACTCTGGCTGAAGCAAATGACACTAAAGAAGATACAGTTATCCCCTTATCGAAAGAAGCTTATGATAGAATTATAGAAGAGAGAATGAACCAGTATCAACATTTGGATGAAAATGAGTACTTGTGTGAGAGAATGATCAGTAAAGATACTAAAAAGATGATCTGTGATTGTTTTATGACCAAAGAAGAGCTGGAGCGTGGGGAACTGGCATGTGGAGAAGACTGCTTGAATAGACTGCTCATGATTGAATGGTAAACCTAATTGTTCTCTTAAATTTTAATTTTTTGCATAAACATTTTTTTTGTAATTTTACAACTCATCATTTCAGTAATTCTCGGTGTCCAGTTGGAGATCGCTGTACAAACAGAAGGTTCCAGAAAAGGGAAAATGGACCATTGAAAGTATTTTATGCCGAAAAGAAAGGATGTGGTGTGGAGGCTGCTGTAGACATTCCAGCGTAAGTGTAGTCCTCTCAGAATCTACCTGACATGTTTTTCTTTACTAATAGATTCACTGTTTAATAAATTCAATAAACTTTGTGTAATTGTACAAAGTGATTTAATAAAAATACACAGGTACAGTAACAGTTGACTTAGTTTATCACTTTTAGTTAACTTCAATGTATAATTTCCTGATAACTTACCAAGAAATAGTGTTTTGTAGTAAATGGTGTACAAGGTAATTATTATTGCTTGAGAGTAATATTCTTGCAAAGCGATTTGATAGCTTTCTTAGTACATTTGATTTTTTCTAACTTATTTCTCATGGCAGATTGTTTGTGTTCTTTGAGCTGGGCTTGTTATTATCAATGTTTCCAAATGTGATTATGAGGATTAATAACTTTATTGCTGGACGACATATACCTACTATTGCAATGTATTTAATTAAAATGATCATCATAAAAAAATAACTACTTATTACTAGCATGCAATGCAAAAGGGCTAGTTATTGAAGTGTCTTTTTGCAGATTCAAGCTTTTCAATACCTTAATAAAATCAGCATTTAATAGTTTTAATAATATTATTACTCACACTACACTCTTACTAGTTCCAGTATCACAGTACAACTGAAAAATGCAGATGGACCGAACACAATAATTTGAGACCAGATGTGTCTGTCTACCCTCTTGTTCTATCTTTTGCTAGGCGCACTATTGGAAATTGATTGAAAAAATAGTCTGTTGTATGTGTAGAGCATTTGTTAGTAGTAGTTGGCGTGAAACTCTGCCAACTACTACTACTACTTCTGATAAATTATTGCTTACTTGATAGTTGATCACACTGTGACTTCAATGACATACTTGTTTGAGATAAATTTATTCATAAATTTAAATTTTCAACATAATAGCGAATTCATATCTAACAATGTTTCTTTAAGCTTCATTTAATAATTGCTGGATACCCCAAATTAATATGAACCATTATCTTTTCCAGAGGTGAATTCCTAATGGAATATGTAGGTGAAGTGTTGGATTATGAGCTGTTCTACAAACGCGCGCAGGCCTATTCAGATGAAAACAATCTTCACCACTACTTCATGTCCTTGAAAGGAGATACAGTGATTGATGCCACCCTCAAAGGAAACATATCGCGATTCATCAACCATTCATGTGATCCTAATGCTGAGACGCAGAAGTGGACTGTTAATGGAGAACTAAGAATAGGGTTCTTCAGCAAGAGGGATATTGTGGCTGGGGAGGAGTTGACATTTGATTACCAGTTTCAGCGATTTGGGTAAGTGACTGCTAAATTCTATTTGATGACTAGCAGCTGTCAGACTAGACTTTCAATAGTTATCAAAAAATGTATCAAAAAAGGAAACAATAGAAACTTGTGAAGACCTAGCATTCAGATTATATCTACCATATTGATGATATCTAATTAATTGTTTTTGTAACAAAATAAGTTTATTGTACAAATTTATGTGAATTAATTGCTATATTTACATATCTTTTATAAAATAAGGTTGTAGATTAGGGCGTAAATTTTTATATACAGATATTTACTGAGCCTTTATGTTTAATATTGTCTATCCACTTTTATCAGTGACATCAAGTTTTCTGACCATATATGCGTCTTCCAGACACTTCTAATCGACACTGTTGAAGGTTTTTTGTGTTCTGCTTACCTACCTATTTTATGAATGAGAATTATGAAAATTCTCATCTTTAACACTGCCTTATTGTCTCTTCTTGATCTTTGGTTGATACGTTTGATGAATTTGACATAGTCAAATTAGCCTTACGATTAGACATCATATTATGATGATCACAAATTATGTAGCTCATCCACCATAGCTCCATTCCAATTCTTTATATGCGTATATAATATTCTTTGTGTTAGTTTTATTTTGCATTGATGTAAGATTTATTCTATCCTAACATAATACATATATGCACCTACACCTAGTAAGGCTCTACTTATTACAGTCTTGATATCCAACATTGAACAAAGAAGTCACTAATATAATCGGATTGGTTTGCTATAATCCCTATACTTGGCAGGCCTCTTGGGGATTGCAGCAATGTAAGAGATGGCAGTTCTTCAAAGGCCTGCTGCTCATCATCGTGTATTTTTCTCCTTTAATGACTTCAGCAGGAGGACAGAGGGAGGGTCCAATTCTAGCCTGGCACCCCAAGGGATTTTTCTACTTCAACTACCTAGTTTGGCTCTATTGGCTTACAATTTTTAGGTGACTTCTACCATCATCAGGCATAACATAGTTTCTTACATATCTTGTTTATGTCAATTGATTATGAACAGGGTTACATATGTTTTGACATTTCCAGCTGCAATCTGGATGAGCCATGTGGCCAACTTACTCTCAATTAAATATTGTTTGTTTGGGTTGTGGGAGAGGCTGTTTGAGACTTATTTTCTACACTGTCATCACATTGTTAATACATACCCTTCTGTAAAGGGTACTCCTGACCTGGCCTATTTTCAGAATATCTTCAAACTGTCTGGAGAATATTTTCGCATAGTTATTATTTATAGTTGCTTTGTATACTTTGTCTATCTCCTTTCGATTGTCTATTAATTCTACATGGTGAAATCATCTCATTGTGCCTTTCTCAAACAATTTACTTACTTATCTTGCTGTTCTTCTCTTTATGATATTAGTTCTCATCACCAGAGATTGAAATATCTATAGTATATTTACCTACATTTTGTGGAAGTAAGTAATATATACTGTATAATACCTGCTCCAAAATCTCAGAATGATAATAATGATGTTTCTGTCCCAGGATAATATTTTTAACATGAATATGTCTTTAAAATTGCTTCCATAGGGACGCAATTCCAAAAATCAAGGGATTACAAAATAGGGGAACACAGTTTAATCTTGCATAGCTATCATCCCCATTTAAATTTCAATTACACCACTGGATAGCTAAAGAATCAAAGAATTTATTACGCTGAGTAAGAACTGTAACACATCGCACGCAGTAGAGGGGGGAGGGAGCCAGCCATTTTGAGACATTCACGTACAACATATGGCCGCGTCCATGACACAGTTCACCCAAGTTTTTTCATTATATTTAACATTTATATACCCCTTCTAAGGTTCTCAATTTGACTGTATTTTTGTTTTGTGTGTGTTACTTTATAACTCTTTACAGGGATGTACCGGTTTTGATAATTTTTTGTAAATATGCAAAGCTGGTGCTTGTCAAGTGGTCCCATTTGAATTTGAATGATATCTGACGAGTAGCATTTCAGTTATCCCTAATACTGCATATTTTAAGTTTGAAGTCGGGTTTTTTGTTAAAATTTTAATTCATGAAAATTCACTATCAAATATTAATCAAATAACATGTTTGGAACATGCTTTTAACTGGGTAGCAGAATAAGTTCGCTTTTAGTAGGACAATGTGAATGCACGTATTGCAAGCTTGAAAAAGATTTCTTTTAATTGCAAACTGCGTAAATATATTACGGAAAATATACCCTGACCTTCCATTACCTCCACAGCCTGTATTTACTAGACGCGTTACGAATATGTAAACGTTTCGACTAACCATGAAAGTGTGGAGTTGCCCTTTTGATTTTTCCAGCTTCACTCTCCTTTCAATACCTCCATAAAATAAGGTTTTCAGATTTACAAACTAACTAATTTGTTCATGTTTTACTCAACAAATCATAATATTACATGCTGCCATAGTTCATCCTATTAAAAAAACACTACTTCCGTTTTACTTCCACTAATTTTGAATCCTTTTCTCTCAAAAGCTCCACACGTAATGAAGTATGTTGTCAATTCCAGTTAATTATCAGTGGGGTAACATGAGATGTGTTCTTTGCGTGCAGAAAGGTCGCACAGCGGTGCTATTGCGGCGCGGAACACTGTCGTGGATGGATCGGTGCGGAACCAGACTCCGATGAGGAAGATTATGAAGAGGTACATTTGTTATATTTCTATGTCCTAGAGAAATTGAGAGTTATTCCTGTTGTTGTCTTAAGATTGACTGAGGATATTAACAAGTATATTTTTCCCTTGACTGGGTGGGTCTACAGTTTACAGTAGTAAATTTATTTGACAAACTTACTTATCCCAATACCTTCATACACTGCAGTTGGACTGAGTTTCCAGGATACTTACTGCAGTTGTATTGAAGTTAGTCTAATGACCTTGGCTGTACATACTGTAATTCAATATTTTGTCTATTGTGACTTGCAATATATTGTTTCTATTCTTTTGATACGGATTTCAATTTCAAAAAAGTCTCAGCTTTATTTGGGTCAATTTCACAGGAGGAAGAAGAGGATGTATCAACCTCCAAGACTGGCGTCACGGAGTCTTATGAAGAGTCTACCGATACCGCTGCTGAAGTTCCTAGAGTAAGAGTACTGCGTCCCAAGAAAGAAAGGAAGTATAAGCCAAAGGCACCTGACCTTATTCAAGACGCTGATGTAAGTATTCAAATTTATATTTATTTCAAATGCTCAGCATAAAGACTACCCGACTAGTACAAAAAATAACCAAGCACCAAGAGAATTCATTTTGTGCATTTGGGATTCTTGTTTTAAAATCATAGGACCACTGAATTAATAGTGTTAATTATTAGGACCAAAGTAAACACTGTTTAATTTGGTAGTAATTATTAAACTTGACGTAAGTTCCGTAACAAAATGTTTTGTTAAATGAAACGGCTAATTTAGAGTTTTGACGGACTATTTAATAAAATATGCCAATGGTCTTTGACCATAATCTCACCTAATGTTGATGTTGAATGTGGTAAGCAGGTTTAATCTAGAATTGAAACTGACTATCAAGGACAGCTGCTGGAACACCCTGTTTGGTGCTGAGTGACATTTGGCGGTGACATTTTCTTTCTACTTGAAGGTTGTTGCTAGCTAGGCGCGTATTCGCTCTACCAACCACATAAACTATATCTAGTTATTCCTGTGTGGTACTTCATATAGTATTTCTGATTCATTTTGTATCATCAGTTGTAATGATATTTAGAATTTTGTATGTCCAAATTTCTTATTAATTTTATTTTAAATATTCTATTCTGTTTAAAATTCAGACATGTAACTGCTGCTATTTTCCCCCATTCAGATCGAGGAAGACCTAGAAGCGCTCAACCGCACTGGAGTCAAGAACCAATCTCACACGTTGCGGCTGTCTCGTACGGTGGTGCGCGCCAAGACGCGGCGCGCACAGACGGCGTTGCTGCGGCTCCTACGGGATGCAGACTTGCCGTGCCGACGGCTGTTCTTGGACTACCGCGGTCTGAGGCTGCTGGCGCCTTGGTGTACTGACGCACCACTTGATTTCAAGTAAGGGAATTAATATTTTAGTTCACCATCAAAATGCGGTGATATAGATGAATATTTTTTGGAACATACCTATGTGCGCATCACATAAAAATATATATATACATATATTTTTATGCATGATAGATTAACCTTTGACCACTATCTCACCTCATGGTAAGTGATGAGATCGAAGATGTTGTTTAGGTTAACCTAGAGAATTACTGGCTCTCAAGGACAGCTGCCGGAACACACCGTTAGGTGCTTGGCGACCGATTTTCTACTTGAGGATGGTATCTAGCTACGCCTGACGGCTTAACGTGCCCTCCGAAGCATGGAAGCGCTCAGTAGTTATGTCACCAGCGACACCCATCTAACTCATGACCGCGGCGGACGTTGCTTCGCTTTGCTGATCGGTTCAGAATGGCGAAGCAAACTTCACTACGAGCGCTTAATAATACTGATTGTTAAAATAAGGTTTTAATGACTAGTCTTTCGACCGACCAGCTTTACTTGAGCCTTCCATCGCAGTTTAAGACATCCAAACTTGGTTCCCGTTCAATGGTACTTTTTGTGCTGATCACATCTATGCCAGCTCCATTTGTGCATGATTTTAGTATTATTTAGCGTTAGATGTTGACCCAACCAAATTTCTCTGCAGTATGCCTATATCCCAAATGTCTACTTCTCAGATGGGAGATGCTGCAGACAGTGGACCGACTGCCAATCCCCAACAAGACCATGGTACAAGAGACACGGTTCTTCACGATAGTCGAGCGCTGGCTGAGTACCTCCGATGCGCTACCCGAGCCCATCTACATTGACGAGTCCACAGGTAACCTTATAGTGAAGTGCAGTTAGGGGACCCCTGGCCTTAACAAACAAGACGACACTAAGATGCAGGAAAGTTGGCTTTTCATGATCCTCAAGCTTTAAATCCCGTTTTCACTGATGCATACAACTCTTACAATTAATACTGAATTATAATTATCATGAGGCCTTACCATAATTCTTACTTGGTTATTTCAATGCCTCTATTGTTTGGTTATTCTCAGCGCCCCGCTGGTATTGAAACTCAAGCAAGGGATGTCTTGCGTGTCGCCTGATGTTCACAAACTGTGGCCATCGACTATTCATAGATAATCTTTGAATAGTCGATTTGATATCTATAAAATTTGGCAGATATGGACCTTATAACAGAAGCTTTTAGTTATGTATATTATGCAGAGGATTTTTGACTTAGTCAGCATATCGTGAAATTTTAGTTTTGAGGCGAACTTGAAACAACTTCAAGCTATTGTAATATATGGCAGAATTCCTTTTGGATATTACTTGATGACTGAATGTTATGAACTCCTTTTGGATTGACATGAGTAAAATTATCTGTATACATGAGTTCATAGCTAAGAATATACATCAAATTGACGCGCAACATGCTCCTCACAACACTCTAAAGGTTTTATGTTACAATGTGAATTACGGCAAAGAGACAATCAAACCCTGTTATACAACATATTTACCGTTACATGTAGCGGCTCCATTGTTGCTTATTGAATACAAGACTTTATCAATCTGTGCATTGTTGTAACTTATCTTGGTGTCACTAAAAATAGACAAATAAGTCTATTATAAATTGTGATTAATTTGGCTTAATTTTCTTTTATGCATAACCACCAGAAGAGCTAGACGAAGATGAAGATCGTATGTATATAAACTTATATAAACGCTGTAGCCCACTTTACTATTGAACTATGTCCAATATAGAATCGGCCTATGTTTACAGGACTACCAGTTGAGTTGCCAAATCGAGACAGTGCGACCAGTCCGGAGAAGTATAAAGATATTGCTGCAATAGTAGAGAAAGTCAAAGATCTCTCAAATCAACTGTTGGAAAGATGGGCCAGTTTGAAGGTAATATGACGGTTATTTACTTTCACTAGTATATAACATATACAAATAACATAAATAAGTCTGTATATATAACTTTTTAAAATAGGCCGTCATTAGAAAAAAAATATTAATCTTGCTGGAAATTGAACGGTGCTGGAAAGCCGATGATTTAATCCAATAATAACATATTCTATGAGCATGAGCATGCCCAGTAGGGTGCCGGGTCAGAATTGCACCTCCCCATATCATCCCGTGGGTGTCGTAAGAGGCGACTAAGGGAAAAATACTGGAAGGTGGCAGCAGCGCCTTCTAAAGAACTGCCAACATTCACTGCGTTACCCAAGCTGCGTGCCAAGCTTAGGGATTATGGCAAATACCCCCTAGGCTGTGTTCAGCAGTGGACGATCCGGCTGTTACAGTACAGTACAACACATTCTGGCATTATTGTAATAAGATATTCCCGTGGCGTGCAGGGCTAGAATTGCGCCTGCACCAAAGTTGGGCAGCAGCATTTTTAACTATTCTAATTAATTGGAACGCTGATTGGTTAATGGTATTCTATGACGTGATTTGTGGCCAATGAGCGCTCAGCATTCAATCTATTAATTGATCAAGACTGACAAATATTCTAGAAACTAGAGATGTTTGTATAGAGTTACAAAAAACAGTCTTTAAATCGTGACATTTGATTTTAGGAAGTGTTCAAAATTCCGAAGAAAGAGCGCATACAACAAATGAAAGAGCACGAACGTCAAGCGAACGTGGAACGTCGCGCTGCCGACTCGAGCGGGACGCGCGATCGTGACCGCGACCGCAGGGACGAGAGGGAACGAGACAGGTAGTTAAAATTGCATTTAAGTATTTAGAGTATTTAAGTTAATAACAAATACTTTTAAAAGTATCCTAAAAAATATTTAAATAAAACACTTAAAAAAGCATAAAATTATATATCTAGTGACAATTCCGCCTAATTTTCCTGTTATCTACGTGACCGGTTAGGCTGCGTAATGTTTGTGACGTCACGTAGATATCAGGAAAATTAGGCGGAATTGTCACTAGATATATAATTTTATGCTTTTTTAAGTGTTTTATTTAAATATTATTTAATATTTTTTAGGATACTTTTAAAAGTATTTGTTATTATTAAATATGGATTTCCGCAAAGTAACGCCTGAATCTATCCATTAGTATTTAAGTTATTATTTAATAATACATTTAAGATAAGAAGGTTGATATATTATAAGTTATAACTAAAATATCAATTACTCTCTCATTGATAGCTTAAATATTGTTATTGAAACATGACACATTACTTTTTATTTTACAAGTTTATATGAGTTTTACATAATTTAATGTGAAGAAGACCAATTTTCAGGTGTAATTGGGTTAACATTTTAACCGCGTTTTTATTAATTTACTTTCTTGTCTGTCCGTCTGTAGTTCCGATTAGAATATTGCTGTTTTGTAGTTTTTTTTGGAAATTCTACATAAATAATTTTACAAATTTTTTCTTTTTGATGTATGCTGCATTTTTATAACTTTAAGTGTAATTATTAAAAACATTGTGTTTTTTTTAATGGTACACTAATTTAGTCAAGTCTTGACCATTATATATGTATTTTCACCAGGGAGAAGGACCGCGAGAGGGAGCGGGACAGGGAGCGCGATCGCGACCGTGAACGAGAACGAGACAGGGAGAGAGACCGAGAGAGGGAACGTGAAAGAGACAGATACAGGGAACGGGACAGGGAGCGGGAGCGAGACAGAGAACGGGATAGAGATGACCGAGAACGCAGGAAGAGAAGGAGTCCAGACGGCAGGAGAAGTATTAGGTATGTGATATAACGGTGATGCCTTGTAGGTATGCCGTAGGTATGATCTCTCAGTGTATAGTCAAACACCTAGAGATCGGCAGAGTTAACAAATCACATAATTAATAATTTTTCGAAAATAGCCTTAAAAAACTGACCCCTAGTGTAAGGATTTTTGAATAAACATTAAATGTGGGACTAGTTATTGGTTGACGCATACTGATCGAACCACGACCGCATCGACAACGCCTCAACTCATGGTGTTGAGTGTTTTGAGTATGGAATTCCTTAGGTCAGAGACGGAGAGTGATCTGAGAGTGTGTAGGCGTAGATGACGGTATTTTTCTTGTGTAGGGAAGTGGTATATTTGTTATCTGTATACATACCGGCATTAACTCGACTCGGGAGAACCTTTTGAAGCAGTGATGGCTCAGTCGCAATGGCTATGGACTGCCGCTCAGCAGGTCCTTGGTTCGATTCCCGCCGCGGGCTTGAGCTTCACCGCATGGTGGAAAGACATTTTGCGAATGCCCGCCTGGCTAGCGACCACCCTCAAGTAGAAAATCTGTCGCCAAGCACCTAACGGTGTGTTCCAGCAGCAATCCTTGAGAGCCAGTGAAATTACAGGCACATGAGACAGTGCAATTCGTGACTTGTAACGAAATGCATCTGTTATAGGCAGTGGTTAACATCAGGTGTGCCTCGAGCTTGTTCCGTCACAATAACATTTAAAAATAAACGCCCGTTCAAAAACGTTTAATAATAACAAACGCTTCATTTGTAACTTTTTATTTTAAGACGTTTATACGAATATTTTGTCAGGGCTGTTTGATATTTTTACATAATTTGTGTGTATACTACACAAATTATGTAAAAATATCAAACAGCTAAGATTCAAAAATATAAAGTTCTAAAGGATTGTCTTCTGTAGGATAGACTTCGACGTTATATAGCTGTTAATAGGGTTGTCCAAACTTTTGTCCCTCGGAAGCCTGAATAAAGAAAATCTTGATAAGATTGACGATATGATGGTTTCAGACTTAGCGAACGAGTGCTGGCGGCCGTACCGCCGATGTCTAAAGAAGAGAGACGGCGCGCGTTCGCTGAAGCGGCCGCCGCTGCCGAGGAGACGAGGAGGCAACGGGAGCAGCAGCAACCCTGGCCGCATTACTGGCCGCCTGATCAGTTCCCACAGGTATTGTAATGTTTGTTCCACCGCACCAGATTGATTTAACATTTACATATTTTTTATAGCACAATATGTTTGTCCTCGTGCGGGAATAGAACCCACGTCTCCCGCGCCTTAATCCTGCGGCCGTCCAACCAAGACGGTCGATGACGGTGCAAATTGTGTACTCTAATTCATTATTTTAACTGCCTAATGAACTATAACCGGGTACGTGAGTTCGGTACCCACATTAAGTAGTAAGTTTTTATTTTTTTATTTCTATATTATTTAAGGACTTTTGAACAACATGTTCATGTCAGCCCTGCAGTGACCTTATCATTTAAACACAAACCAAAATTGTAACTAAAGTGTGCACAGCATGGTATCCCCTTATCTAGCTTTTCTATCCCTAATGTTTTATAATGTACTTATAGTTAATATACTAATTTATAAATCATTTTTGCTTCATTAGAATTAGGTAAAGATAATAAACAATGAAAAATACCGATATTATATATTTACAGTGATATTCAACTCGGTTAGTATTTTTTCTCGTTCAGCTTTGTTGCGGGCACAGTCTACTAAAACACTATGTTCTAAAAATGTTTTATTAAGCGAAACCACGGTAATGTTATCTATACAGTATTTCAACTTCATAGAAACGGACGAAAAGCGAGTTATACCTACGCGCCTCGATCTCGGCCTGCGCTCGTACCGCAAACAGTCTCGAGTGTCGTGACTACGACGCAGTGACGAGCGAATGGTTTGTTGTTTTTTTAACAATAACCGCGTGATTTTTTCACCAAAAATAAGTTCAAGTACATATTTACATATAAAATATGACGAGTTAGATATATTGTGCTGTTTTTAGTTACATGAATTCGTCGAAAACGCATCCAGAGATAGCTTTTTTGATTACCTGGAAACTGAAAGGTACACTATAAAATAATTTTACCTAATACTATAAAACAATTTTACTTACTAGTAAGTAAATTTTTTTTATAGTTTACATATAGTTGACGTTACATAATATGTGTCTTTTAATGGACAAGTATTTCCTTTTATCCCGCGAAAAAAATGACTCAATTATAAAAAAAAATGAGTATAGAGTGAAGGAAAGTGATTGACACGAGTGAAATAGGTAGTAGTTATAAGCAAGTTATAATAATATTACAGGTAGTTATTAGAATGTGGATTTTTAATACCTTAATATATAATAATAAAGCATTTCGTACGTCTCACAAATATTTTTCGGTCGCCAATTTTTAAGAACGATTTTTTATTCAAACATAAACATGGTTTTTTGTTTAAATCTACCTACTGGTCAAGAAAACAACACGCATTTTTAGTGAACACTTCCTGTTCAATTCACAGAGTATTTTATTTGTTTATATAAAAAAAGTATATTTACAATCACAAAACTAAATAGAAACACAAAGTAGGCAAATGTAATTAAAATGCTGGAGGGCGGGCAGCCCTATCGCATGTTTACGTACAGCGCGGCTGTAGGTACTTATTTCGAAGACAGAGCCGAGTTACAATACTTATAGATAACATTACCGTGGCGAAACGCTCACGACGTCATTGACGTGATACCGGTGCCGGTGTACCTAAGTTGACATTTTTTAACTCTCACAATTCTTTTCGTTATTAAATTTATCTGGAAATATTTTTTTAAAGCAATGCCCGCATCTTTTAATTCAATTGTAAATAATTAATATTAACATATGTTTTCATTTTTATAACAGTTTGCTAAACTAGAGGAAATAAGAAAGGTAATCTTAGCCATGGTCTTTTATATCTACTAATGTTATTCATGCCAAAATTGTCTGTCTGTTTGTTATCTTATCACCTTAAATCACTGTTCGAATCCAACAGTTCATCCCCGAAATATGCTTGATAAAAATAAATAAACTTTTTCAAGTCACAGGCTCGGAAAGGTGTTGTTTATCTTTCAAAACTTGTCTGGAAAAATTACCAAATAAAGTAATTATTTTTTCATCTTTGAATGTTTATGACAACATTAATTTACTATGATTATTTAAAGTGTACCATTTTCCTCTCTGTAAAGAGTAGAAAAATGTTTTTTTTTGATCGGCTTTCGAATCGGCTAGTAGTTAGTAAAATGGGCATTTTTGCATACTCAAATATGCCGTCAAAGGGTGTACTAACACCAGTTTGTGTACTTATTATAAACAACAAAATATGTTTGCAATAATTATATGCTTATTACAAATGAATCGCTTTTAAATTCTTTGCACAGAATTCTGGCTGAGATCTAGGTCATGTATCTACTGAATTTCTCTGGCAGATGTTCCCTCCGGGCATGATAGGCGGGCCTGGCAACATGCCGATGATGATGCCGGGTATGCCGCCAGGTATGACGGGCACCATGCCGCCAGGCATGTCGGGTAGCATGCCCCCGGGGATGACGGGTAGCATGCCGCCGGGCATGCCGGCCAGCATTCCACCGGGCATGCCGGGCACCATGCCGCCGGGTATGGCGAACAGTATGCCGGCCGGCAACATGATCTCGAACACGATAACCCCCGGCGGGCCGATGATGCCCGGCATGATGCCGCCGGGCATGACGCCGGCCGACGTGCCCCCGGAATGGCTCGCGCAGTTTGAAGCCGGCCCGCAGTTCTGTCCGCCTTTCCAGCCGACGCAGCAGTTCTGTTTGCCACAGCCAAAGTAAGTTATCTCCATCTTTAAAATCCTCGTGAGTATGAGACATTTTAATATATTAATTTGTTTCTAGAAGGCCATCGGCAATTCGATTGAGTACATAACTTCGAATATGATTGAATAAATAACTTTAAACCACATTCGGTGGTCTTTTTCAAGGAGAGCTCGGGACGACCGCGTTGACGTCTTGCTTAGCATGCATGTCAACAACAACATAACATTGATGTTGTTGATAATTTGATAAAATCTTCCAACATAGTCACATGCTCTATTTGTGTCTACCTAACTATGAATACTCTTCCAACTTTTAGGATTGCTTGTTCACCACATCGCATGCTATTTTGTAAATTCCATGTTTCCGGATCCGAGGGTAGTTCACCTGTTAATAATTATTCCTTTGCCATAGAGAGTAGACACATCTACCCTGAAACATTTCCGATATATTTAATAAAATGTATGTTATTCTCCACAGTATGATGGGTATGGGTGGATTCGGCATGGGCGGGTTCATGTTCGGACAACAGATGGGCGGCGCGCCTTTTCCGCCGCCGATGCAGCCGTCGCAGCAGAATGAACTTCCGGTCAGTTTTCACTTTATTGTTAGTTTGTAATTGGACCATTATTAAACAATAAGTCTCGCGGCTGTACTGAGCGCTTCCGTGCTTTGGAGAGCACGTTAAGCCGTCGTCGGTTCCGGTAGTTCTCTTAGGATGGCAGTCGTTACAATATAATGTTAGGGCATTTTGCAAGATACGTTTATATTATAGGTATAGCTGGTATAGAGAAGCAAATACATTGTTGTTCTTCATTTATTTTAGATTTTATAATATTTTTTGCTTTCGTTTGTTAAAATGAATAGCAAGTATTTGAAATTTTGTCCCGACATTTTCGGTTTCCCATTTGGCAATCCTACATTCAGCATCCGAGTAGATTCTGATCGAGCGGCTTTAGGCAAATGCTTGAGTGCAAATCTTATACTAATTATCTTTTACATACTTTAAGAATAGATTGTTTTTAGTGAATATTCTCTCTATATATCTCGTAAGAAAAGTTGATTAGTAATAAAGTTTTTGTATATAAAGAAAAATAAGACGGAATATGCTCTCTTCTTGAACGTTCCTAAGTCGGTAATGCGAGGCAGAAAATACGTGACGGTTGTGGAGTTCCAGTCGTCGAAGTATATATAATATAAATAGTATGCGTGTTGTGTTACAGGGTGTGGCGCAGCCCCCCAGTGCAGGCCCCGAGGGCGGAGCGAGGGCGGCGCCCCTCCCCTCCCTGTGGCGCAGCGCGGTGGACTCGCGCGGCAGGACCTACTACTACCACGTGAAGCTGCGCCGCCCGCAGTGGCTGCCGCCCCCCCACGCCGCCTCGCCAGGTACATACCGCTAGCCGTAATAGGCGTCATAACTAGCTGTCGCAATATAACACCACATATATTGTGCGACCGACAATGTCCAAATAGTTAGTCGTTACGCAACAAAATTCAATCACCGCTTCTTACGGAGATATCCATCTAGCAACACGCACACCCGTTCAACGTCACATAAGTTGGTCGGCACGTTTCGCGTTTCAATATCAAATCGATGTGTTTTGTCGTGTCTGTAGCACCATACAAGTACTTTTGTGCCGAAAGTGAATAATTTAATCACTGTTTGTGATAAACAAAATAATAATAATAAGCTTTTTTTTCAGAGGAAAGTTCATCAGAGGAGGAGGAAGAACAAGGAAGTGCTTTGGACAGCCCTGTGGTGCGGCGGCAAGTCACCAAAGGCAAAATGGTCGAAGGCGTCAACGGCATATACGAAGGTAAGGGCTGCCTACATCATGACTACTATATCAACTTATATTTACCAGTTACTTTTTGTGTGGGATTCGGTTTCCTCTTCTCAGATAAAAGATCCCAATTTTTTTATGTGACTGTAAGATGACTAATTCACCCGTAAGCTTCACGCTGTTATACCTTTCTCGTTCTACTTCAAACTGCACTGCGTTCGTCATTCCGCGTATGTCTCGTACGCCGAGTAATGTAACTTGCTGTAGTGCCCTTTGCCTCTGATACCTCATGGGGTGCCCGGTTAGAATTGTACCCCCCATATCTTCCCGTGGGAGTCATAAGAGCTGAAATTTTTACCAGGTGAGCAGCAGCATCCTCTGAAAAACTGGCATCTTACACTGCGATCCCCAAGACGCCTGCCAAGCGTGATGCAAACCCTCATTCAATGGGGGGCTTGTTCAGCAGTGGACGAGCCGGCTGATAAATATAATAATAGCTCAAAGACAGCTGCCAGAACACACCGTTAGGTGCATGGCGTTAGTTTTTCTTAGCTAGTGAAAAGGGCATTCGCAAAATGTCCTTCCACCATACGAATACCAAGATGAAGCTCAAGCGGCTGGATTTATAACATTGACCATATGCGTGGCAGTCCATAGACCATAGCCACTGCCTCATCACTGTTTGTAAAATATATTGATGTGATATAATATTGTGTGCAGTGATCAAAGAGGAGGTGCATAATGGCCTGATTCCTGAGCACGCCCTCATCACTGTGAAGCCGAGGAAACGCCGCCTGGGACTCGTCTCCGAGAGGCCGATTAGTGTGAGTTTTTCACATGTTTTTACAATTTTCACTTCCTTAATGCTTTGATTTCGTTTGTAGACTGCTAAGACGATGGTAAGCATAGCAAATATCCGAGAGATATGCCATTACCAATCATTTCCTCATTCCCGAGTCACATCTTTTTTTCATGTTATTTTGACGACCTCGTACTTGTTACGAGGCCCACATGATGTTAAACGATAACCTGTGCCAATATCATATGCATTTCGTCACAAATGACAAACTGGACTGTGGACCGTCACCATGAGACATAAGACAGTAGCAGGGGTCGAAAATGGTCAGTAAAGTCAGTAAAAGTCAGTTTTTTTAACCTCGGTCAGTAAATGTCAGTTTTTCCGGAAATTGGTCAGTAAAGTCAGTATTTTGGTAATTTTTTTGTTAGCATCCAGTAGGTAGGTAAGCGCCAATTACCACAGAGGCGCCATTTTCATCAGTGTTTTTATCCCTTTTGTGGAGAAAATAGTTTTAGAAAATTCCGCACCAGATGAGCTTGAATGCATTGACAAATCTGATCGCATAACCCTTTTGTATAAATTCCTTTTTGCTATGGGGATGTTGAATGCCAACGTGAAGTTCACTAGATTTTTCCAACGTGATGAACCTTTTGTCGGAAGAGTTGACTAGGTTACTACTACTAGTTGACTAAATTTATGAAATTCTGCTTCATCGCATATGTGTGACGAATGCGCCAATTACCTACCACAGGGGCGCCATTTTCATCAGTGTTTTTTTCCCTTTTGTGGAGAAAATTGTTTTAGAAAAACCTTTTTGTATAAATTTCTTTTTGCTATAGGGATTGTGCATGCCAAACAGAAAATAATAATATTATTTTACTTAATTTACAACCCGCTAGCGTTGTTTTGGCTTCGTAAAGTTGACTTTTACATGTGAAGTCGCAAGTCATCCTTTGCGAGTATTACTTTTTCAGAAACCCCCCTTATTATACATTTCAGAGATTAAAGTTAAGACAGTAATAGGTCAGTATTTTTTAATCTTACAGTCAGTAAAATCAGTAAATTTGACTGTACAATCAGTTTCGACCCCTGCAGTAGTTATGCGCCTGTTATTCACTGGCTGTCAAGAACTGTTGCCAGAACACACTGTAATGGGTTTTTTTTCGTTTGCGGGTCAGATTGTATTTACACAAAATTGATATCAACCGCATAGGATGTTCACACAGTGTGCGGGCTTTGTTCGATTTGACCGAATTGCGGTACTCAGTAAGCATATAGTGTGACGCTTATGTACATTGACTGCCTCATTTGTGTGTGTGTGTGTAAAAAGTCTCCAATTTGAATTGAATACCTTCACCAAGTCCGCTTCTGCCATTTGTTTTATTCACGCTAATCATGGTGGTATAATTATTAAAAATACTTCATTCAGAGGTTGCCTGGAAGAGATCACTGTTAGTGATAAGCCCGCCCATTTTTACACTTGATTATAAGGTCGATTGATTTAATTATATTGTAATTGTATGCACACTAAAGAATTATGTGTCTATCTAAAATACTTTACATTTTTGATTGTATAATAACATTTGTATAAAAAATATAAATCATTGTTGGTTTATACGTTACAAGATAGAAATAGTTAGTAGTGTGTTACATTTGGTTAATATTTGTTATATTTTCAACAGCCTCGAACAGAAGAAGACAAGCTGGCCGGCAGGCTGGAAGTTAAGCGATACAAACAGACCAAAGAGAAACTGCGCCGGCGCAAAGAGAAACTCTTGCAGAAAGTACGTCTGCTCTCCTCTAAGAAGAGCAAGGCCAAAACCATAGAGGCTGAGACTAAGGTAGCTTAGCTTTATTGTTTTTACTGAAATTATCACACTGCCAAATTTTACTTTATGTTGGCGGGAAATTCAAAATTTTTATGTATTTTTGTTTTTGTTGTTAGTATGTATATACAATTGTCCTTAAGCACGTAACACGTGAAATCCGGAGATTCTTTTCTACGATATCAAATTTAAAAAAGTAAGTAACAGAGAAAGTTCTTTGTAAGTTACCTATTTTGGTAAATGTTGCTTTTAGTTTTTTATTATGACAGTTTTAGGGGTATTTGATCATGTAGATTGGCTTTCAAAAACTTTTCAAAATAATACGAGCGGTATTATTTTAAATTCGTGAATACCATGATCAGTTAGAATCATCGTAGCTGCAAGTGACTGTGAAAAACTTTTAATATTTTTATGTTTGAAATAACGCATGCTCTGCGGATTACATTACAAAATTACAAATCCATCCCATACCAATACGATGGTTAAAAAGAACGATAGGAAAAATTTTAGTTATGAACTCATTGTCATGTTAGCTCAGTTGAATTAGAGCAGGACTTCTCAACCAGGGGGGCACGGCACCCTAGGGGGGCATAGAGAGATCATGAGGGGGCGCAATATATTTACATTTTGGAAAGACAAACCTACCAGCTTTCAATACTATCTTGTTACAGATATTCAGGTAAGTATCTGAATCAAGCTTTGCACAGGTAACTCATGCTATGACAGGTTCACGATCAGGGTTAGCACAAGAGGTCGAAGGAAATAACTTTGCCCTCATACGAATATACCGTGAATAGACATACTTTTGACTAAAAGTTGTGAACTAAAACTAAAAGATGATTCCCACTAAAAAAGTTTTAACTAATACAGGAGTTTGCAGGACCCAGAATCAAAAAACTGATTCAAAACATGCAAGCCTTATTTTGAAAAATATGTGTCATAAATATTTCTTTTTCGATATTTAAAAATAACGAAAGCTTGAAAGTATTGTAGACCTGGGGGGGCGCGCCGAAAAAAATGTTGGGAAACCCTGGATTATAGCATACCCTGGCTAAAGGGTTGGATGGACGTAGGTTCGAATCCCGCACATTACTTAAATTTGTAATGCTAAAAAACTGTTTGAATTTTAAATTTTCTGCTACCGGCGTGACTTTACCTATAATATGAATACAGTTCTAAGATGTTTGTAAAACAATTTCTTTGCGAATACACACCGCATTATTAGCTTTGTAAACTTTTTTGTTATTTATTGTAAACGGCATGAATTTTACTCATGCCGGATCATATGATGATAGGTTCACTGATCTTCCCGGCAATGCACAACATCTCTTCAACTAAAGCCGTTCAGCTTTCTGTGAACGGTACTTCATAATACAACGCGTATTAATTAACCGTATCGGTATCGTCTTGACTCGGGACAACGTTCCCAAAAACTCTAGGTTAGCCTGAACAACGTCTTCGACCACATCATCACTTAACATCAGGTGAGATAAAGGTCAAAGGCTAAACAATCATGCATAAAAAAAACGTGGCTAATTGGCGGTGCACAGGCGATACGTCTGCGTAGTCCTTTATGTTATAGCCACACTTGATATTTTGGTATTTTCAAAGTTTTTATTAACGTACAAAAGACATCCATTTTGTTTGGTACAACTTACATATATTTAGTTACTTAATATTATTAAAATATTGTTAGCACCTACTTAAGAAACATTTTAACACAAAATCACATATAAAAGTACTATAAAATATCATATACCTACGAGGCATCTCGTGTGCAATAATTTTAGAACGAAATGCTTTAGCATAGGCTCCTTTATGTCATCTGCCACATTTTATTAATAAAATTTTATTAAATCTAAATCACACAAATGTTTTTTTTTAACACTAAAGTATTAATAAAACGTGCGCCATTGGAATGAGATACATGCGCCGATAGCTAAATTTAATATAAAATAATTTGATGTTTTCTTTTTTTGTAATGAAATAGTAATTTAGAATCTATATTGTATATATATATTAGGTATAAAACTAACATTATTCTGTTTATATTACTGACACTATATGGATTGATTATCTGAAATAAATGTGAAATATTATTATTTCACATTTATTTCTATAATAAAAACATTTTTACGAAATTTTGAATTAGTCGTAGTTTTGAAGATTATTGAAGTAAAAATTTTAGTGCAGGGAACAAGGAGTATTTTATAAAATGTTTTGTTGTATGTGGGCTCAAGTAAAACTAAGATGGTAATAACCACAAAACTTCTTGAGAGTTTACTGAAGAATACTACTTACTACGGCTGAGATCGTGCAACATCGGCAGATTGAAGTCGCAGCAGTTGCTGTACTCCAGCGTTATATTAGACTGGCACCCGCGTCTTGGAGAGAGCTATGCTCGGAGTTTCTTTGCGCGATAAAATCCGGAACGTGGATATTCGCCAAAGAACCAAAGTCACCGACATAGCTCTCAGAATTTGCAAGTTGAAGTGGCAATGGGCGGGCAGAAAGGTTCTCGAGTGGTTACCACACTACACCGGAAGACGTAGAGTTGGTAGGCCCCCTACTAGGTGGACTGACGATATTGTGAAAGTCGCGGGTAGCCAATGGCTACAGGTGGCTAATAGCCGTTCTTTGTGGCGATCTATGGGGGAGGCCTTTGTTCAGCAGTGGACGTCTTCCGGCTGATGATGATGATGATGACCCGCGTCTTTGGTGGTATCTGCCTCTCCCGACATTACGAGTTAAAAAGTACCACTAGATAGCTACTGCGCTAGGCTATTTCTATGTCAAATATCATTAAAGTTCAGTAATTTTTATGTGATTGTGCAAAAACTTCCTCAAAAATAGCATTAATACTAATACAAATGTCAAAAAAAAATTAAATGTCTTCCTTGACAGTTGGTGGATCTAATCGAGTCTAACACCGATGAAGAAGAAGAGGAAGAGCCGATCGAGATAGTAGAGAAACCTCTCTCCCCCATACCCCTGGTGGAGGCGTCCCCCTCCCCCCTGCCCTCGCCCCCGTCCCCTATGGCCCCGGCGGCGGACCCGGCGGAGAGCGCGAGGAAGATAAAGGAGCAGTTCAGGTCGAGCATGGCGCGGGCGATGGTGCAGCACCTCAACCCTTATCGGCATTCGGACGCGCCGGCCGGCAGGATCACGTGCACGGCCGATTTCAAGCATTTGGCGAGGAAGGTTAGTCAATTTTCACGATAATTTGATATGTTTTTGTTTGTTGAATTTATTCTGCCTATGCCCATTAATCGCTGCTAATTCCATTTTTAAAGACTACAAAAATTCTGAAAATTAGAATCTTCAGGTTTTGATAGTTTACTGGTACAGATAGGAGAAGCAGTAAAACTTTGTTAATCACAAGATACACCTGATAAATGCTGCAACGCTGGATGCCTATTAATGAAAGGGCTTATGGCTTATTATTTCAAAGATTTCACAGAAAATAAATGTAAATCAAGAATTAACAGCTTATGTCTTCACTGGATATAATAAAATGCTTAGAAATTTAATATACAGCCATATGTTATGCCAAATTAGATCATAAGTAATAATAATTGTGAAGTTAGAAATTCTTTATGTGGATCGATGATCATGCAGTTAGTTTCCAAGTGCATCTAACATCAAATTCTAAATTCTAACAGATATCAAAGTACAATCGGCTCACGTTACTTAATGGGTCATAATAACTCCATTTTGTATTTCCAGCTAACCCACTTTGTGATGCTGAAAGAATTGAAACATTGTCGGTCGGTGGACGAGCTAGTTGTGACCGAGTCTGTCCGTTCGAAGGCCAAGACTTTCGTCAAGAAGTACATGGCGAAGTTCGGGCCTGTGTACAAGCGGCCCCCTGAGGAGGCAGACTAACGCAGGGCCCTCGCGGTCAAGGCGACCGCTTGAGGGATCACTCAGTGGCTTCTTCAATGTGGAATTGAAAACAAGTTTGGTGTTAAAAAGTGAAAAGTGAGATGTAGAGAACTCCACTGGCATGTGGATAGGAAGTTTGACTCAACCTGAAAAGATATGTGCAGTGAATTAGTCAGAAGTTGGGAAGAAAGCCACTGTCAATTTCGGATAGAGAATTCATAATTTTTCTTTAATTTATTAAGAAAAAATGTAAGTGAAATATTGAAGTGAATACAACAGCAATGACTGGAAAATAATGAACTAATTACTTTTATTGAATGAGAAAACGACTGTAGAGAACTAGGGCGTAGAAGTTCAATGTTACCAGCGTTGTGATTAGTGAATTAAACTTTTATCTCAAATTGACTGAAATTGAAGCAAAAAAGGACTAGCAAATATTTGAATTGTAAAATTGACCGTTGGGAAGTTTGTTCCGCTAAATTAATATTATTTAATTTTATTACCTCATAACTAGGTACATTAAAATCAGTATTTAAATAATTTAGAAGATTGCCTAGGTACTAACATTCAAAATGATAGCAATTTTAATATAATTCAGATTCTAATAATGAGTAAATTTAGTGCAGTACTAAAGAGTATCACTCATACAATTGTGTTAAATCAGTGGCTATATCTACTTGCATTCGAGTTTATTTCAAAAATTCACAAGTGTATGACCACAATCTTAAGACGGAAAGTGGAGGATGCTTGTCTAGGATTCACCTTTTTATACTAGACTTAAAGACAAAACAGGTTAAAATAATTGAATAAAGGATTCGACTTGACTTTTGAAAAAATATGCAAATGTATGTGTACATATGGCAACAATGCATTTGTAGAAAAGTGTTAAGATAATCAGACTTCAAAGGAATGCTATTGATTTTATAGCTTAAATGTCCATTTTCATATATTATCATCTAGATTATTTACTGACCGATATAACACAGTTGGTTGGGAATGCCAAGCTCCTTAAATCACACAATTACAATATTGTTTTTGAATAATAATAGTTAGTAACAATAGTTACAAAGATGATGAGATGTAGCATTGTAATTTGAGCCTTTTAAAAAAAAACACTCATATTGTCCAATTTAATAACTATAATGTCTGTGTAAATTACACTTAAGGTCTCTTTGGGATGATGTCAACCATTGAATTATAACTCTATCCAGTGTGAGACCCAAATGGCGAACAACACAAATATGATAATACTGTTTGAGTTTAAGATGTTCAGTCAGTTATTACAGCCAGTTAAATAGGAGGACTTCAAATGTATTCTTAAATATTTTAAAAGCCAAGAAGTACTGTTTTGAGGCCTCAAGTTATCCTGGTATCTTTATACATTGAGTTAGATTGAACAAAACAATTTTATTTTGGATATAGTTTTCACAGAGTGAGGCTGCCATGCACATTGCTGTCATTTGTGTTTCAACACTACACATTGTTACACTCTCAAAGACGAAAATTAAATAAGGACTTGGTTGTTAAGATGGGGATTTAAGTAGGAAAAGAAAATGAACGAGATGTGTCCGGGCCTTTTGATTATCTAAAATTAAACCATGTATTATTTTTGTAATTTTTTTTTTCTTTGAGACTACTTTCCTAGTAGTCATATAGAAGCGCTGGCGTATTTTGTCTATGGAATGTTTGCTGGACATAATATGTAAGGAAATGTAAATACCTGAATTCAAAGTAAAACTTTATTTAGTTTTACATGGTGACCATCTTATTCAGATGAAATTCATAGAATACATATTTTTTTATTTGTGTGATCTTGTAGTAATGTTCTATTATTTATGACAATGATCTTCTACCTTATAGGGATTAAATAGAACCTGATACCATTTTGCTTTAGCTCGAATATGAAATGATTGCACTGAGAACGATAACATCTTAATTCTTATATGTTATAAGTACACAGTATTATAAATATTTTCTATAAGAACTGTTTTAAGTCGACTGAGATATTGAAACTTATAATTTTACTATGAAAGTGTACAAATTGATAATACTTAGTTTCTCGTACTACTTTTGTCAGTAAAACAATTTTTATAATATAAGTATTGCGTTAATGCCGGCTTAGTTAATAATCTTACAAAATCGCAGCAATGAATGATGTGGGTTCGAATCCCGCTTGTAGTCCTGATTTATCCTGTTGGTGTGATTTTGTAAGTACACTATCAGCTTGACTCACATATACTAAATTCGTTTTATTTGTCGGATTAATTGCTGTGGATGATTTTGGTTTCTGTTGGCAATTAGCTTCCTTTAACTGTTCAATGTGTACTAGTCTTCTCTTCCCATATTTAGCTAGATGAAATTAACATCTATGTTAATTTCAAAGTTCCTTTATTGTTAAAACTTTCATTCATTGATTCCGATGAGAGAAATTCACATTAATTAATTAATATAATAAGTATTTAACATGTAAGTACATAACTAAAGAAACTTATATCAGACATTTATGAATAATGATAACTCTTAATTCTCGAATTAAATGACTCCATCTGTGTATCTAAATTAAGATGTTATGTAAAATTGCATTGTAAAATTGCTTCAATGGAAAACAAGTTTCAGTAGTTTCCGATGTATTTAGAATAAGATGTGGTAAATAATTAGCGGTAAACTGTTACGATTGTATTTGATATGATCAACTTTTAAACTATAACTAAGTAGACGAAATAATATGCTGTAGCTAAAATTGTGACACATGTCACACAACATAGGTGTTGTGGTCCTCAATATCTTTTATGACAGAAAATTTACCTCTATAGTTGTCTTAGGTAGTTGCGATTGTTACACATTGTAATTCAACAACTTTAAACGGTTTAAAACGTCGGGACAAAAATAATAAATATACAAGATTTAAATTGTTTAAAGTTTTTATGTTATTTTTTTGGTATCATAGAAGGTATTTTTTTTGGTCATATAAAATAAAAAAAACGCAAAATCTCTAATATGACATGATACCTATTTCGATATATTGCCCCAACATTGGATTGGTTAGGCCTTCGATCTTGTGGCCAGTAGCCCTAGGGCCTACACGTATATATGTTTCACTTTTTAATCAATGTATTGTATTTAAATGAAACATGCAGCACCCTGTAATCAATAAATGTGGAAATTAGGGAAGTTACAAATATTTGGGTAGGCCCTTCGATTTTCAATACTAAAAATTGTGTGTTTAGATATATCTCTCAAATTCTACATACCTTTCCGGGGAATAAAGACGAGATAGTAAAATGTTGATGTTTCAAACCATTTCACCACATTAAGGCACGGTTTTTTAATCATCAGATAGTTCATATTTTTAAGAATAAATGTGCATAATCAATACAAAAAGAATGACTGTTGGTTGTATGTAGAGTTCATTTGTTTTTAAATTTGGTTGGTTAATATTTTATCACTTGGATATTTTTTTACACAACTGACCAAAAAAAGTATTGTTATAGATGGTAACGATTAAGAAATATGAGTTTAGTTCACGAAAGTTTAAAGAAAAAGTGAGGATTGTTATGTTTCAGGGTTTATGTATGTATGTTTGTGAGTTTCCTTATACCACCATAACTTCTAAATTGCTTAACCGATTTTAATGCATGAGATATCGTTAGATTCGTCTAGGAAGCGCAAGTGACACTAGGTACATAAAAAAAAACGTACTGGTAGATTAGACGCCATGTTGTGAGATAAAAATATTTTTTTCTTCGAAACCCATCAAGTGGGTTATCAAAATGAAGGGTTGTAAAAAACGCTTCCATAAATATATATAACTTGCAGTTTTAATTTCAATGGAACAATAAAACGTTCGAAAATAAATATTTTGCAGTTGGGTTTTTACTTTCTAATTTACACTTGTTTCTGATTGAAAAACCGTGTCTAAAAGTCGTTTATATGAATACATTGTAAATTGTCCTGTAGCTATCCTGACATTACGATTTTAAAGTACATAACTCTACAGTTTTATTATAGTAGTTAATAAAATTATGAAATGATTTATGATTTTTAGGACACGAGATGTTAATCTCATTATGATTATGTGATTCAGTGTAAATATTATTATTGTAAATATAATTAGTGATAGTTAACGTCTGTTCAAGATGAGTGGATATTTTTATTTTAAGATTGTGCGAATGTAGTGCTTTGTGCTCGGAGCCAGCGCAGGCGAGAAAAATAGACGAACTTTGGGGAACTTTTTGTATTTAAGGATGTACTGGCCGGTCACGTTTCCTTACAAATTTCCAAGGGTGAAGATTTTAGGTATGGTATCGATTGATCTATTTATTATCTAGGCTTGTATTGTTACGTTTTTTTTAAATTATAACTCAGTTGAATGTTATTAGCCATAAAAAATATTTGAAAATGTTTCGAGGCTTATAACTCTTAAGTGCTTTTTTTAATGTGGTACGATACAAGCATAGATGTAGTAGAGATCATATCATGGTCAGTTCCGGACCTAAAACTTAAACTAAAAGGGAGTAATCACCCTTCGAAGTTTGTATGGAAAAGTGAGCGGCCACTTCACCCTTAAAAGCGTAATAATTAGAATTGTATCTGGTCCTATATCGTGGACGACGAGTCAGTTAAAGAACGGTCGATACCAACTGACGTAAACGACCCTGCAATATGACACAGGGATCAAGACTAAAGTATCATTGTGCATTGCAACATTTGCTATATAACGTAATCGCAGCTAAAGCGTAGGTCCCTCTTATTAATATTTCTTTGTTAATGGCTTCTGCGGTTTAATGTTACCACAATTCTGCCAATGTCCGTTCATTCATAGGTCCCTCTTAATTTCTGGCGAACAAAGTGCCGAGCTGTGATTTGTCGGCGCGGATAGGTCCTGTTACCCGAGATGAGTACGAATATATTTTGTCTATTGTTTTCCACGTTTCGCAGGCTGTACTCTATGGCGCATGGCGCTGTAGTCTCTTATAGAGTATTTAGCCACATTGCTCTCGTCTGCGCTGTGCTAAATAGCTCGACCAGAAAATTTATATAAACACCACGACATAAAGCGAGAAAGGTCTATAACTAATTACAACGTGAAATTCCATGGAATAATTAAGATTTTATTGAAAACAGTTGGTAGAAGCGACATCTTTATTGGTTTATTTTCTGGTCGGTTTGCTTGCACGTAAGATTATTGGACGATTGTGACGTTGGCGACGAGGCGCGAGCCGATGAAACAAATAAAAAACTATTTCTTTTATAAATGTTTTGTTTTATTGTTGCTTTGATTATTGATTGAGAACTAGATGACAGGGTAATCAAACACTAACAAAATAAAAATGTTCACCAACGACCCGTAGATTTAATGGAACATCCAAGGCAAGTTGGGTGAGACTCGGTGATTTGAGTCTAAGGCCCTGTTTCAGAATGTTCGAGGAAGTTCCGGTTTTAATACCCAGATCATATTAAAACACTATCTTTTCGTTTCACAGCCATCGGTTAAAGCTTGAAACGCCCTGCATGTTAACTGTCATTTTTATGATTCAGTTATTTTATGTGTTGCATAGCAACCCGAAACATTATTAGGACATTCTGAAACGGCCCCTTAATATTATTATCACAAGTACATTGGATAGTACCATTAATATTACTGTACTGTATCAGCCATCACTGATAGTCCACTGCTGAACACAGCCTACCCCAATATGGGGAGTTTGCTATCCCCACGTTTGACAGGCTGCGTGGGGATCGCAGAGTGATATCGGTTACTCAAAAAGTGCTGCTGCCCATGTGTATTACCCTTAGACGCCTCTTATTGAGGCCGTTATTTAGCCCATTATATCGCTAGCAGATGTTCCTTATGGGCCAATCAGTGTGCACAACTAGTTGTGTTATAAGGAAAAACATTCAATAATCTTTCCTGTATGCACAAATAGTTAGATTTGGTTCGATTCATTTCCTGTATACACAACTACATAGTAGTAACTACATTTGTATTAGTACAAATAAAACACTAGCGTCAGATTCCAGCGTTTCCTATTTGAATGCCATTGGACAGTACCATGACTAATGATAATGACATTATATTGCTAGTAATATATATTTTATTTTCATTTCAGTATCTTTCACACAGAGTCTTTTTACATTAGTCACATACATATCGTTGGAAGCAAATTATTATGGTGAGTTACAATTTAGTGTGGTGTAGCTAGCCAGGCCGGTGTACGCAAAATGCCCTACCAACTTGCGGTGAAGCGAGGTGGAAAGTAAAGCTAATTGCAAAATTATTCTTGTTTGTAGTACAACGTAAGTTGAACTATAGATGTCGCTTCATCTCCATACGATGGGGATGGAGTATTTACAAGTTTGTAATTTTGCAATTATTTATTATCTATCAATTTAATAAGAACAGCTGCGCTCAGTCAGTTGGGCGACATACGCGTCAGCACTGGGTCTGCAAGTTTCAATATTATTCTTGATAAATCCGCAACTGCCATTAGATTTCGTTTCTGCACATCCCTGAAAAATAGTGTTTTATTTAGGTACTTACGTAAACATCTGCGATTCTGTACCAACCCATTTGGTTGGTAGTTTAAATTACAATTTAGGATGTATTAATTTTTTACTGACGACGAGAGGTGATTTGTACAAGAATTTAGTTTGCGTTCGGTAAGTATGGTACCGTTGATCAAGGTTTCAGTATGAACCTACTGAAAGCGTGCCGTTTCTACCAAATAGCCTTATTAGTTATTGGGAATTTTCTACCCAGTACTCGGGAACGGTCCTAGGGTAGAGCGAGAAGAGCTGTCACTATATGTGCCATGCTAGGGGCGCTAAAATACTAAATGGGATAAATAATATCGACTGAAAAACAAACTTTTTGATGGCGCCTTTGGAAAATCGCTATTGGCTTTGCAGTCTGCTGCGTATACATAGCTAAGCTCATTCCATTGGTTGGCGAGTTACGTTTTGTAGACATATAAAATGTAATAAAAGAAGCTGTTAAAATGTGGGACGCCTTGATATTTCCGAAGTTGGGTCATAAGATTGTATAGTCGGGTCATATCTTGTAGGCTATATTACAAATGTAGCAAAATATGACAAAGCTGTTTGTATAATAAGCCGTCAAGTGTTGATCCTGACCTGTTGATCTGATGAAGAAGAACTTACAATGGCATAAGCGTAAAACGCACAATTCATGAACTTCCACGGACTGCAATTCGGATCTCCTGACGGGAAATTTTTATAATCCATGTTAAGGCAGTATTTGGTGATCAACTTATTCATAGCTTTGGTTTCCACATCGATTTTGTTCAGGGTTAATAACTCCGTTTTGACCTTTACAGAGTCTATCTCTCCCTTTGTCAAGATTCCGTATGTTGTGGTCACGCAAATGGCTTCGCTGCATTTCTGTAATAACAGAATTTTGTTCAAACTACCTACTAAAACAATCTATCACACACATATACACACACACACACACACACACACACCCTCACACACTCTCATACACACACATCCACACCTATAAAACACCCCTAGCACATATTATGAGTCTTTTTGTACGCTTAGACATATTTGTTAAATAGTTATATAATTACGTACTTTGTTTGTTACTATTTGTTGCTATTTGTTACTAAGGAACTAAATTAGCTTACTTTCGGAGGAGGGCGTTGACACCTGCGACACAGTTATATACTTCTGCAGGTGTCATCGATTCTGACATGTTTGTGACTAATAGTGTTATGGTTCCAAATAAATTTATTATTATTATTAATTATTATTATTAACTAAAACAATCAGGTGTGGTTCTATACTTTAAACGATATTTTGTAGATTTTACCTTCAAGTTCTCAAATACTTTTGTACCTACTTTACTGTATGCTAACAATGAAGAATCTAAATAGAAGAGAATAAGAATAAAAATCTAAATCTCACAGACTGATACTTCTACCGACATATCCCACCAGTCTTCGGTAAGTATTATTATGTGTTTATGACTGAACACGCACGAGGCCCCCTGATATTATATAACAGATGCATCAAAGACTAATGCCGGAACAAACTATTTGGGCTTGGCGAAAGATTTTCTTCTTAAGGGTGGTAGCTAGCAAGGCGAGCATTCGCAAAACTTTTTACAGTGCGGTGAAGCTGAAGCCGGCGGTGGGGATCGAACCCTGGACCTGCGGCATGGTAATCCACAGCTGTTACCTTTCAGCTATCATTGCTTGATATGCATAGGTTTCACAGATTATATAAGGCAATACCAGATACTTACAGTGTGACATTTGACAAATAAAACTTTTTTTTTTGGTCTTCGGATACATTTACAGATGGTGCTATTCTGATGGAAACGGGTAGGGAGTTCCATAGGCGGGCAGCTTCAACAGTGAACGAAGAGAAGAAGTCGTAGAAAGAACTGGTATTTGGTGGGATATCTAGTGTAAGATTTTCTAATGACTTTAAAGAGTATGCAGAACATTGAAGGCAGTTGAAACGTTCATTGAGATAGCGCGGGGATGTAGGATTGAACAATAAAATGAGCAGATTAGCAAATGAGACAGAATCTGAGTTACAAAATTACGAATTTACGAGAGGAAAAATTAAACTCATGTGCGGGATTGGAACCCGCGTCATCCACCCCTTTAGCCGGGTGCTCTGACGGACTGAGCAACATAACATAGAGTAATAACTCTAATTTTTCCTATCGTTCTTTAACCATCGTATTGGGATGGATTTAATTTTTCCTATATCGCTGTGCTCAGTGCTGTTAGGAAAATAAAGCGATTAGGTATGTTTTTTTTTCTTATAGTGCTTATTTTTCTAGCAGATTTTTCTAGATACACAGCCTTACTTCATGTTATAATTATTATTGTTGGTTGACCAGAAATACATAAAGCTTCACTTTATTTTACTGTAGGGTTAGGTAGGTACCTAAGTACTTACTGAGAAAACTTTAGTTTTTCCTTGCTTCACGCAATTCTTGATTCTGTCTACGAATTGATCATTTTGCTTACAACACGATGTAACCAAGACCTAAAAAAGTCAATATGTATGTAATATTTTCCTTTTTACCTGACTTTCTAAAATACATATGTAGATGGTACGTTCATAAGTCGATGCGTAATTATCTTTTATTTATTATGTATGTATACTTAAGTGTAAAATTAAAAATAAAAATGGAACCGAAGTCGGGCCATGAAAATGTGAGCTCAAAATGTTATGAATCATCATACCAAACATAATCCATAAAATACTACGATATTAAGGTACTTATACACTATTTAAATATCAATGATACAGAATTGTTTTACCTTAGGGCTGTAGATTTCAGCGCAGGCTCGTTTTACCTTATCGCTAAGGCGCTGAAAAGTCCCTTCATTTAACACCTAAAAATAATGTATTTCCTATTAGAAACTATAATAAAATTAGAACAATTTATATAATTGTACGTGATTCTAGTTGCACATATCTGAGCAAAATTAATTTCGTTTACCAAACTTACCACAAATACACTCAAAAACAACGATATAAATATCCCACGCGTTAGGCTCATTTTGTATAGGTAGGTACCTATGTAACTAATCTTATTTGATATCTTATTATATCCATCTACGTCTATCTATAAGTAACATATAAGTAATACTACATTAGAAAAACCCAATAAATGTTCCTACGCAAGTTCTTGACGTGTAAAAACACGTGAAAAAAAACGTCGTGACAAAACTTCACGATTTCAACATTGGACTAGTTAGTAGAAATAAATACCTATAGTTTTAACTCATATCATTTTTATTCTAAGGTCTACTTAACAACGACTTCAAACTCTTTCTTGAAATTAAATCTACTTACCTACCAGATTTTGCTTAGCTTTCGAATGGAGTGTGACAAAGAAAATGCTGCTAAATCATTGAAAATTGTAATATTAGTACTTTGAACGTAAAAATAATCTCAAGTTTGAATATTAATAGACTTAATCGCATTAAGAATCTAGGAGTAATATTCTATCGCAGCCTACCCATCCACGATCACATATTATCAAAGAGACCGCCATGCGCCACCGCCGCCGCTTGGGCTTAGTAACGCGTAATGCCTAAGATTTTCAAAATGTTCTTATTCTACAGATGTTGTTAAACTCTGTGATTAGAATCAAACTCGAATCGAGTGTTTGCATATCGAACCCTCATGAGGTTAGGTACCTATAGCCGGATATTTTCAGAAAGTACAAAAAGTCGCTTTATAAAACCTTTATGGACTACCCTTACCTATACCCCACTACGTTTTTGCCAGGTCAATTGGGCTATAACTCGACAGAGGTCAGCAGGATGGTAGGTAGATCAACTAGATCAACTCACAATCTGGTATAAGGTGCTTAGAGCACATTAATAAATACGTTCTTTATTACGGTTCCGGCTAACAGGCGTGGTCGGCAACATGATGTGGATGACTTCACACCCGGCTGTCGCACTTTGGCACGGTCTTTGTCAACGCTTATCTGAGCCCGTCGCCACTATAATGCACTCCTTGCCGCTAACAATGAATGTGATATAATGTTTCACAATTGGAAATCTAATGTGACTTTCTGAAATTATAGTGAATGTTATACCTATCCATGGGATAGATGTAAAAGGCGAGATATTCCATTTGATTTTGACTCTTCTTTCTTACTTCTCTTATTTAGGTACGACTAATATTTGTATCTAATTCATCCTTGTATAATTATTATACTTATCCAGGGGCTACTGTTTGGCATATAATAATATCGCATAACGTTTGTCATACCTACTTAGTTAGATACATTTTTATCTGATGTTCGTTTTGTAAAAAAACATAAGTAGTTAATCTTATCGCATTACATAAGCGTTAGAATAATATACTAATGGTATCTTCATATTTTACATGCTTATTTACATTTATTTTTGAATGAAATTTATTATATCCGTATAGGTTAGGTTGCCCACTGCAACCGAAAAAAAATATACGAATTTCCTATTATCCTATTTAACTGTTAAATGCCGTAGCCTATTAGAATACTGCTGTCAAAATTTGGTGATAACTTATGCGGTCCAAAAAAGTTTTTGTACCTACCAGCTCACGTACGCGAATAATCGCTGCCGTGATCTGATGTTTACGAATCTAGACTCAGCAATTGATAATATGAAGAAGCGCAGGCGTAAAATGCGGACATAGTGTTCCTTCACTTTTGTGATATCTGCATTTTGTGAACATACAAAGAAAAATGTATAGCCCTGAGCTTATCGAAATGATACATTTTACCGTGCCTCGATCTAACAGCCGTTTACAAAATAGCAGAGTATTCACTGTATACCTTCATGTCAAGCCACATACGTCTAGCATTCACAACTTGACCGTTTTTGTCCTTATTACAACGGTATTTGTCAAGACCTAGATATCTTCAATGCGTCGGTTAATAGTATTAAATCATTTTTCCATCGTAATGTTTCCTAAATTGGTTAATCATAAAGTTTTTTTGTTTTCCTATAATAACGTGCCCTATAAATATGTATAATTCTTAAATTTGTATTTTTATATGTTTTGTTTATTTCCTTACGTAACTTACAATAATTATTACAATATGTACCTAGTCTATAACATTTACCAAATGTAAACAATAATTTGTATGCATGTTGTGTTCGCACCTAGAAGGGCGTTCAAAAAATTATTGAATCAATTGTTACAATTAAATTTAGTTCGTTAAAGTTGTATTTTCCCCTTTGCGAACCTATAAATAAAAAAGCATCAAATTTAGACCTTCTGTTTGTGCACGAAAATCTGCTGTGAGGAAACATTTTATGCCTGAGAATTTATGTGGTAATGTGAACTACTTACCTAATATTAAGGATTATGATCAGTAGGTTAAGTAAATTAGGACTTCAAATTGTATGCAAACCAATATGGACTCCTTATCCAGACTATCTTCAACAGGATTCCCACACTATAGCGCGACAGCTTACGGACCCGTCGAAGTCGCTTCAGTATATTATCTACTAACTACCTATGTACCTAATGAGGTCAAAAAATAAAAAGGTTACTAACTCATGTAAGAAATGAAATAATACTATTATGTCGGTGACCATGCTATAATTTTCGTTTATATTCTACAACAATAGGTGTAGGTGGTTTAAATTTGGTATTTGTAGTTGGGACCGTCTGTAGGAAGGTTCCTGTTTTACTGTGATCTTAAATAACATACTGTATCAGCCAGATTGTCCACTGATGTCTGACTCGGTTGAGGGATCTCTAGTGGCATTACTACTGAGTACTGAGTGATTAAGTTAAGGTTTTGTCTTAGGATGGCAGTCGTTATAGCATAGTGGTTGGGCGCTTACGAATGCCCGCCTGGCTAGATAGCTACCACCTTCAAGTAGAAAAACTCAACAGTGTTCCGGTACATGGAATAGGCGTACATGTTCCTATATAAAAATAAAAATGTGCCCGAAGAAGAACGGGATAACTATAAGCTTAGCTCTATTGAGTTTGCTGCTGCCTCCAGAATTCTTCCCTATTTTCTAAGAATCTAATGGCTTCTTCTGCTTGCTTCATTACAATGTCGTTCTTCTTGTCTGCGATTGCTAAATCTGGGTTCTTTAGCAGGTTTTCTAAGTAAATTTTATCTGACATCAGTTGTCCTAAGACTGGTCGAGAGGATTTCGAGGAGGAGCGTTTGTTTTTCTTCTTGATGATGCTTGAAGGCTTTACGGAGCCGATCGTGTTCTCAATGGCTTCCTGGAACAGAAATTATTTGTGATTCATCATCACCTTTTCTGCTCTTAGCCTTATATATAGCCTATCTATAGAGGTAAGTACGGCAGAACAGACCACGTATAAAATATGTTTAGTTGGGGGAAGTGCGGGTTCGTCCAACCCTTTTTTTTAATGAGATTGTGACGAAACAAGCTCGACGCTCATTTAACTTCTGCTTAAAACAGATACAATTCTATTCTACCATTCTCGTTATATTCTATTCAATACACAATTGAATTGGGGTATGTGCGGCTATCCACAGTTTCCCTATTCTTTAATAGTTTATCAATTGTTGCCCTAGCTTTTAGAATGCCTAGTGAAGAAGACGTCCGGAGAAGTACAACAGCGCACCCACCAAACTGTTCACATTGTTGTGTTCCGAAAATAGAAGCTAATGGATATTAAAGGCCCATTGTGGCGAATGCAATGCCTTAGATAATATTGAGGATAAAAAAATTAAAGTCTTTCATTTTATCGAAATAAATAATATTTAGGTATAGTTTTTACCTGAGCCTTTTGAACGCCGAGTCTGAAATCACTCAAATCTGGCCTTTGGCGAAGTCCTCGGTGGTAATGCACCAGGCTCATCTCGAACTCCCCGCAGTAGTAGAGGGCTTCGGCTTTGCGGAGTAGCGCCTTGGCATCCTTAGGGTCCAGCTTCAGAGCAGCTTCGGCGTCGGCCAACGCTGAGTGGGGCTCCCCGAGCAGGAGGTAGCATTTGCTGCGAGCTACGTACGCTGCTTTTTCTTCTGGAGCTAGTTCGATGGCCTGCAACAGAAATAAATTCTATTTATAAAGTAAGAAAGGGACGAAAGAGCGGAAACGGAAGAGGTTACATGAGAGAAAAGGACGAATGCAGGACGGAGTGCGCATTGAAAGAAATACTTTAATGTTTAATTAATATGTATTATTAGAGTCGAGCTCACAACGTAGAAACAGATGAAAGCTTAAAATTGAAGTTCATGGATCTTAGCAGTAGTTTAAGTTGAAATCCATACCTATGTACCATCTCTATTGAGGTGGATGGTAATAAAATTTAATCTAATTAAAAATGATCTACCAAAAACCCACATGCAAGCTTTGATTGTTGATAGGCTAGCCTTTGATCACAATCTCACCTGATGGTAAGTGATGATGTGATCGGAGCTGGTAAACAGGTTTGACTTACATTATGAACCGGCTCTCAAGAATAGCTGCCAGAACACAACTTTAGGGGCTTGGCGACAGATTTTTACTTTAGGTAGTAACTGACCAATATGCGTAAAAATCGTAAAATGCCCTACTACCATGTAGTAACATGGATTTTTCAGGCGACTCGAAGGCCTTCAACAAAACTTAACACCTGTTATCCTAAAACTACAACTGGGACCTCCGGAGAAAGGAAACGCTCAGTAGTTAAGGTAGTGACGGTCACCCATCCAAGTAAAGACCGCGATACACTTGACCACTCTCACCCATAAGTGATGATGATGCGGTCAAAGATTTAAAACCGGCTGAACTGGTTCCCATAAGAACTGCTCCCGAAATAGAATTTTAGGTGCTTGGTGACCGATTAACTAACGAGGCGAGCATGCGCAATATACTCCACTACAAGTTGCGAATACCTCAAAATATATTACCGACCTACCTTATTAACAAACAAAACAGCAGTGCGATACCGTTCCCTCATCATTTCAGCTCTCGCCAGCGCAAGAAGAGTTCCAGCATCAGCTTCCACTGGCAACTGTAGAGCGCTGCTCCTCTCAGCCTTGTCCTTCAATGACAACGAGTGCTTGATGTCCTTCGAACCCATCACCACGGCTGCAGCTCTGTCCTTATCCGTGTAGAGCTCTTCCTCACGCCTTCTTCTTTCCCTTTTCGGTTTCCGCTCACGTCTTTTCCGAGGTTTAAGAGACTCCTTTCTCTCTTTAGCCGATTGCTTATCTTCCACCATTTCTGGCTCTCCTTTGTCAGCAGTCACCGGGGCTCGCTTGCTGATGGACGCTTTTGGTATCGGTTCTTCCTCTTCCTCATCTCCAATGCCGACGCGGACAAAACTTTGTAAGAATTCGGCATCTTTGGTCGGTCCGAGGATGGATCGAGCTTGGGCTTTCGCGTTGTCCATCAGATCCATGATGGTTAAAGGTTTTCTGCAGATGTGATGTAACGTGCGGAGGTGTGTGGAGAGGCGTGAATATCGACGCCTTAGCTGTGGTCGTCATGGCGACTGAATGTGTTTTGGCACCCACTCTAGGCAGTTTAAGCTCACACTAGTGGTGCTTGGAACGGGCTGTGTCGAGCACGTATGGCAAATGATTGTTCTCACAGTCCGCTTCAAAAATATCACGATTTTTTCACAGGATTCAGTCATTTATTCATATATATCTAATATTTTGAACTGATACATATATTATTTTATACTACATCTGCTGGAAGAGAATCTTATTACTTTTAAAAAAATGAGGAACATAAACCCTAACTTTTGTACAAATATGCAGGTGGTTTTTTTATGAAAATCCATTGTTGAGATGTTGTTTTTCTTTTAATATCGATAAAGAAAATTATATATATTGAAATGTTATTTACCTCACAAGCTCGTAAGCTTTTGTTTGTCAATTGAAATCTTTGTGACGTGCATGTGCTTTCTTCTATACGCTAGCGCGGGAAAGTTTTTTAAATTCGAATCTTTATAACATTTCCAAAATAATAATGAACCTTAAAAGTGTATCTTGCCAATCGTAGCAAGTTTGTATTTAAAGAAACCCATATTATTTAAGCTGTTTTTATTGCACTTACTATTTTCTCGCAGCAAAGTAATTTCGCATTTTTTTTATAGCTAATACTTAGGCCTTTGACCTCTATCCAAGGATTGGAAGGCACCTTAAATCGTCGTTCCCAGTTGATGTCTTAGGATGGGAATCATTATAGTACGGTGATAGGTCATTTTGCGAATGCCCACCCGGCTAGTGATGTTGTAGTCCTGACCGATTTCGGTCACAGCGACTGTTAGTTCTGGAGGCATGCTGTATTAAGGGATTTAGGACTAGGTTCTGTTTTTCAACCCTTTGGTGCGGTCTCTGGTGGCTTGAGTACCCGATTTTGTTGAAGAAGGTGCATGAGCGCACTTGGGGCATGTTAATACCCGCGCTTATGTAATTCTAAGTGATGGTCGATGGAGGTGGAGCCATGAGTTCATCACGCTTTTTGTCAAACTCTTCGTGGCGGGCGGTTTCGAATGCATTCACCTGATCGTGGATGACGCATAATATAATAATTTTATTTTATTCATCTTTATTTTATTTTATTTATTGTCAGACATCAAAAAAATTCATGTACACAAAATTGAATAAACAAAATTGCCTGTAGTAATTAAAAATATATGTAATTATCATCCTTAAGTACAAAATCTGTCGCCAAGCACCTAACAGTGTGTTGCGGTAACAGCCCTGAACCATTATTACTTTTAGGTTAGGTGAGATAGAAGACAAGGTTAAGTATCATAGATTTTGCGGAAAATTACCAAGGCAAGAGTAACTTAGGGTATACACTAGGAGAAAGATAGATACTTCCTCCTTGGGTATACACGTATAAAGAACGGGCGTGATGAAGTATGTCATGAGAGAGAATAAAACAAGTGAGGTTTGGCAGCGCGCGGAAAGAACGGTGTACCTAATATTATGACTGCACAAAAGGAGTTTACACTCCTTTTGGGGTTCATGTGAGTTTCTTTATTCCACCATGACTTTTAAATGCCTAAACAGATTTGTATGTATGAGGTATCTTTAGAATCTTTACTTAGGTACATTATCCCGAGTGACACTGGCTTTAAATTTCTTGGCAAGGCAGTCATGTTTTTGAATATTTTTTTAATATATTGTTAGGTACCTTGTTTAACGAGGTATGAGCGCGATCATAGTTCCCGTTTTTGAGATGACCTGTAGCTTCATCTCGGTGCTTCTTTGCCTCTACAGGGTTGCTCGTCGGCAGCTCCGGCTCCTTACCGCGACCCATTGCTTACTGCTGCCTGGAAAACAGGTTATTTGTTAGCGAAGTTAAGCTGAGTACTTCAGCAATAACAAATATTTCAAAATATATAATAAACTAGCTTTCCGGGCGCGGCTCCGCCCGCGCGTATGTCGGTTATCGCGCAAAAACATTAACCTCTTTTTACGCAGTCGGATAAAAACTATCCTATGTTTTTTCCCGGGTCTCAAACTATCTCCATACCAAATTTCATTCAAATCGGTCCAGTAGTTTTGGCGTGAAAGCGTAACAGACAGACAGACAGACAGAGTTACTTTCGCATTTATAATATTAGTACTGATAAAAACCTTGAAATATCTGGTGACGATTCCACCTAATTTTCCTACTCGGCCGACGCATGATGTCATAAACGCCACGTATCCAACCGAAAGAATTTTTGACGCGTTTTAAATCTATACGAAGCATCATCAGCAGGTCGTTTTGTGAACAATTTTGCCTGCTCAGCTATACTTGGTGACTTACAGACTTACAATAATTATCACGCTGATTTTGCGGAAATCCATATTTATCTAATAATAATAAATGTTTTAATAATATTGTAAGAAAACATTAAATAAATATTTTAAAAAACTCCTTAAAAATTTTAAAAATATATATAGCTACAATTCCGCCTAATATATTTATTATGCCAATAATTCTAATTCGTAGAATCAAATAGGCACGCACCTATTTGCTTCTACGAATAAGCATTGCAATGGGACGGGATAATGCAGCCAGCCTGCTGGGCACGCTGCTAACTGGTATTGGGCTGGAGCATTTGCCCTGCCTGTGAGTCTGCTATGACTTGTAAGTTGTCTAAATGTTTCCATTATAGTATATTGTAGCGTTTTTATCACCTTTGTCTTAAGCTGTGCGTTGATTGTCAAGCAGCCAACGACAATATTTAGGTATCATTCTAAAATCACTTGATTTTAGGTATCGCCGCGATACTTGATCCTGTATAGGTATTATAAGATACCTACTTAGGTACACATTAGTATTATATGCCTAGGCGTAAGTTGGCGTCGACTTAGCTTTAGCTCCTATCTTTCCGATATATCCTAAATTCCGCATGGTGGAAGGGCATTTTGCGAATGCCCGCCTGGCTAACGACCACCCTCTAGTAGAAAATCTGTCGCCAAGCACCTAACGGTGTGTTCCAGCAGCAGTCCTTGAGAGTCAGTGAAATTACAGGCACATGAGACTTAACAACTACTTACGTCTCAAGGTGACGGGCGCAGTGCAATTCGTGGTTGTGACGAAATGCATCTGTTATAGGCAGAGGTTAGTCCGCTTAACATCAGGTGTGCCTCAAGCTTGTTCAGTCACAATAATATAAAAAATATTTATATATAATTCAGGTAGAAACAAAATAAATAGAACACAACCGCAAAATAAACACATACATGATCGTAATACTACTTTTCCAATACATAAATCTATGATATCCATAAAAAGATTAATGGTCGACAGCCCCAAAAGCCACCAAAACAAACACACCCCAGTACCTCAGGTCGTATAGAATATCATTGCCCCAGTAATGTATTGGGTAAACATGCGCCTGTTTATCAAAACGTAATATGATGAATGACCTGCCAACTACAGACGGCACCACGATATCCTATATACTATACACATATGATATACATCATAGATAAATCACGTAAGTTAAATAACTAGCAAGTGTTATTTCATTTAAGGTATTGTAGATATTAATGCAGTGTGACTTTTCAGAAATTCGATTGAATACGTTCAAGACTCAGGTTCAAGAATATACCTGCCTTGGTCAAGTTGTCTCACCCTAACCTAGAAAAATCCACACCTTACTTTAAAAAAATCCAAACAAGAGTAGGAAATTCCTTGAAAATGTATTGGATGTTTAAAGAAATCATGAAAAAACGATATGAGTATAACCATCAAAAGAAAACTCTATAACACATGTATCCTTTCCGTATGAACCTATGGTTGCCAAACATGGGCTCTAACCAAAGCGCACAAGTCCATGGAGAGAAGTATGTTGGACATAAAGAAATCAGACAAAATAAAAAACACATACATTAGAAAAACAACGAAATTAGAGAATTGACATTCTCAAAAACAAATGGCTATGGACAGGGCACACTCTGGGCATGCATAGGTATGCCCAGAATTATTATTGTACAGCCTTAATATTATGAATTTGCTACACCCTAATATTGCAATAATAAACAAATATTAATCTGATTTTCATGGAACCCTTTTGAAGCTTTTCAGTAGATCCATATCTACTGAAAAGCTTGTGGTTTCCGTCGTTATTAATTCACGTCAAACTCTGCCCTAATTTGGGACTATAAAACTATAGTACCCAGCTATTTGTACTTGTGTGTTCTTTTACCTAATCCATGCTTCCGTGATTAAAGTTCATTTCTCCGTCGGTTATCGCAAGATCAGTTCCAATGTCATCATCGGCATTTGGCCAAAGATAATACATCAGTTTCTATGTATAAGCTCGGGTTTGCTCGGTAGGGGTGCATAAATTTGCGGTATAGGTCGGTAAACGATGTTTCGATAACAAGCATGTATACTCGAGTGGTTAATCGATTCTTTGGTTAGATTGCTTATACCTAACCCGCTTGTTGGTTTACATAATTGGAACGAAAATAGGTTGAGTTTAATCAGTTTCCATATGCCTAAGCATAGAGGTTCTAAGCCGCATTTTCAGCTAGTCGTCATAGATAATAATAAAAGGAGTAGTTTGGTAAATAGGCTCTACTTCTGAACTCGAGTAAATTTAAACTCCTAAAATTAAGGGACATGCCATAACTGCCCGCCGACAGACAAGTTGGACCCGAATGGTATAATACGTTTTGGAAAAGATAATTATCCTAGTAAGAATATTTACATCGAGGATGCTCTATAGTACCTACCTACGGAATCTCGCTCAGAATCTCCTTCCTGCAGTGAGAACTTGATAGGCTTTAGGATAGAATAAAGAATAAAATCAGGATAGGATGTTTTTTTTAATGTAATTGTGACGCAACAAGCTCAAGATAAAAGCGGTAACCTCTGCCTACAGTAGTGTAGTCCGTCACAAGTATGATGGACGGTACCAACTAATCAAACCAGAACAAAGTAACGCGAACAAACTGCTTGGCGGTGGTAATAGATATGGAGGCAGTACACCCTCGGACGAACTCGTTGGTATATGGCACGGACTAACCACCCCGGTAGTTAGTCCGTGGTATGTGGTGATATTAGAATAAATTACCTTCTTTGATGATATTGTTGATCTTTAAATTTTCATGAACTAAATTCATGATTATAAATCACTATTCACGAACAAATTACTCAACATGAAAATAAAATTCTGGCTATAAACTAAACTATCCTAAACCACCCTAAACGTAGAAGTTAGTCAAAACATTTTGATGCTAATTAGTGTGTGAATGGACCCGTTAGTTATTTATAAATATGGTGATAATGTTATTTACTTAATTACAAATGTATCCTATATAAATAAATATACCTATCTCTAAAAAGTATAAGTAAAATTATACTCTGTACAGCGTAGATCAAATTGTTAAAAGTACTATCTATAAAATACAAAATTCACCGATAAGCCTAAGTCAACTTTACTTTGAACAATTTATAAATTTATCTAAACGGTAATCAAAGTGCAGATAATATTTGGTACCTACTTACTTAATATAATTATAATATTTTCTCATTCTTGCCCTTGTCCCACGCTAAGCGTGGTTGGCACTTGGCACAACATGCTTCCATAATCTACTACCATGCGAACCAGCACTGCATGAGAACTCAACTACTAACTTTTCACACGCATTATACGAAGTAGTAACACCTTATAACACCTTAAATACCCTTTCTTCTTGAACTAAATAAATTAAAAAAAACCTTACAGTTACTGTTCGCCTGATTCAAACGTTTGATGTCTCAGAGATTCGATATGGCAACCCACAAATGGAAAAATAAATTGCTAATTCGACGGTGCCATCCCTCTGAAAAAAGCTAGTAACGGATCCACCGGTTCAACCTAATTATAAATAATCACGCGATCCATTGCAGATAGGTGCATTATGATGAGCTTGCCGTGATACTCGTCATGAATAATTCCTTTGGTAATAAGCAGCCGAAGCCAGAGTTATGGCAGTAGGACGATTATACAACGAGCTTTATGGCTTTGAACTTGCTTTCTGTCGGATAGTCTATTTGAAAAGACTTCTCCTCACTGTTCATTAAAATTTGGCCTTTACGTATAGACTTTTCCTAAAGGTAGCGATTACCTGATTTTATTCACTTTGGACGTGAACTTCTCATCAAAGAATCACTATTTGGGTTCAGAAAAATTATATAAAATTATGTGCGGACATTTTGTCAACAAATCCGTGATAAATGTTTTTTCGTAACTGCTTGATTAATAGGTAAAAAAATATTAGAAGTGAAGCTGTTTTTAAATTATTGATTAGAATTCCTCAACGATAATGAACTTTACACATCTAAATTTCGCTAAAATTTTAATATTTTTCAACGCAGATTTGTCTAAGTTATAATTGATCACATTATAACTTAGACAAATCTGCGTTGAAAAACTTTCAAAACCGGACACTCATCTACGCGAAAAGTTATTGTTACGGTTCCGTACCTCAAAAGGAAAACACGAAACGCTTAGGTATAGGATCACTTTGTTGTCCGTCTGTCTATCAAGAATCTTTTTCTCAGGAACGCGTGGAGTATCAAGCTGAAATTCATATCAAATACTCAGGTCTACTGTCCATTAGAGCTCTGAAAAAATCAAACTTCTAAGCCAACTAATCAAGAGATACATCCGTTTATGCCGCAAATGTTCGACTCTCGCCAGGGAATCAAAACCTACAGGGGACATTCCCTTGAACTAAGAATCTTGAAATTTGATACGAAGCAACCTCTTATAGCAAGCACTATATATATATATAATATTTTTAATAATATTAACTTGTTATGGATTTCATTTAGCAATAAAATACCGTAAATTTAACTTATACAAGATCAAGATCAAAACAAAACATCGTAGCCGCCACCTGCAGCCCGAATTGAGATTGAACTTTATTGAATTGCATTTTTGTTTTATTTTCCCGTTACCAACGATGAAGTTACAGTAACTATTTATACGTAGTTTAGTTTGAAAGTTCTCGTATGACTGATATTCTAGTGAGCACTTTATGTAGGTTCATATTCTTGGATTGTACTGGACGTTACTCATGACATTCTAAGGGATCTGGAAATGTTTCCGGAGCTTATTTTGTTCAAAAATTAGTAATACGTAAGAAACAACGCAAGTGTCTTGCATTACTTATACAAAATGATAATAATTATAGGAGGCATGGGCACTTGAGATCCCTGGTCGCTTAGATAACCTTCTTGTGGAGACGCAAGAACTTACCTCCAATGGTGGAAGTGCTAAAGAGTATATCGCCGGCACCAGGTCTGAGTGAAATTGTACCTTATACCCTACAGCGATCCCTCATCAACGTTGCCCCTTTCCTCGATAATTTCGGGGATGTTACACAATGCTGGGAGCCCGTTAGAAAATTGGCAGAAAAAACTTTGCTTTGTAGCATGTGGGATGTCATGGCCTTGAATTCATTGAGTAGATATAGGTTTTTAAACTAGCACGTATATTGCTTAGAAATGGGGTATTGAACATGAAAATATTTTCTTTGCAGTACTCGTTATGTTCTCGAATTATCCTTGCTGGAAACTCAAAATTAAATAGGTACTTTTTTGGTAAATAAACTGTTTCAATCAGGAAATTTATTCAGTAGTAAAAATGATGAATACAAAAATATATGTTTGCCGTCAAAATTTTCAACTTTACACTATTTTTGTTTCTGTGTCTATCTCAAAAACTAAAGTAGTTATGAATCTGATATATTGGTATATTATAGAACATATCCTCTCTTTAACCAACAATATTGTCAACGATTTATGATATAGGTACTCATAAAGTAGCATAGCATTGTATATACGATATAGTACTCTTTAAGCTGTGATTTTTATTTCTTTCATGTGTAGTCGGAAAAAAAACACCTAATAAAACAAGTTTCGAATCTCACTTGACCGGTTTTAAATTTCTGTCCCGTAGTACTATAGTATAAGAGTGGGATCCCTTGGGGTGCCAGGCTAGAATGTGAACCCCCTATCTCTTCTAGTGAGTGTCGTAAGAGGCTACCAAAGGTACCTATGTTAAGGTGTTTGCATACTCCATTTGTCTAAGGAGATTATGGCAAACACCCCTCCCTTCATTTAATGGTGGAGGCTAAAAGTATTTTCTAAGTTCTAACGAATCTAAACTAAACATATATTATAAGGAGGAAAGATTTGTATTGTTGTATGCAACGAATAAACTTAAAAACTACTGAACCGATTTGGAAATAGTTTGAGACCCTGGAAAGGACATAGGATAGTTTTTATCCAACTGCGCAAAAAGAAGTTAACGTTTATGCGCGATAACCGAAATACGCGCGGGCGTAGCCGAGGCTGGAAAGCTAGTATTTTATGTAATAATTATTAATCTAGGTATTCGTTTTATTGGTTGGAGAGCAAGATATATCACAAGAAAGATTGTATGTGCCATCACAATGTACATACGATCTAGCACCTGCTAAAATACAAAAATAAGATATAATAACCGTAACGGTGATGAAGTAGACAAATTGCCTTAATTTCATCAATATTTCCCCATTAGTTAAGTTCCCGACAATCCTCGTATTGGTAATACCCTTACTGTTCATAGGTACCTAATATGATGTATGAAAAGTTAGGTTCAGTTCCACAAAAAAATTAAAAAGTACTGAAGGTGGTATTGCCTAAGTTCTCTATAGTAATAAAAATTGCAAATCGCTGCAAATATAATTTTCCTTAAAGATAAGTACTTCTAAAGTTATCCATAATCTAATATCAGACAGTGAATCACGCTATGCCACGATTCCATGGTTTTACGGTTGAGAAAATAATAAATTTGACGATTATTTCGACTGTAAAATTATTAAGCTTCTAGAATATGAGCTTATTTAATTACGGAGCTTATTAAAAGAACTATATGGCATACATATTATAAGTATTTCATTTTTAGTATCGTATTTGTTCAACTACACATCGATGTGCCAGCAGGTTAAAATCGTCACCAGTAAAAGAATGGGTTAAAAACAAAAATATCTATCGTAATATTATTGAGTGTCCTAGAGCACCAAAAATATGTTCGATTTTTTTAACTGGACAGGTAACCCAATTCACCTAAAGGCTAAGTGGTTGGACAGCTAATTTTATGCCATAAGTCTAATTCACTGAAAATGTATACTTATGCAATATTCAAAATTTGTCTAAAATTATTCTTCAACTAAATGTTTCTGTCTAAATCTAAAATCTTACCTCAAATCAATCCAACAGTATTATTTAAGAAATATTCTTGAGCTAATATTTGCACTTCTCCATGATAATATATCCACTAAATTGGTTTATCTAAAGATCTCCATTATTTTAGGGACTGCACGAATTTTCAGAGAATTATTAGTACCTATCATGATTTTGCAAATTGTAATGATCACGCATTTATCTGTTTCACTATGAAACATTAAGAAGTTCGTTAGGCTAATATTAATTCATTACTAATTAAATTTGTACAGAAATAAAGTAAGTTTCAATAATCGAATACGACTTTTTATGATTATTAGTTTTTCAATTTTCTTTGTCGAAAGTGGATGACTCGCGACGGGGGTGGGTTGCTGACTGAACTGACTAGTTGAAGTTGAAGCTTCGAGTTACCCCTAATGAGAGCCGGTATCGATGCACAATACTTGCCAAGATGTGTCTTGAAATATATTTATGAATTGATAGGTACTATTTATCATGCAATAGTGTTCAAATATATGCGATAATGTTCTTGAGAGACAAAAAATCTAAGTTAGCCTGAACAACACCTTCTACCACATCATCACTTACCATCAGGTGAGATAGTGGTCAATAGCTAGCCTATTATTTATATAAAAAAAAAAACAGATATGTCGTAATGTTTTATAGATTCTGTAAACACATTTCCTGTGAAAGAATTTATTTGATCCCAGGAATCGTATTCAATTCCGAGATGATACCTACTAGGAAATATGTATATGAAAACAAAAACTTTTGTGAATAAAATAAATAGAACACGTTTGTTAACTGATATTATATTTATTTTGTCTGATGTAAGTTTTAATGACTAGTCTGGGCATATAGGCGCGATGACAAGCAAAGTGAGGAGGAGCGTTAGGTTACTATAAATGACTACGCTCGAGCCGAGCGAGCGAAGCGAGAGTACCGAGGCAGAGCGGTTGCTAAAGCGAAATGTTACGAATGCATCAAGTGTTTACTTACATGAACATTTCCGATTACTATTTAGATTTTCTAGGTAATGCGCATGTTTTTTTTTTAGCTTCACCCTATCTATTTTTGGAATTATTGTATGCAATGATGGGTTACATACTGCGTTAATAAACCTGACCGAGGAGGTTAACGCATACACATAATAATTATAATAAACTTACAATGTAATATGAAGACGACACTATTTGAATTTGTGTATTTTAAATGGAGGTTTTTAATAGCTAAGATTATTTGCATAATCTCATGTAGCTTCTAAACTCTTCGGAATCGTGAAAATTAAATAAAGAAAGGGAATCCATGAAAACTTTTCTAATGAGGGCTTTATTTGTCTTTTTGCTACGTTTACATTCCAAGCGAGCCTTTGTCTGTTTCAATAAAGAAATGAATACCTTCCATCACGCAATATCAATGAGCCAGTTATAAGGTTAGACAGTTGCTTACGTTTAACTTAGCATTCGTTTGTTCGCATTGAAATTAAATACTTAGGTATATGATTGAGTTTGTCTATGTTATATCGTTTACTTACCTAACAGAGATGTATTGCATAGTGGTAGGGCATTTTGCGAATGCCCGCCTGGCTAGCTACCACCCTCAAGTAGAAAATCTGTCGCCAAGCGCCTAACGGTCTGTTCCGGCAGCTGTCCTTGAGCGCCATTAATTCTGTGCTAGCCTGAACTTCATCTTCTACCACATCATCACTTACCATCAGGTGAGATATTGGTCAAAGGCTAGCCTATCAGCTATAAAAAAAAAGAAATGGTGAAATTCAAAAGACCACAGTCAAACAAGAACATTACTTTAAGTGAGATGAACAAGTTGCCCGCCCGATGGTAAGTGACTATCCATTACAGTTGCAGTGTCACCGTCCTCGTTCTGCTTGACATGACACTACACTGCGCTCATCAGTCGTCACTCTGAGGCTTTAGTTTTTATGTCTCGTTCACCCAACTGTTTTCATCAATCTTTGCGTAATTTAATAAAAAATCGCACACAATTCCCTAAGATGGACCTTTTATTTGTCCTTGCTAGTCTAATACCAATATTGACTCAGTGGGAGTGCTTATGGACTGCCGCGCAGCAAGTCCATGGTTCGAATCCCGCCGCGGGCTTGAGCTTCACCGCATGGTGGAAGGCGAATGCCCGCCTGGCTAGCAACTAGTAGAAAATCTGCCACCAAGCACCTAACGGTGTTTTTTTATGTAATGGAGTTTTTTATGCAAACAAGCAGACGGCCCACCTGATGGTAAGTCGCCTATGGGCATTTGCAACACCAGGGGCGTTACCAATGCGTTGCCGACCCGTAAGTCTCTTTTAACACCTTGTCCCGGCAGCTGTCCTTAAGAGCCAGTAATGCTAGGTTAAGCTTGTTAACATCCTCGACAACATCATCACTTACCATCAGGTGAGATGGTGGTCAAAGGCTTAACATTCAACAATAAAAAAACAATATATCTTCTCCCCGTACATTACTGGTAATTTATCTTGGTTATGCTCGAGGACTTTTTTGTGGAGGGAAACACCTTCGCAAGTTTGATAGAAATTTGACAATAACTATATTTTATTTTGATACATAGAAATTATGAAATGTATTTAGTTAAATTGTAATTTGAATGTAATATTAATTTAATTGTAATTTTATTATAAAACGCAACTATATGGGTATGGGTGTAACTTACCTGAAATAAATATATTTGAAAAAAATTGAATTAGAATGCCCCTCCACTACGGGGGGTGGCGGAAGGGGATTTGTGGGCTTCTACGCCTATGGAGGGACGACACACGTGTGGCACCGTGCAAGCCGGTGGAGAATACTCCGACTCTCCACCTCTACGACCCCACTACGGTCATGGGAGCCTCCGTTCGCCGCCGAATTCTTCAGGGATTCGCTGTGATCCATTTCACATATGACTCGAATTACTTTTGTAAGATAAATATTGTCTCTATCTCAGTAGAAGCTCGCCACAGCAATACACCATACGACATAATACTGTGGAAGTACGCGAAATAAACTAACCTAGCTGTAGCTACATCCGTTAACTATCTTATCTTACAAACTGCATATGTAGTAGAACTACCAAGTCTTATTATTATGCACACTACTGCTTTTTCAATTATAAAACGATACTTTATCGCAAATATTTGTAAAATACAAACTTCCCACTTCGATCCGTAATTGCTTAAGAAAAATTTTAATCAAATAGTTTAAATTACCAGGAAATGCCATAGCTTTCAAAATTACTCAACACGCAAACTTTGTCATTTTGCTTTTGTTGTTCTTTTCGAGCGAGACAGATACCATTGCCTTAATTATGTGATCACACGATCAATAGAAAATGATAGAAAAAATGGTCAGGCTCAAATTTTTCATGAGCATTGGAGGTTCCGCATATGCCAAACTAAATAAATACGAAACGTATAAATGTACAATGTAAAACATTGTTTTTCACTTCCCATGATCGTAAAGTTCTTGTTTATTACACGACTGCCCAAAAAAGGAGAGTTATGTTTTCAGGGTTCATGTATGTATGTATGTTTGTGAGTTTCTTTATTCCACCATTACTTCTAAACGGCTGGACTGATTTCTATGTAATAGATATCGTTAGATTCGTCTTGATAACCCAAGTGACACTAGATAAATAAAAAAAATGGATAACAAACTGGTGGATTTTAGACTCAATATTGTGAGGTAAAAAAAAAATGTTGTATGTGGTGGGGTATCAAAATGAAGAGCTTTATAAAACAATTTCATAAATATATATATAACTTGCAATTTTAATTTCAATGTAACGATAAATCGCTTTACGAAAAAAAATTACTTGCTGTCGGGTTTTTTTACTTTTAAAATTAATCAATACTTGTGCCCATTGTAAGCGGACTAAATTGGCTCTTTTGCCACAGTGCTTAAAAATCTACTTTTAATTATTATATTTTTTAAGCACTGCAAAAAAAAATTGCCAATAGGTATATATGTTTTTAATGCCTGTAGTTTAAGCCTTTGACTACGACACTACGATCTCTACTAGACTTTTGAGTTTTCGAAATATTTGAGCTTATATGACATGGAAACTTTCAGTACCTGTAATAGCGCGGAGTCAGAAATTGAGTTCGATAGCAGTAAGTTCATCCCCTTTCACATTGGACTAAAACATATTAAGTGAAACAAGAGTTTTAAATACTTAATACATTAACGCATACGTTTATTTTTACATACTGCCATTACATAAATTATGTTCTCAGTTAGGCGTATACTTACTTACTTTTTTGATGTATGTATACGAATACGAGTATGCTACTACCTGATTTCGCTATAAGCCCACGTTTTGAACTAATTGTAATGATTATTTTTTCGTTGGATGTAGTTTGTTTAAATGTCAAAAATGTGGGCCCGATCATACCTAGTTATGTCATTTATAAAAATTTACGAGTAACAATAACACTAGTTACTCGAGTACAACTTACTACCTGTTTTTACTCCTAAAAAACTAAACAATTTGAGGCCATCCGTAGTACATTTCAGACCATTTTAGATAACTGAAGTAATTAGTAAGAAATCTTATTTTTCGGAATATTACGTACAATATCCTCAATTTAACCAATAATTAATAAAACATCAATTTATATGTGAATTTTGAGTATAATCAAAACCAACAATCAATCGCCAATCGTCATATGCGAAGCCCGACTCGCACTTGGCAAGATTTTTTCATGTAGTAGTCATCAGTTTTTTACCAACCCAAATAGATCAGTGGTTAGTGGCTATGGATGAACCTTTTGGAATTTTATGGTAATCAATTAATAAACCATATACGAAAAAATATATTGATTCAAATTTTTCATTGCTACAAATTCAAGGTGTTAATAGTTATTTGTTATACAAGAGTGCAAAGTTGCTTTTTAACCGCGTGTTCAATTTTGATGACCGAGCAAGCGAAGGATTGTAAAATTGAATCACGAGCGCAGCGAGTGATTCAAAATTAGAATCCTGAGCGTTAGCGAGGGAATCAAAAGAGCACGAGGTGAAAAATCTTTGCACTCGAGTGCAACACGTAACTTTTCATTCCATCTCAGCGAGGAAATGACTAAAAAATTGAAAAAAGAACACCAAGAAGGTTCCGAGTCTGAGTTTTTTAACAAATTAAAAAAAAGTTGTATGATATATTCGGCACCATAGAGGTAGCAGTAAATAGGTTTAATGTTTTTTTAATTCACAAAGTGCACACGATGTTCCAAATTCAATTTACTTTATCCTCTAGAGAATAAAAACGGCTTTTCCACTCAGATATTGAAGATTAAAAATACTCTTTCCGAGATGGTGGGATGAAAAATATATTTTTTATGCACAGTATTATTGTTATTAGAAGAAAATATTCTCTGTTAAAACAAATAATAAACTTGAGTCCAGGATTCCTAAAAGTAAATAATGTCACTGATAGTTCGCTGCACGCTATGTCGCCATATAATTATTGCATTAGAGGGTAACTCCCCCTTAATGGAAATTGTATTAGAAGAACTAATTTGTATGCAAATAAGTGTATACCAGTGAGTTTGTTTATTTAGGTCAATACAATAACATGGAGAGGTATTTTTTAATATTGTTAAATTTGCAATAACGCCAGTTCTGCGGATTACATTACAAAATTACAAATTTACTAGAGAATTTTTTGCTCTCGTTCTTGAACCATCGTTCGAGCATACCCCGGCTATAAGGGTGGATGGACGCGGATTCGAATCCCGCACGAGATTTCTCAATTACAAATTTATGAGATTCTCTTTCAAAATTGTAATTTTGTAATGTAATCCTCAGAGCAGGCGTTATTGCAAACATAACAATATTAAAATTTTAAGGTTGCAACATCATTAACAAGTTTAAAACTAATTGCAAAATTGTTCTTATCTGTAGTGCAACGTAAGTTGAAGTCGGTCAGTCGGTCACAGCATACCCGGCTATAACATATAGAGGTGGATGGACGCGGGTTCGAATCCCGCACATGACTATAATTTTTCTATAGTAAATTTGTATAATGAACGGTATTTTATAGAGTGAAACTGATATAAGAGCAATAAGCATACTAGCTACTTCTGGAGCTATCATGATGCTACTACGTATATAGGTACAGCCACTGATACACCGATTACGTACCTATTTTCCGATTTACATATAAATTAGATAATGATACTTTATCAATACTATTAAGTATATTGTACACCTCTATTCCTTGTCAAAACTTACTCCTCTCCATTCAAAGGTTTTCTAGAAGAGATCGCTGTGAGCTATAAGGCCGCCTATTGTTCACTATCATAAGCTAAATATTTTAAATTTTGTTTTAGGTTAAGGTTTTCAATAAAAAGTTTATCTATCTGTAGTCTAAGCAAAATAAAATAAGTTATGATTAATCGTCAGGTAAACATGTTCTGATATTATATTTAGTAGCCACATACGAAATAGCCCATATGAATAAAATATTATAAATCAATTTGAACACATATACTAATTATAAAAAGGAGGAAAGATTTGTTTGTTTGTTTGCATTGAATAGGCTTTGAAACTACTGGACCGATTTGAAAAAATATTTCACCGTACACTACAGAATCCTACACTATCCCTGATGAACATAGGCTATAGTGGATTTTTAAAAAGTTAGGGATCCGTAAGTAACCATGTATAAAATTTACCAAAAAAACTCATTATAACGTGTACGCTGCGGAAATTATTGAAAATAGAGCAAAGATCTGTACTATAATTTTATAGAAGACATAAATATCTATAAAAAAGTCTGTAAGTCTAACTTTTATAGTAATGTCACAATAACTACTTTTTTAAGTGTTTAAATTTATAATTTTATTTTTTATGTCCACGTCTGTCACAGGGTTTATCTGCGGAGAAGTGCCCACGGCTACTTCACCTCGTACGGGATCCTATAAGCTGTCCTTGCGGGACATTTGTAATCCGGGCATTGCCAGGAAGACACTTTAGGCCTAGTTTCACCATACTCTGTTATTTATTTGACGCCTTGTTAATCCTTTTAACGGACTGTTAACCGAACCGAGTGTCCCACCAACTGTTAATGGATGATTAATTCAGTTAACTTCATAGAACGTAGACTGATTTCACAGCTCTGTTATTTTTAAAGACCCATTAGCTTATGCCTGATTTAGCGTAAACAAACATGGTATGGTGAAATTAGGCCTTAGCCTCTTTTGGCATGTTACCGCAGGCTTTATGATAGAGAATCGCACACTTCGTTCATTTAATGCCCTCTGACGCTGGGTTTGTAAAACAGCCGCACGCCCTGCATTTTGAACCATTTTGTTGCTCTTTTGTTGTCGTTGGTGGTGTTGAAGAAATCCGTGAGATGGCGCAATGAGGCAAATTACTTATAAATACAATTACCAGTTAGTACCTACTTTTTTGAAAAAAATTAGTAATGATAGTGCACTTATGACTTAACAATAAATATTTGCAGATTTTCGTCAAATCCGTGTACAGAACTTCACACAAACACTATTGCAGATCACCAGCACGTTCGGGATTATTTTGTTCAAAACGAACTGAGACTAGGTATAGTAATAGTATTACAATTTAAATTATCAGAGAAAAGATCACACACCCGTTCACTAATACGTCCGTGACGTCATATCTCATTTTTGTTAAATACCCGTGCGAACCGGAACGCTAGTATCCTATATGTTAGTATACTCGTCGACTAATCAGTACTCAGTACTAATATTATAAATGCGAAAGTAACTCTGTCTGTCTGTCTGTCTGTTACGCTTTCACGCCAAAACTACTGGACCGATTTGAATGAAATTTGGTATGGAGATAGTTTGAGACCCGGGAAAAAACATAGGATAGTTTTTATCCGACTGCGCAAAAAGAGGTTAATGTTTTCGCGCGATAACCGACATACGCGCGGGCGGAGCCGCGCCCGGAAAGCTAGTTATATATATACGTGTGTTACACTGACAGTTTTGCGTAAATATTCTCATGTGATGTTCTCTTCAATTAATTTCCTGACAGTAGCCACTTTTCCTCAGTGGTCACAGTTGAAGGCCGTCTATCACGAATTTCATCGTATTAATTTCATTTCAGCGTATCGTAAAAAATTATAACGATATCGTCCACTGCGGATACCAAGAGGTAACGCAAGGGTATATTTTGTTAAGGGTATATTATTTGGACGAACGCCCCCATACAAAACGCAGCTCCAATCTCATTTTAATAATAGCGAATAAAACTCAATGATTTTTTACCTACGTAATCACTACCCTAATATCTAGGTTTGTGGTGCATCAGATTTTCATTAAATTCTACAGTTTTGAAATCACACTAGCTCAAAAACTCGTAATTTTAGATAAAAGAAAGACCCAACTTTAAGCATCTTTTTCAAGAAAAATAAGCATGTTTTTAATATTTCTATTGCACCACAAATATGGGGAATACAATGAACTTTCTATAATGGGAAGTTATTTATACCAGTGTAATATACTTTTTAAATAAATCTGGAGCTACGAATAACTGGCTCAAACTCCTAAAATCGAGTGCTATATAAGGTGACTATTAATTCATCAACAATACTGCGGGGGATGGTGTAGAATCGATAAGTGAATGTGATCCACTCATAATTAATTTTCACATAAACAAAATTAAACTAACTAATGCCTAAGCTGTGGCGCGTTGACTTTGAGAATGATAGCGACGACAACACTCGCGGCCGCCGTGGACAAGACTCACACATACACACACGTTCACTAAAAATGCGTGTTGTTTTTTGACTAGTAGGTACTTTTAATTAAAAAACCATGTTAATATTTGAATAAAAAATCAGTCTTAAAAATTTGCGACCGAAAAATATTTGTGAGTCGTACGAAATGCTTTATTATTAAGTTTTGAAGTATAAAAACTCTGCATTCTAATATATAGCTTATAATTACCTATTTCACTCGTGTCAATCACTTTCCTTTACTCTATTCACTTATTTTATTAATCGAGACTTTTTTTTCGGGGGATTAAAGGAAATACTTGTCCATTAAAAAGACACACATTATTTACGGTCAACTATGTAGACTATAAAATAATTTTACTTACTAGTAAGTGAAATTATTTATTACCCTTCAGTTTCCAGGTTATCTAAAAAAAGTTATTTCTGGTTGCGTTTTTGACGAATTCATGCAACCAAAAACAGCACAATATATCCTACTCGTCATATTAAATCAGTACTATATATCAGTACTAATCTAAGATTTTTTTACCTGTAGATGTGTTGTATGGCCTCCATATTTACTAGACGAATTCAGGGTAATCACCTGAGTCACTACCAGTCTTGCACTTCCAAGTGTCCGGTGAATACATCGCCGCTAATCGTGTTTTTTAGGAATAATCTGTGGACAATATGCCTTTCTTGTGTCTTTAGACTCTGCACCAATTATACAGGCACTGTGAGAGATAAGAAAACTGTTTCATTTCACGCGTAATTATTGATTATATTGATGAAATAGAAAATATCGTCATTTTGTTTTATCTTAGGAACTAAACTCAAATATTTCAAATCACTGGTACTAATATTATAAATGCGAAAGTAACTCTGTCTGTCTGTCTGTCTGTTACGCTTTCACGCCAAAACTACTGGACCGATTTGAATGAAATTTGGTATGGAGATAGTTTGAGACCCGGGAAAAAACATAGGATAGTTTTTATCCAACTGCGCAAAAAGAGGTTAATGTTTTTGCGCGATAACCGACATACGCGCGGGCGGAGCCGCGCCCGGAAAGCTAGTATGTAATATGTACATAAACTTATTTTTAGTGAAAATATCGCGCGTTTATTGTTCACGCGGGCATCACGACGTGGATTGGCGACACGCGCCGCACTGCGGCGGGCAAACGAAATCTTTGTCCTGCGTGTGGGCAGGAGCTTATCATCACCCGCATGCGGACCGGAACCGCGCGCGAGCTAAAATACGGATCCCAGGTAAATAGTCCTTATCATTGTGATAAAACAATATGGCGTTGCGTAACTGTTGAATTATCAAAATGCTTAACATTTTGTCAAAATAACACATTAACTTCTTTTTAGTGCTTTATTAGTCTAAACATCAATATAAAGTATACATAAATATAAATCACATTAATAATTTCGTACGATTATACATTAAATTTACATATTATTTTATACTTCGACTAGAAAGACTCAAAATCATAGACCAAATTCCAAAAGGAAAAAATATTTGGATTGTTAAAAAGTTACTTATGTACGTGATACAAATAAGGCCTGCTTTATTTCAAATAATTTTATGTTATTTTAAATCGAAATAATTTTATTTTCTCATTACGACTGCAAGTGTTGATTCTTATAAATTTAAACACACTGTAAATTTATTATGTTTAAGGTGAATTGCCCTTAGCCGTTTATTTTTCATTCTTTATGTTATCTATACCCAAAGCGTTGACACTATGGTAAGTACATTCTTTTTGCTAGAGGCCTTATTATATCGTAGGCCTTATTTTTATCACTTGCCTTATAATTGGTGCTGATGTGCACTTTTAGCAACAACATGTTTCGTTTTATTCTTAAATCTAGTTATAATTCGTATATCTGATAACTACACAATTAAGTATGTTGGATTTGTAAATTGTATACAATTTTATTTATTTATTACACATTGATTTTTGACATCGAATATTGCTGGAGATAGTTTGAGCTACATTTCACAATAAACACCAAGAATATTTAAGTATCTTATCATTTAGATACGCTTAACAATATTATTGAAGAAATAAATATTGGTTGACATACCACATACCACCTTATACAACTAAGTTCAAGTAGTGATAATTGAAAAAAAAAAATATGGAAAATTAGAAAGGTAAGTTTGTTTGCCTTACAATTAAAAAAAATTGACGATTTCTTTGTTTGGTTGGTACGTAATTGTAATTAGACTGCTGTTCTGTAAACCGTAAATCTTGACACTACCAAAATATTTTATATATCGCAAAACATACTGTGCTAGAAATAATTATTCCTACCGCCAAGCAGTTATGTTTGCATTACTGTGTTCCGGTTTGAAGGAGACGGGTGCTGGTGAAATTACAGGCACAGGAGACTTAACAACTGTGTCTCAGGAGGATGGGCGCAGTGCAATTCGACACTGGTGACGAACTGCATCTGTTATAGGTCTGCCTATAAAGTATACCGCTTTACGCCACGTGGGCCTCGTGCTTACATCACGACAGCATAAAAATAAACTTAAATCCTATTTAGCCATCGTTGTAAGAGCTAAGCTAATATATGCGTAGGAAAGTACACAATATAAAAATATTTTTTTACAAGCAAATTTTTACAAATAAAGTAATTAAAAAACTCGACTGCCCTGCCATTAAACTTAAGGACAGTCGGGATGCTGATTAATGATTCAATCGATATTGCAACACATACAAATCTGTTCATATAAAAGTTATGGTGAAATTAAGAAATGTATATGCTTACATGAACCTTAAAAACGTTACACTCCTTTTGAGAAGTCGTGTAATTATGTATCATATATATAAAACTATAATCTTTAATAACATGTTCATTCCGTTTCGTCGGTAGTCAGCACTATGGTCGGTATGGGCCTCGGCTCCGGTTCGTCCTCATGCTGGAGCCGAGCCCCCGAGGGTTGCGAGGCGCGGCTGGCCGGCCGCAGGGTCTCCGAACTCTTGGTAGCCTCCACCACCGTGATCTGGTCTTCTGATTGTGATATAGAGAAGACAGATGATGCCTGGGGAAGAAGCATATATACAGGGTTATGGGTAATACGCTAACAACCTCTTAGGTTTGACATCTGCTAGTCCTAACTCCTAACAAACATTTTGAGACATTTTTTTTTGTTTTTAATAAAAAAAAATTTTTTTTGTTTACTGCCTACTCCTAGACAAGAGCGTTCACCGCGGCTACCCTGGACCGCGCCGTGTTCCCTTTGAATAGAGTTTTGAATATTTACGTCGAGCAAAGTAATAAAAAAATTTTAAATAATAAATTACAGGCACAAGAGACTTTTACCATGAGATGGGCCTACGAAAAAGATATGTTATATATATAAAATTATTTAAAAAAAAAAAGTTTTTCAGAACATTTTTTTTCTCACAAATGTGAGTATATTAAATGTCTCAGGGGGGCGTGGCATCTGTAATATGCAGAGGTCACCGCGTAACACTCGCGCTTGTTCCATAAGGATAGCATAAAAAAAAACATGGTTAAACCATTTGTCGAAGGTAATTCACTCAGATCATAGAAACAAGGTTTGTTTCTATCTTTGTTTCTATGATCTGAGGTAATTCATATATTCAGGCGTTATATAACGAAAATTCATAACGAATATTTAAAATAATTTGAAGCTTTGCTCTCGATTGTGCGCTGGAAGAGTCAAGACGTCCAGCTGTTGATACGTGTAGAAGTGAAATGGATCGAATATTCTACCGGCTCCGTGGTGTTTATGACATCACGTTTGTTTAAAGAGAAATTAGGCGGGAATATCACTACATTTTTTTTTAACTTTTTTATTAATATTTATTTTATCGAATACTGTAAGATCGAGGACACTTTATGAATCCTTATTCTAGTTCCTTTTCACCAGTATGATCTATGACGACAAAAAATTGTTTCAAAATATTGCTATGTCGTCTATCATCGTATCAATGATTTTGTGCTGTTTTGTTACAATAGTTGGATGTTTAGGGGCTAACTAGGCTAATTGTTTATTTTCTAACAATTTAATGTTGCTAAAGATAATCGCAATCTGCCCCGTGGGGTGCCGGGTCAGAATTGCACCTCCCCATATCATCCCGTGGGTATCGTAAGAGGCGACTAAGGGAAAAATACTGGAAGGTGGACAGCAGCGCCTTCTAAAGAACTGACAACTTACACTGCGATCCCCAAGACGCCTGCCAAGCGTGGGGATTATGGCAAATACCCACTTAATAGGGGAGGCTGTGTTCAGCAGTGGACGATCCGGCTGTACAGTAAGGATAATCTGGTCTCCTATTTATTTTTACTCTTATACTCCAGACAAAGGAAAACCCTTAAACCTTTAATTAGCTTTGCGGCAATACTCTTGCCTCATATAACTCCTCGTAACAGACGAGGGGAAACACTGTCGCTAAGCACCTAACGGAGTGTTTCGGCAGCAGTCCTTGAGAGCCATTGAAATTACAAGCACATGAGACTTAACAACTATGTCTCAAGGATGACGGGCGCAGTGCAATTCGTGACTAGTACGAATTGCATCTGTTATAGGCAGAGGCTAGTCCGCTTAACATCAGGTGGGAATCGAGCTTGTTCCGCCACAATAACATAAAAAAAAACATGTCTCTCTCTTACAAGCTCTCAGATACATTTGAAGTAGATTTACTTTGCTTATTCTAGTATATAATATTTCTCACCTCAGTGACGACAGACAGTCGTCGCTTGGAAGTATTGCTCCGTCGCCGCCTGCCGCGGTGCGTGGCCAGTGACGAACGACGTCTCCGCGTTGATTTGTCGCTATCGCCCGTCGTTGACGCTGATTGGGACAGTCTGCGGGCTTCTTTCTCTGCTAACCGCTGTTTGGTGTGTCTGGATCAAATGGATGATGGACAGATTTAAAAGTTGGATAAGTCATGAGTCGTCAATACAATCCTATATCTTGCTGTGGTAGTCGTATGAGGCGACGATGGGAATAAATACTAGAAGTGGGCAGTGCCTATTGCAGGGCAGGACTGACATCTTACACTGCGATGCTCAAGATGTGTATCATGGTAATCTGTCACTGTCTTTGTTCTGCTTGGTACTGCACTGCGCACCAAGATATTATTTCGTATGTCTCGTCCTCCCGATATTTTGCTACAGTGCCCCTCATGCCTAAGCACAATAGTGTTTCCACACTACTGCTTCCAGCAGAATATCTGACACTTATCAAGACGGACTTTAGCTGAAGAGACTTATCGGCTGAAAAATATTGTTTTTTAACAACATGTGTTACAGCCACAGTTAAGCTTAACAAATTAGACATATCTAAGTGCAGATTATTGATGCAGGGGCCATAAAAATATTTTGTAAAATACCTGACGACTTAAGAGGCATTTCACATTTTGATGCGTGTATCGAAGATTTTAAGCGCTTAATTTACTATCATAGGAAAGATCTACAAATTGTTGAATAACTGATAAAAATAGAATAATTTGTTCCCTTTTCAGTTAATGTACCACATTTACAAATATTACTTCACGTATTTTGTAGTGACCAATATCCCGCAACTTGTTTTACGAATTAACGTACACATAGCCATCTTCTGAGCTCTATCTCTTGTATAAAAAATCATCAAATTAACTTTTAAAAAAAATCTATAAAGCAGGCATGTTGACACTTAATGTACTAGAATATCGATAATTTATCATAATTATGGAATAAAAATTAATGACCTTGCGCCAATTTCCACGAATTATATAAGCATTTTAACACGATTTATTGCGTTAAATAAAGTGTAATTCCAAACAGATATTATATCAGAAGAAAGTGCATTCTTCAATTAATCTAATCTCAATTAACTGTGATACTAACTCTGTTTTCTTGGTCAGGAAATAATGTTTAACATAACTCTAAATTAACATTGTTTAATATCACAACTTATATTTATTTATTAATGAGTGCAAATATCAAAATGAGTTACTCACAGTCACGCTATTCCGTCGTCACATCTTTCGCTTGTGTAAGCGATGCGCTGGCATTTACCTAAACGCCAGTAGCGTGATTTTGTGAAATGGCTCTTAACGAACGATAAAAATGAACATAGCCATACTTAAAAACTAAAGACCTTATTGATTGAACAATTTTATTACACTATAGAATATGACATAACAAATCTTTTTAAAAAAATATGGGGCTGTGTCACACAGAGAACAGTTGCCATACCTGGGTCATTATGCAGATAATGACAAATAAATATTGATGAAGATACCCCCATGATGTGCAATAAAAGATTTGATTTGTACTACCTGGCTGCATTCTCCCGTATGATCTGGTCGGCTCGCAGGCGCAGTATCTTGGCAGCTTCCTTGTGATGCTTCAGTGCAGCATCCAGGTCCATGCGGGACAGCGCGAACAGGTTGGCGTAGCCGCGGGATCTGTTCATACAAATACATATTGTACAAAAAAGTGACTAAGCCACGAGTTTTTTTTTTTTTGTATTTTTTTTTTATGCCATATAGGTTATCCTTTGACCACTATCTCACCTGATGGTAAGTGATGATGTGGTCGAAGATGTTAATCAGGCTAAGCTAGATTTACTGGCTCTCAAGGACAGCTGTCGGAACACACCGTTAGGTGCTTGGCGACAGTTTTTCTACTTGAGGGTGGTAGCTAGCCAGGCGGGCATTCGCAAAATGCCCTACCACCATGCTATAACGACTGTCATCCTAAGACAACAACCGGGACCGACGGCTTAACGTGCCCTCCGAAGCATGGAAGCGTTCAGTAGTAATTTCATCAGCGATCACCCATCCAACTCATGACCGCGGCGGACGTTGCTGATCGGTTCAGAATGGCTAAGCAAACTTCACTACGAGCAAAAGATGGAATTGACTGTGCCTTTTGCTTCAAGCCAACGTCCTGCCGAAATTGTCTTCTACGTGTATCAACTCCTTTAAGAGTAGAGTGCACGGACCGCTTTCGATATAAACCTAGTTTCGTCATATTTTAAATATCCAAGTGTTCAAACTCATGAAATTTTGTATGCATATAGCTGAACCTAATATGCTTCTGGTTTGGCAGTTTTTCGATTTATTATTTATTTCATCTCATAATGTCAAAATAACAATTTCCATACAAAACAATTTTAGAATTATGTTTGAAAAAAAAAAAAAATTGTCGCGATTTTGGAGTTTAACGGGGAGGATGGCACGGATCAAGTATTATTTACCCCGCTATATAATGTTACATCTAAATACCGATAAAAAGAATATCTTCAAAATAAAAAAGTTATTATAATAAAGGTGATTATTTATTACCTGAACAAACAATCAACGGTGAAAAAAAAACTTTTAGGCGCGCCGCGTAGGTATGTGCGCGTAAGTAAGGTACGCCAACAGCGTCCGTCCCCGTCCGACAGCCGAAGAATTACTAAAGCGGATAGGGACAAAGCATCGCGCCTCTGACTAAAATGGGCGGAACATGCGTGAATTTGTGTATTTCCTTCGTATAATAAAAACAAATACCTATTTGAAAAATGTAATGTGTATACGTTATAGAAAACATGTTGTTTTTTTTATTATTCAAATACGGATGACTCTCCTCATCATTAGCTACATTAGACTTCATATTTTAACCTTTATTTGTTTTGACGTGCGCGAGTCTGACTCGCACTTGGCCAACTTTTTGTATTTGTTTTTAATGCGGCAACAGAAATACATCATCTGTGAAAATTTCAGCTATCTAGCTAACACCTTTCTTGAGATACAGCCTGGTGACAGACGGACGGAGGGACCGACAGCGAAGTCTCAGTAATAGGGTTCCGTTTTTACCCTTTGTACGGAACCCTAAAACATAAAACCCACCATATACTATGAGTTTCCACCTTAATCGGGTGGATTTACACAGAGCTTCATGATTCTTGACGAGTATTTTAATTAACATCACTAATTAACTTCTTTCATCGCCTTCCAATGGCAGTCCTGCGCAATTATTTTTTTTATATGCCAGATAATTTAGCCTTTGACCACTATCTCACCTGATGGTAAGTGATGATGTGGTCGAAGATGTTGCTCAGGCTAACCTAAAATTACTGGCTCTCAAGGACAGCTGCCAGAAAAAACCGTTAGGTGCTTGGCGACAGATTTTCTACTTGAGGGTGGTATATAGCTAGCCAGGCAGGCATTTGCAAAATGCCCTACCACCATGCTATAACGACTGCTATCCTAAGATAACAACCGGGACGGACGGCTTAACGTGCCCTCCGAAGCACGGAAGCGCTCAGAGTATAGTCACCAGCGGTCACCCATCCAAGTCATGACCGCGGCGGACGTTGCTTAATTTTGCTGATCGATTCGGAACGGCTAAGCAAACTTCGTTACGAGCGCTTCGAAGTAGTGCTTGTAACGTGGCCCGCGGGAGCTGGCTTCCCGGTATATGTCCTTTTCACATAAAGTCTTATGGCTTTGATGATGTATTTCACGGTTCCTCACCTGACTGTAGCTGTCCGTCGCCTGAGTCCATCAATGCCCAGCAAGCTGATCTCTCCAAACACTGAGCCTTCCTTCAGAGTCGCCAACACTTCCTTTTCATCTGGCGACATTACCTTAAAATAGTCGTTTTAAACAATTAAATAACTAAAGAATTAATTTATATTAAATAATTAATTTAAATTAAATAATTAATTTAAATTAAATAATTAATTTAAATTAAATAATTAATTTAAATTAAATAATTAATTTAAATTAAATAATTAATTTAAATTAAATAATTAATTTAAATTAAATAATTAATTTAAATTAAATACTTAATTGCATTTATATTAAATAATTAATTTAAATCAAATAATTAAACAAGTTATAAGGCATTTTAAACGAATATATAAGCTTAAGTCTTTGTAGTTTGCAGTTTCACCACAATGCTACCTTAAATATTTTTTGGTGAGAGTGCCAATTTATCAACTTTCATGGAGTTAAGTTTGGCCAAAAGGGGTTGAGGTCCGCCGCTTTCTAGGTAGGTTACCTGATACACGTCTGCCAACTGATAAGATAACACTAGTACTAATTGTTTACGTTTTATTATATTATGTGTAATTTATGCCATATGCTTCTGTTAGGTTACTTAGATTTTGCCCAGAGATTTAAATAAAAAAAAAATGGGACACAAAACGGAATAATAAAAACTAAGCGAAAACTTCAACTGTCTAGCTATCACCGTTCTGAGATACAGCCTGGTGACAGACGGACCGACAGCGAAGTCTCAGTAATAGGGTCCCGTTTTTACCCTTTGGGTGCGGAACCCTAAAAAAGGAAGATAGGGTACACTCTAATGTCAAGACAATATTGTGTGGAAATAATTTAACACAAGCATATAATGCACACAGCTACACTTCCATATATATGATACGTTTTAATGAATGACAAAGACAGTAAGACAAGCATGCAGTAGACGCACATACGCACACTACTAAGACTTAATCAGGAGACGTCGCTCGCCTGAATTAACATTGCTATGTTTGATGTAGGTACGGCTACCGTTTCTCCCGTTTTTTTGTTCAATGATTTTATCAGATTATAATTCTATCTCTTACACAGCACTCTCCAGACTTGATGATGTACATGTGATGCCCTACGTCTCCCCTCCTCACCACCAAGTCTCCTGGGAGGAAGGTAACCGGCTTCAGCTGCAGCACCAGGTCTCGCAGTAGAGAATTGGAGCAGTCGCGGAATAGTTGCACCTGTACGTTATGACAAACAAGTATCATTGGCCTAGACCTGGGTAGGGTAATTAGTGAAACAGAACATGCTCCCAAAAAAAAAACAAATAACCTGCCTATGGCATGGAGATATTATTTTCCCCTGTGGTAGAGGGGACGAGTGAAGGCATTTCCCCCCTCAAAAAAAAGACCTGGGTAGGGTGGCTTTTTGTGTCTGCGAGACCAAGTCGATATCTCGAAGAAAGATTATGGTGTCGATATAAAGCGAATACCGATATTATCTTGGCTGTTCTAAGAGATGGCTTTTTTGTGACTCGGTTAGATGTTTTAAATTGAAGTCCACCATATTTTCTCGATATACGCAGGTATCTCGACATCGACGAAACTTTTATTCCAAGAAGTGAGCTGGTTGGTGCCTATGATTCTGCGGACTAAGTCAAAAATCAGCCTACTTAAAAACCTAGTAGGTACAGCTTTAAACTAAAACATTTTTTTTATATATTTCTACATAGAAGCATAATGAGCGTGGAAAACTAAACTGATCAATTATTTGTTTAAAACAACATCGTGGTCGTAAGGTAGGTAAGAGAACCTTCAGTCCAAAAACGCCCGTCCGCTAAACTTGTTTTTTGTATATGTGTGCGTAAAGCGATTTTACTATGAATTCGAACACATCCACGCACGCCGCACGCACACCACGATGACTGAAGAACCAATGATATCATTGGTCTGAGATATGCAATATATTGCATATCTACTATTTTGTACGTAGGGGTAAATACAATGGAGGGGCATGCATTTTTAGACTGAAGATATCTGCGAGGTTTGATGGCATTTAATATTACACCTTTAATTACAAAAGGTAAGAGGTAGAATTCTCGGGCCCGTTTCAACACATATATTTTGGTTTCGTGAGGTACCAGGCGAGCCTATTTCCATCTACAAGAAACAGGTCCAGCCAGACTCTTGACTGGGTAGACATAATTTGATGGTGAGAAAAACCCTACCTCTGTCCAACAACGGAATCAAACCAACGAATTAGGAATTTCAAAATGACGCTATACACCAATCTACCAAGGAGACAGTATAGGTATAGTTATTAATCTAATATTTGGTATACCTTGCTCAGTGTGGTCATGTGTACGGCTAAAGCCACGTCGCGCTTCATGTTATAAGGAAGGGAGTCCAAGATCTTTTCTTCATCTGAAAAGAAGCCGTGAAAGGCTATAGTTTCATATAAAGTTTCAGCCCCAATTTGACCCACCTTAATTCATCCCTGTAGCAAACATCTTAGTATAGAACTTTTTCAGAGTATGTCATCATCAACAGCCAGTATAAAATAGAAATAATAATTTGATGATATATTTTCTTGCTGAACTGAAGACTGCCAATAGTAGATATTTTAAATAATAGCAAAAAGATCTTCATTAAAGACACATTTATGGTGTTTTGTGCTCTGCTGGTTTTGACCAAAGCTATTCAAACTTCTGTCAAAACAGCAAGGAAATACTTTGACAGGAAGGCACATATTGTCTTATATCTGGGTAGGTGTAAACTATCAAAGCTAAAATTCACTTACCTATTGACTAAACACGTTACGAAAACTACCTGACCTATGAAGGTAAAATTTGACAGGTAAGAATTTTATAGACAAGAGACGTCAGCTAAGAACAGGTTTTACGAAAGGGTAAGGTTTAAGGGAGTCAAATTTGGGGAGAAAGGAGTTTGTACCATGTTAGTCCTATGCTTTTGATGTTGGGAGCATTTTATTAAATTGACAAAGTTCCATAAAATGCCCCATCCCTGCAGGGCTAGAATTCGACCCCCATATTTTCCTGTAGGAGTCGTAGGAGTTGACGAAGGGAAAAATATCAGAAAGTGTGCATGGAACGTTCTGAAGAACTGCCATTTTACAATGTGATTCCGAAGAAGCCTGCCAAGAGTGAGAATTATAGCTATCTCCTCCCCCTATTAAGGCCTCCCCTTTTAGGGCAGTTTTACAGTGGACGTCTTTCGGCTGTTGATGATGATATACACTGAAAAAGTTCTGAACTAAGATGTTTGCTACAGGGACGAATTAAGGTGGGTGAAATTGGGGCTGAAACTTTATACGGAACAATGGTATTAGATCGTAATAGCTAATGCGGAAGTAATCATAGGTGGGTCATCAACAACTTAACGGCGTATTCCGGAAGTTATGCTCAAGAGACAGTGATTCTTGGCTAGCCTGAACGACATACTTGACCTCATCATCATTTGCAGGTGAGACAGTGTCAAAGGCTTATCAAATATAAAAAAAAAACCACTAAAACTCTATCACCGATAAAAAGGTTGACTTGATGACAACATACAAAACCAAACACCTATAAACAGAAAAAAATCACATAACATGACTATATTGACTATGGTGCCAATATAACTTATATGGGTAACGAGAGTTCCAATAACTATTTGATCTTTAGTTAGGCAATAGAAAAAAAATGAAAGATTTACCGAAGCACCGTTGCTTGGTCCACGTGTAGTAGAACCAGCAGGCGACGCGCCGCTGCAGCACTGTCGGCATGTTCAGACGTCGTAAGTACCGCACGCAGTTGTCTACTGTCTTGCGATACTCCGTCTAAACATAATCATTATCAGTACCTCCATATCTTTTGGAATTAAATTAGAAACATTAATAGCCCAGTGGTAGTAGCTATGGACTGCAGCGCAGAAGATTCGTGGTTCGAATCTCGCTGCAAGGCTAGTTCATCGCATTTTGGTTGGGATTTTTGCGTATTTTCGCCATTTAGTCTAGCTTCCATCCTCAATCACCCAATGGTTTCAGACAGCTCTTCTTGAGAGCCATTCTAGGTTAAGTTGGTTCTTGGGAATCGTAATGTAAGATAGCAGTTCTCAGCAGACGCTGTTGCCCATCTCCCGGTATTTTACTCTTAGTCGCCTTATACTAACCCCACGGGAAGAGATAGGCACCCCACGGGTGTAGGTATGAAACGAGTAGGATATAAAACATTGCATGATGGTCAAGGCATAGGTATCGCGATAAATAATAATACAGCTAAACCCATCAATTAAAAAAAAAATTGCTGGGCAAACGTTCGTGCAGCAGAATCCATTTTTCTTAAATAACTCTGAAGCCGTTGGACTCACAAATATAAAGTTTCGGGCACATTTACATGATATAGGGAACTAATTATCTGCATCATTCAATTCTTGAAAAGGCGATACTTTGTGCTGGGCGAATACACACTATCGCGATTGCCCGCCTGGCTATAGCTACCTCCCTCAAATAGAAAAACTGACGCAAATACTTAACGGTATTTTTTGGCCGCTGTCCTTGAGAGCCAAGTACTTCATCTTAGCCTGAACAACATCGACCGCATCATCACTTACCATCAGGTAAGATTGTGGTCAACGTCTTATCATCTATTAAAAAGGCCACTAAACCAAGATTAACACATACAAAACCAAGCGCTTGTGAACAAAGACCACCCCCCTAAATATGGGACACTTTTTTTTTTTTTATTGCTGATAGGTAAGCCTTTGACCACAATCTCACGTGATGGTAAGTGATGATATGGTCGAAGTGTTAGGCTTAACCTAGAATGACTGGCTCTCAAGGACAGCTGCCGGAACACACCGTTAGGTGCTTGGCGACAGATTTTCAACTTGAGGGTGGTCGCTAGCCAGGCGGGCATTCGCAAAAATGCCCTTCCACCATGCAATACACTTGAAATGAAATCCCTAAATATGAAAAATTTGTAGATGCTCGATTACTATAATACTAATAATAAATAATAAAAACAAAAATAACACTTAAACAGATTTAAGTGACACAATGCGGCAGGTGTCAGGTATGCGACTAAGGAAACCTCTATTCAGTCTCTATGAATGTCTGCAGCTCACGATCACTCTTACTAAAAATTATTGTGACGGGACTTCAACCACTGATTCCTTAGGATATATATAAACAACTTACTGGCCTTTAAAGACATCAGCTGCCGGAATACATCATTACGTACATGGTGACAGTTTTTCTACTTGAGAGTGGTAATAAGTTCTATAACCATTACCAGTTATAGGGGTTTTCCACAGTACGGCCAGTAATGCTTCAGAAAGGCAAACAAACACTCACCCTAGCCCTGGTTGCCGTGGCAATGATATCCCTGATCTGCCCAATCAGCAAAGCGAACACAAACACGCCCATCAACCAAGCCGCCGTCATAAACAAGTATTCGATTGTGTTTTCTGGCTTAGGGTTCTTCCCTATAGAAGTGGCCGTCTTGGTAGCGAAGTAGAAACAGCGGATGTAGGCGTTTCCTTGGTTGTCGTACACCCAGCCGTTGGTCCCGAGGCCGATGTAATAGCTCATGCCGTAGTATGCGCACGCGTTCAGGTGAATCAGGAAGAAGATGTAGAAGAGAGTCTTGCCGATGCGCACCTGGAAGGAGATAGAAGGATTCCGACATTGTTGCGAAGCGAATAAGCGATAATCACAACAAAAGGACAAAACTGACCAAGTGCGAGTCAGGCCTGGTGCGAGTCAGGCCACGTTTTTAATATACCTAATGATTTTTTGTTTGTTATCGTGACGGACAAGCTTGAGGCCCACCTGATCTTAAGCGGACTAACCTTTGCCTATAACATATGCATTTCGTCACAAAATCACGAATTTCACTGCGCCTGTCACCTTGAGACATAAGTAGTTGGCCTGTAATTTTCCATAGCTTCAAACTTTCATCTTAAGGGTGTAAACGGTACGAATCTAATATTAGAAAAAAAAAACAGAATCGTAACTACATAGTTATGTTTTCGAGATAGACAACTCTTTATTTATTTTTGTATTTGTTCTTCACTCAGTGAGCACTAGACAATGACGATCTAACGAAGAATCACTCAACAAATCAAAATCCAGCTTACCACGTAAGGAGAAGACAACACACGATCCATGGCCCGATGGAACTCCCAGAATGTCTGCAGCTTCAGTAGACGCGGGAAGCGGAGTATCACCATCTTTGGTCCGAAGAATACGTAGAGGATGTCCAAGGGTAGCATTGAGATCACGTCGAACTGAAAACCAAAAAGAAACGAGATTTATTTTTATTCTGTTAGAAGCGCTCGGAAGAGCTTGCTTAGTCGTTCTTAACTCATCGACTAGGTTATGCAACGTCCGCTGTAATCAAAACTTGGATGGGTGACTGCGTGTGGCACTTCCTGCCAAGTGCTTCCGAGCTTCGGAGGGCACGTAAAATCGTCGGTCTCGGTTGTTATCTTACGATTGCAGTCTAACAGAAAAAAAACCGCCATCATCATCAGTTATAGTTTCGGGATTATTCTGATTAACGCCAATAACACGCTATCCCATTATTTTAGTATTAATGTAATTTTTTCCTATTTTGAAGATGCTCTAGACCCCTTCAATAATTGTTTCACCAACGCTATTTATATTTAGATATAATCATCAGTATTATTAATATTATAAATGCGAAAGTAACTCTGTCTGTCTGTCTGTCTGTTACGCTTTCACGCCAAAACTACTGGACTGATTTGAATGAAATTTGGTATGGAAATAGTTTGAGACCCGGGAAAAAACATAGGATAGTTTTTATCCAACTGCGCAAAAAGAGGTTAATGTTTTTGCGCGATAACCGATATACGCGCGGGCGGAGCCGCGCCCGGAAAGCTAGTACTATATATAGGTAGGTATATAGATATAATATAATAACGTAAGTTGTAATACTTATTGAGAAATGGTATGTTGAATTATTGTTTGAATAGTATGTACCTACTTCTACGTTATAAGTTGTTGGAGAGATTTATATATACATACTTACATCTTTTTATTTTGCTGTATATATTATTTGGTAGTAAAATATTACTTATATGTAGCGCGTGAATTTGAAACTTAGATTTTAGATCATTCGGAATCTGAAAGATTAGAGTTTTACAAGGAAGAGTGTACTAGAATGATCACATTCTCACCTTATACTGCACCTTCTTCCTATAATTGTTTCTGGTTTCTTCTGGATCATCAACCCAGAAGCCTTCGTGAAGAAACATCAGCTTCGGCTTGACCATGACCAGATCAAGCAAGTAAATAACATCGCAGAAGTAATCCATGACAAGCCATATAGGCAAGTTTTCTGGGGTCTGGTAGGGGAAGGTGGCCCGAAGAGGAATGCACCAGGCATTGTAGCTGTAGCAGAAGGTTACTAGGAGCAGCCACGTGATGTAGCGACGACCTATTGAAAAAATATGATCGCATATCTACGTCAATAGTAACAACAAATATTTTAAAAACATTATATAGAATCACTAATATGTATGGTAATATACACCTAATTTTCCTGCTAAAACGACACGGCGTGACGTCATAAACGCCACGAAGCCCATCTGGAACAATATCTCAATCACTCGCTCGAAGAGTCAAGATATCCTGATGCTGCTTAGAATAGAATTGACAAGCGTCAAAAATTGTTCCGGTTAGGCTAAGTGGCGTTTATGACGCCACGTCTGCTTATATGCCGGAAAATAAGACTGAATTGTCACGTGATATCTATTTTTCCAAGTGTGTTTCTAAAATATCAATTTAATAATAATAATAATCATTTATTTCAACCATAAGTCATATACAGTATTACAAATTATAGATTATCACATTTTAAAATTAAATTAGATCAAATTAAATTCCATACAAATAAAGTGAATACAAAAAAAAAAAAAAAAAAACCAATAAATAATAAAATAAAATAATGAAATAAATTTTAAATGTCATCATATTAAAAATTTGCCTGCCTCTGCGTCATTTGTTTGTTTGTCAGTGCATGTACCATGTAACAATGGTTTATGTAATGACAATCAAACCTACCCGCAAATACGCTTAGGAGAGTATTAGAGTTGGCCCGGAGCCTCCGCCCCAGAGATGTGCACCGCTTCCGCATCGTTGCATAAAAACAGTCGACACGGGAGTCCGCGAACATCCCTGAGGCGCTGCAGTACCGGGGCAGCCCCATCAGCACCCTAAACGCATTATTGTATTGCACACGAAGAGCGTTGTACTGTTTCTGCGTATATGACACCCACAGGCCTCCCGCGAACAAGGACGTACAAAATGCTCTGAAAAGAGTGATTTTTACGGCCTCCGAGCAACGAGTAAACCTGCGGGCTATCATATTGGCCCTCACAGACAACGCCCTTCGTTCCTTTTCGATGTCAGCATCGTCATTCAAGTCAGAGGTCACAATATGCCCTATATACAGATACTTGAAACGATCAACCCTATTTAGAGCAATACCATTAAGTTTAATAGGTGGAATAGTATCCGGGCAGCTCCGACCCCTGGCCCGAAAGACCATGCACTCGCTCTTCTTTGCATTGTAAATCAAACCGTGACTAAGCGCGTAACGCTCACAAATACGCAACAACCTCGAGATACCACATACCGAGGCGCTCAGCAGCACCATATCGTCCGCGTAGCTGATATTGTTGACACAGGCTCCGTCAATATGGCAGCCAACACGGGTGCTGCTGAGCTCCTCGATCAATCCGTTTATATAGAGGTTGAAGAGCTTCGGTGAGGTCAGGCCTCCCTGCCTCACCCCGCAGTTCAACCTGTACGGATCTGAAATCGCATTCGACCATCGAACGACATTGACTTGGTTCAGGTACCAGTATTTGAACATTTTGATCAGGTCTTCTGGCATAGAGATGTCAATTAACTTTTGCCACAGGATGTCATAATTTACCAGGTCAAACGCCTTCGAGAGGTCGAGGAAGCAAGCATAAATAGGTGTGCTTCTGTCGGTGTAGTACTTGACAGTTTGCTTAACACACAGAATAGCTGACTCACTAGACAGACCCGACTTGAACCCAAATTGGTTGTCATGAGTATATATATACCTGTCAAGCTGTGTATTAAGTAAACTGTCAAGAACCTTCGCCAGCACCGTGGCCAGAGAAATTGGCCTATAGTTGCTTGTGTCGCCTATGTCACCGGTCTTGCTCTTTGCAATTGGTACCACCACGGTCCTCATCATATCTGCTGGTAAATAGGAATGCCCTATACATAGCGTATATAGCATAGCAAGGACTCTATGCAGGTGGACGCCAGCATTCTTTAGATGTTCTATACTCAGGCTGTCATGGCCAGGAGACTTTCCTCGCGATATTGATTTTATAACTCTGCTTACATCCTTCGCAGTGAACTTGGTACTTATCTCCTGGCCATGAGACCCCTCCGCACTGAAATACTGTGATGATCCCAATGGCGATTTTATTGCAAAGTGGTTCTTAAATATTTGCGCAATACACTTCGTATCACTCACACCGTAGACGCTCACGGGGAAGCCTGGCTTGTTATTAAACTTATTAGTGGTCTTCCAAAAACTACGAAAATCGTGCTTCGAATGATGAAATGCGAGAATATCTATCTTTATCTGCTCCTTATTATTTTGGCACCACTTTAAGCGCGATTTGAAGATTCTACGACTCTCCCTCATCTCCTCCCAAACACGACCCTCACTCGGCTTACCCCACAGTACCCATTCCGTATATTTACACCTAGCTACCCCGTGAACCTCACGCACATGCTTGTTCCATCCGAGTATAGGTTGTTTTCTTCTCGGTTCAACAATAGCATGACTTTCAGAGGCAGCCATACATAAAGCATCTACAATATCGCGATACATCTTGTCAATTATATGATGGTGGTCTAACTTGTCACAAAGGTTGTCACTACAATAACTGAGTGTAGACGGAAAATCAATATGTTTTAAACGCTCATTACATAATTTACAGTATAAATCAATTTGTTCATTATTTCTTTCTCCCCACCTCACTTTATTACACGTGTAATCAAAATCATCCTGCAAACTCTTTGGTTTAACAATACTTAAGTTGCATTGAATGATAAGTGGTAGGTGGTCAGACCATACTGGCTCATAATTAATCTGTGTACTGACTACCGTTTGAAAAGCCGATTCAGTTACAACACAGTGGTCTAACCATCTTAAAGATCCATGAGCGTCGCTAATAAAAGTATACGTTTTAGACAACAAACCCAACTTTACTACATCAGCACAGATCCAATGATAGTCATTACAAAAGTTCGATAACTCATAATAAAATTGCTCACCCGGGTGGGCGTTGTAGTCACCGAGCATGAAAACACACTCAATACCTGCACTGTCTACAATAGCACTTATAGTTCCCATGCAATCCGTGAACTCGGCCAGGTTAACTGTGCTATCAGTCGGCATGTACACACTGAACACTAAAAATTTTATTTGATCTATCACCACTCTAATACCGCACACACGTGTGTTATCACATTTTACTACAGACACATTTTGAAAGATTTTCTTGTTCCATAATAAAGCAACCCCACCCCAAGGTCGCCCTGAAATCATCCCCCTCGACGTGTCCATAGGCGAAACACCCGTATAAGCGAAGTCATCATCTATACAGCTCAGGAAATTAATGTCATGCGGCAGTAGCCAATGTTCTTGCAAGGCGATTATGTGAGATGTTCGACATAACTGCCGTATGTCATCAACTGAGCGCTTCACATTCTTGCAGTTGAAACTCACTAAGCTATATAAGTCCTTATTTGCCATAATTATTAATGTGATGATTGACCGACACAGCGTAATTGCCATTCGTATTCCTCTGCCAGAAATGTATAAATCGTCTAAATATGACACCCTCTGGCCATAGTTTATTATCTAAAAATATGGGTAGCTTTTTCTCGGATACAAAAAACTTAAAAGCTTTATGATCCCTCTCTTGTTTAAATGAAATTTCTTCCAACTTTATCATTACCTGCGTTTTTTTATATACATAGCCACTTATGTCTTCGTTTGTCGTATCCTTGTGAACTTTTGTAATAAGCACCGGAACCTTTTTCTCAGCTGCCTTGAAGTTTCCCTCCACATCCCTTGAAATTCCGGCTATTCCATGATAGCGGTAATTAGGTTTCTTGCGTCGTGATACAGTTCTCCATCCTTCGTTACCGCTATCATTCACAACAGGTTCCAATTCCCTTCCTGTATTTATTGCGCTGTGGCGCTGGACGCCTGCCTTACTAGGAATCATTATGCAGTTATCAGCGCACGGGCCGGCGGACGCAACAGGTAGCGGTGACGTCAACCCGACTCGCTGTTTCACACCGCTTGTTATTGTATGTCGGTTCTTATCTCCTTCCAATACCGGTGACCGTTGCCTCTGCTCAGCTGACTTGCGCTCGTTTTGTTTTTGCTCCACCCGCAGTATATCTCTGTACGTTTGCATACTCCCCGGGCTGTTAGATTTATTGAATCTATATTGTTATCTAACGACTCATTTAATGTGGAGTTATTTATATTGTGCGAGAAACTAACAGGCTCACTTTCACACAGTTGCCATGCCCCACGCCTTAAATTCACATTTGGTGCAGAAATGGGCGGTGGTAATAAGTCATTATTTGATCTTAGTAATTCGGTTCGGCACTCACTCAGCTGGTCTTGTGTCACATAGTTTGATTTAACTAGATTTAGCTCGTTTTGCAGTTTTAGTAAATCCTTCAGTAATTTCGTACAGTCAATGTGGTCGTATAAAATTGGGGGTAGTTTCTCCAGGTCGCGGCTAACGAAAACAACATTATGTTCAATCGACTTAAAAAGGTTTATTATATCGGCTAGATCTCGTCCTTCCTTTCCTTTGTTCTTTCGATGAGTTTTGATTTTGTCCGTTGAAATAGATTCGAACAACAACGACTTGGCATTTTTTTATTTCCTCACTGGAGAATGACGTTGTACATATTCGCACCAGCGTTTCTTCATCTATTATAGAGATCTTGTTCTGAATATAGGATAATAGCTCATTGATCATTATATTACACGAGTTACACTTAAGTACTTTCGACATTTTGATTATTCATCAACACAGCGCACAGAGTACGCAAACAAAGCGCCCGTCACGGTGGGATGCGTGCGCGAGACAGTAATGTTCTTCGTAAAATATTTTAAAATATTTCCGCATAGTGACGCTTGAATCTTTTGCATTGGTAACGTTAAATCTAGCACGAATGTTGCATGTCTAGATAATCATAGTTCTATAGGAACCTATAGGTTATTATAAGGATAAAATTGTTAAGCATGCCAAAATTATTTACGAGTGTTACTTCTTTAATTTTCGAGCTTTTTGGACAAATAAAGGTCGTAACCGCAAGGCGCAGCGCGTGTTCATATTGAACTTTGTATAAATCATATATTATTTTATTTTCTCTTACAAGTTCCTAATTGATCTGCATCACATCTTTAAAACAGTTTCAATATCTCCAGTGAAATGGTTCATAAGATAATATATCCATACACTACAAATATAATGTAATACGAGTATGTGGATTGCCGTGATGAATCCGTAATATTACCTAGAACAGATTCTGTACGGTCTGTATTTTTTTATGACCGCCAGCTTATTGTTATTTCAGCTGGCCACCGGCTACATGCTCGTTTGGTTAAATCATAAAACATATATTTTATATCAAACCATAGCAATTATTTTTTTAAAGAAGCTGGAGCTTTTTATTTTATTTTGACGAAACACGCACGAGGCCTACCAGATGTTAAGCGGTAACCTCTGCCTATAACCGATGCTTTTCGTCACAAGTGGCGAACTGCACTTCGCCCGTCACCGAGATACAGTTGTCAAGTCTCATTATGAGCCTGTAATTTTACTAGCTCTCAAGGATTGCTGCCAGAACACACTGTTAGGTGCTTGACGACTGATTTTCTACTCGAGAGTGGCAGTTAGCCAGGCGAGTATTGGCAATATGCCCTCCCACGATTCGGTGAAATTCAAGCCGGTAGCGGGGATCGAACCAAAGACCTGCAGCACCGCAGTACATAGCCATTATCGCACGGCTATCATAGCTTCAAAACTTTAGACAAGATTGTTGTTATATTACTGACTACTAATGGTAGGGGCGTATATTGACTTAAATTGGCACCCAAGAGCTTACAAAAACCTTAACAAGCTCAATTACCAGCCACTATATTGAAGCGTAGACACATCTCCTAATTTGGTAATAATACAAACCATATTGTTACTTTTCCTCATAAATTCCGGGTCATATATATTTATGATTATTGATTTAAATATCTGAAAGTTATTATAAGATTAAATCTATTATAGGTAATCCGCTACGAAGTTATAAGTAAATATGTTAAGAAAGTAAAGAGAATTATTGCCAGCACATTATTATGTGCTATTTAGAGGTAATTATAATATAATATAATATAATATTAGCGGCCATTTTAGATTCTTTATTGAACCGGGAAGTAATTATATTACATTGAAATTATTAAAGTAGTTAACTTGGAAGTGCTCGTAGCGACGTTTGCTTAGCCGTTCTTAACCAATCAGCTAAGTTAAGCATCGTCCACTGTGGTGTGTTGGTGAGTTGGATGGGTGACCGCTAGTGACATTACTACTGAGCGCTTGCGTTGTTATATTAGGATGGCAGTCTGGTGGTAGGGCATTTTGCAACTACCAGCCTGGCAAGCTCCCACCCTCAAGTAGAAAATCTGTTGCCAAGCACCTAACGGTGTATTCCGGCAGCTATCCTCGAGAGCTAGTAATTCTAGATTAGACTGAACAACGTCTTCGAACACATCATCACTCACCATTAGGTGAGACATTGACCAAAGGCTAACCTGTCAGGTAAAAATATTTATAATAACTACATATTTACATGAAAATAGGATTATTTTGAATTACCTTGTGGATCGATGGGTAAAAGGAGATCGCACAAGGAAAAGAGACCCTTTTTGTCTCTTGTCGGAGAAGAAGGTACTGGGCTTTGTGGCGTCTCTACTTCTGGATGTTGCTTCTCATAATTTGGAGGCCTAGGGAAAGCAAAAACGAAACTTATTATTAGGTATAATATACCATGTAACTATGTTTAAACTAAGGTACCTAAGTAAGTACATAATAATTTGTAGAAGTGATCGCGAACGATAGTATTTATTTATTTATTTCATTTCATAAAATCCACAGATCTTAATTATTATATACAATAATATAATATTAAATCTTACATGCAATTACGGATTTACATTTTCTAGTGTTAATTTTAAAGAGAGCAACAACTTAAAAGTTAATAGTGTTCGGATAATCTTTAAAAAACACTTCCTTCGTTCAGATAGTCTAGTAGTCTGACTGACGACTGCACCGTTATCTATGGTGGATAAAAAAAACGGTAATTTGCACCTTTGCTACCGTTCTCGGTTGCCTTGATGGAAAGGCGTACAGCATGTAGGCAAAAGCTAGAAGACGCGAATCAATCTCGAAAATCTTGGAGTCTTATAGTTTTATAGACGCACATTCTTTCAAGTATGTTATAAGGAAAAGGCGCGTAGAGCTAGAAGACGCGAAGCAATCTCGAAAATCCTGCACTCTTATAATTTATATTAGACTTATAAGTAAGCACATTTTTTCAAGTGTTTCCTATATGGACAAAGAGCGTAAAGCTAGAAGACGCAAATCAAACTCGAAAATCTTGCACTCTTATAATTATTTATAAATTTGTAAGTAAGCACATTCTTTTCAAGTATGTTATAAGGACAAGTTTACCGTTCTGCTGTGTCGAGAGATGCCTTGGTCTTCTTAATCTCTTCGAGCTCTGACTCCAGCTCTTCGAGTCTGATAGTTTCTTCCAGCTTTGCTTTTACAGGGCTGTAATCTTCGGTGAAGAGGCGAACCCTTTGCAGCTGGAACGATCTGTTGGGAAGAAGTGATTAGTAAAAAAAACGTGATACGATGCTTGACATACTGTTTTTGAAATGAAATTCTCGTGAGTTTCACACATATTTAAATATTATAAATAAAACCGGCAAAAACACTCACGTTGGGGATCGAATACGTCGACCCGGGTTTCGAGCATATCAGATACTCATCATCAGGGCGAGTGCACAGCTGCGTCTGCGAGCTCCCGACGGGCACTCGGGAGAGTTGCCGGTTTTATTTATAATATTTAAATCTTGACATACTGTTTGAAAATTGTTTTCATACGTATGATGGATATATATTATATGGTATTCAGACGGAACAAGCACGAGGCCCACCTGATGTTAAGCGATATCCTCTGCTTATAACAGATAAGTTTCGTAACAAATTACGAGTTGCACTGCGCTCGTCACTCTGAGACCTGAGAGATACAGTTGTTAAGTCTCATGTGCCTGTAATATTACTGGCTCCCAGGGACCGGAACACCCTGTTAAGTGCTTGGCGACACATTTTCTACTTGAGAATGATAGCTATCCAGGCGAGCATTTGTAAAAGGACCTTCCACCATGCGATGAAGCTCAAGCCGGCGGCGGTGGAGGTCGAGGCATGGACCTGCGTCTATCATAGCTTCAAAAATAACAAAAATAATTTAAACTTACACATTACTTTGCTCAGTCTTCTCTCGAATTTGTGTCGAGTCTTCATTTTTTTCCGGCCTGTAAAAGGTACAAATAAATAATTATACAGGGTTATTGGTGATATGCTAACAACCTCTTAGGGTTGACATCTACTAGTCCTAACAAACACATTGAGATTTTTTTTGTTTTAAAAAAAAAAAAAAATATATTTTATTTTTTGTGTTTTAATGCCCACTCTGAGCCAAGAGCGCCCGCCGCGGCAGCACTGGACCACGTCTTGCTCCCTATGAATAGAGTTTTGAATTATACGTCGAGCAAAGTAATAAAAAATATGTTATAATACATAACAGGCACAAGAGACTTTTAACATTAGATGGGCCTCGGACTTATTCCGTCAAAAACAGATAAAAATCACGAAAAATAATACTTTTTATTTTCAAAACAAACAAAAAAATATCTCGAAATGTTTGTTAGGACTAGCAGATACCAACCCTAAGCGGTTGTTAGCATATTACCCATAACCCTGTATAAAAGAGTATTTATTGCTTAATAAATTTAATTTAATTTTTTAGAGATCACAATCTAAAATTTATTAGAAAGTATTATGTTTGCACTAAATCCAAATTGGTATACCACTAAACAATAAAAGTAGTATAATATTTACTCTATTCGAATAAGGACAACTTTAAGCTGAATAGGCATCTAATAATTTCACTAAATGTATCCAACAGAAGATCAGCGCTTCTTTTTCTTGTATCATTATACATTAATATTAATCATTGTACATTATAGTGTCGCAAATAAAATCTTTTACTTTCTATTCTATTCTAAATGGGTGTTAACAATCTTCAGGTAGGTAGCCGCAGTAGGATAGCAACATTTTCCGATTAGAATTGAAGTACAACAATTTGGATATTACCAAACCTTACCTTCGGAAGCTGATGACAGTGGGTCTATCGCAACTGGGTCGTTTAACTGAGGTGCGCGGTGTGGTGAAGTTAACAGTGACGTCACGCTGTAGCCGACGTCGTTCTTATTCGTTTCACTACACACCACACTGCGCTGCTATCTCAGGAAGCAAGTTGATAGGGTACTTACAAGCATCGAATCGGAGAGGAGTCTGGTGTGCACCAAGATCCATATGCTTTCTTGGGAAGGTCGTGCTTCACACCTCGAGATGACGGATGGACAGTGTGCTGAAACAAACAACGGAGGTTTTGTCTAACCGTTGCGTGCATATTAAGAGATACAAAAAAAAAAAACAATAAAACCGCACGAAACATTGACAGCAATCACGGGGAATTCAATAATGAAGCAAAAAAGTTATTGAGATGAAACATTGAAATAGCAATTCTACTTTATTTTCTGGATAGACCTAACCCTGGTAAATGTATGAAGAATATGTTTCCGAGGAGTGGCATAAAACTTTTTAAATTGGTTTATTTGTATGAAAAAGTGCTTTAATGCTAACAGAGAATCGTTTGAGCAACAATACATTATTTTTTGATCGAACATGGTGCTTTTTCTTATTAATTCCGGTAATTTATAAATTAATTTTTGGTACGCCCCACGTCAATACGTGGAACAGGCTTTCATATGGTGAACGGTAACACTTTTCTATCATCCATTTCATCCATTCACCCTAATTTTCTAAACGACGGTTAAACGACCATAACGATGGTTTACGTTCGATTATACTGTTGTCATAAAAGGAATAACTCATAAACCATGCCCACTCCTTGTTGATATTATATTTGGAGATATTGGTCTTTGACAAGATTCTTATGAATACATATCTATTTTGAATTCCGTTTCATAAGAAACACAAACTTGTTAGTTATATACTGTATGAGACAGGCATTCTACTCTAAGTATAGATCTCATGTAACGTTGTCCGCATAATTTGACCAAAGTCTCTCTATAGAATCATCAGTATGTAGATATATGGATATAAGATGCAGGTACATAGGTAGATACACGGTTGGGGACCCCAAAGACTGTGTTTAGTAAATGACAATGTTGTTTAGGATGGTATACAGGATGGGAACTGGTTCTATTGTTATGAGCTTGGCGACATATTTATTTAGCTAACCAGAAAAGCATTTTGCTAACTTATTTTTTTTAATCCTTTTTTCGTTTTGGCGTTCTATGGGGGAGGCCTTTGTTTAACGGTGGACGTCTTCCGGCTGATGATGATGATGAACCAGGCAAGCATTCCCAAAAATGCCATAACTGCACAATTTGGGGTGATATTCGAATCGTGAAACCCATGCATCGCAGCCGATCATTTATGGCCAATAGGCTGTATAACTACCACACAATTTCCAAATTATCTGCTGCAATAAAAATGACCTAGGTGAGTATCTAATGTTATTTTTGACAGGAAATAAGTAGGTACACGAAATGCCTTCATTATTCATCAAGGGGTCGTCGAGTCGAGTCGATGCCCATAATATTTTAATTGTTTACGACCACAAAAGCACTTATCGGCGCTTTCGTATTCAAATCACAGCGGCACGGCGCGGAGGCTAATGGCGTCGGGGCCTGGCCTTGCATCGCTGTGATTTGTCGCAGACACAGATTTCTATCACAATGATGTTTCTACTCAATCCTCAATTTAGTATTGCATGTTTTATGAGAAGAACTGGTTCATTCGCGCTAGATAACTAGACAAGTATATCAAAATATTCTAGCTAATCTCAATGTTTCGAAATTGCTTTGACCATAGACAGGATCATATTCAATTTGCTCTGGTAGGTGCAAGAATTGATCCTATGTAGCCATGTTTATTCTTTTTGATTTTCGTTTAGAACACTTTGATATATAATGGTACGTCCAAGAGATATATGCCAATCTGCTATACCCATTAGGTATCTATATATTTACTTTACATGTCAATATTGCGCACGGATCTATTATAGAAGTTGTGAAGTATACAAAACATGGAAGTTCCATTTCATCATTATGTGTTCTTCACTTATATTTGAAATATAAAATATTTATCTTATATGCGTAATATCGTACACATACATCTAGTGGTCCATGGAAAATAATATTTATCCATGGTCCACCCAGATTAACTTAATAGTTGGACTACGGGAAAGATCTCAGAAAAGCTGATCCTATGCAGGTTTCTTATAGCGGTCTCAATAATCGAAGAATAACGATATTAAAGCCGCCTAACTCTAAGAGTCAATAAAGATATCTTACTTCACTCATTCTGCTGTCAAATAGCCATCTACTAATTATAGGAACCTAGTTAGTTATACCCCCTAAGTGTACCAACTTAACGAAGTTTATGAGACAGCGGTTTACTTTTGATTACCTAAAGTGTCCCGGGCAGTAATGATGTAATTGTCTACCATTACCAACCCAACGGCTAGTCACCGTAATTAGAGGGTGTGTGCGAATTAGCTAAGTCATCTCATCCATCACGGTAATCATGACTACCTATATGTATTGGGTCTACATATATCTGCTACAAGACAGGAGATTTACAGGACAGGAGATCCAAGGAGAATTTATTCCACCAGAATAGTAAATTTTTGGGGCAGATTTGAATTGAGCAATCCCAGCAGTTCTTTATCCAATTTACTAAGTGATTTAGACCTCATGTTAACTTTAGGTAATATGTGCTTGATCGCATAAACAAGTAATTGAGGATGCTGAGGTTCCGCGTCTAGGGTAACCACGAGGTGTACAATCCTCATCAAAATCATACACTCAGTACAGTAAATAGGTTAATACATTTTATTAATTTTAAAGATTATTTGTCAGTTATTTATCTTTTAAATATGTATATTTTTAAAAAAATATCTAAATCTTAAAATTAATATTTGTGCCCTAAAATTAGGAAAGGTTATCCTAAATTTTCTCGTGTCCGATGTTAACCCAGAGAATAGTAGGTAATTTGTGCCAAAAGCAATAACGTCCCTGATAGATTAAGGGCCTGTTTCAGAATTTTCGAGTATGTTCCGGTCATACTACCCAGAACATATTTATTAAACAAAACACTATCTTTCCGTTTCACAGTCATCGATTTAGCCTATGCATTGGTTAAAGCTGGAAACGCGCTGCTTGTTAACTGTAATTTTTATCATCCAGTTATTTTATGTGTTGGTTAGCAACCCGAAACTTTAGTAGGACATTCTGACGCTTAGTCTTTAACTTATTATGTGCTTATTAGTTATTGCTCTATAGACAAGAAACATACGTTCACCGAGAACCGACATAGACCCAATTGGGATAACTTTTTTCTAATAAATATTACTAAGGTCCAGCATATTTAATTGTCGGATAAATAATATCAGACTCATAAAATATTAACTGACCAAATTATAACTAAACAAATAGTAACTAATTTTTCTTTTCCTCATTCGTTCTTTTAATATTGCTTGTGTTAATTTTATTCTTCGGAATACTTACTATCTGATGATTGAAAAACGGGCCTCAATTGTGTTTATTTTATTTTTATCAGAAACCCTATAGCGAAAACTGATATGGAACATTTTTTTTTCTTTTTTAATATTTTGGACTAAGTATATAGTTAAAACATGCGGAAAAACAACGAATTAGAAAATAAAGAACCTTAATTATATTATCACGGAATAGTTAATTTAACTTCACAAACTCGGAAAAACTAGTTATTTATTACATGACTGCACAAATAGGGGGAGTGTTATGTGTTCAGGGTTCATGTATGTATGTTTGTGAGTTTTTTATTCCACCTTAACTTCTGAATGGCTTAACCTATTTTAATGTATGATATATCGTAAAATTTGTCTTGATTACGGAAGTGACAATAGGAAAAGCCATTATGTTTTTTAACATAATCAAAAAAACAAACTGGAGGATTTAAGTCGCTATATTGGGAGAAATAATATTTTTTTTGAAAAAAAAAAAACCAAAATGACCGGTTTTAAAACGGTTCCATAAATAATATAACTTGCAGTTATTATTTCAATGGAACGGTAAAAGTTTAACGAAAATAAATAATTAGCCGGTGGGTTTTTTAATTTTTAAATTAATTTTTACTGGTTATGCAAGGGTTCAGAGTTGTTATTTGGTGCGGTTACTTTTATCGAAAAATAGGTTCAAATATAGAATACTGAAACATAGCGAAGGTGTGTTTCACTCTTCAACTCCAGCGAGGAAAATGCCAGGTGCAATAGAGTAAATTAAAGGTAATTTATATAAACATAAAGGAACAATCACTACAATTGGTAATATTGAAGTGAAATTTATTTTAAATAATCAAAGTCAAAGTCAAAGTCAAAATCAAAATCATTTATTCAATTTAGGCGTCTACGACGCTCTTATGAAGGTCAATTACAAATTTTAATATTGAAATATACTACATTGTACTGCCACGTTCAGCAAACAAAAGTTATAGAGCCACTGCGAGAAGAACGGGCAAGAAACTCGGGGCCATTCTTTTAAACGTTTTTTAAAAATGTGTTAAGTACATACTATATAATAAAATTATTACAATACTTAATTTACATTACGTAGGTGTTGGGCGCTAGCTTGGCAGAGGCGAACCAGTCCAGGCATTATTGTCGTTTAAGTAATCACAAACTGTGTAGTAAGATTTCTTTATCAAAATATTCTTCACATGCAACTTGAATTTTCTTTCTGTGAGCGTTGTAATATGTTTGGGCAATTTATTATAAAACCGCACACAATTTCCTAAGAAGGACCTTTTATTTGTCTTTGCTAATCTAAAACCTGGCACCGCTATTTTATCTTTATTCCTAGTGTTATAATCGTGAGTGTCACTGTTTGATTTAAATTTGCTCAAATTTTTACGAACATACATAATATTTTCAAATATATACAGACTTGGTAAAGTTAAAATATCAATTTCTTTAAAAATATCTCTCAGGGATTCCCTAGGATCCATTTCATATATGGCTCGAATTGCACGCTTTTGTAAGACAAAGATTGTCTCTATCTCAGCAGCAGCTCCCCACAGCAATATACCATAAGACATAATACTGTGGAAATACGCGAAATAAACGAGCCTAGCAGTAGCTACGTCTGTTAGCTGTCTTATCTTACGAACTGCATATGCAGCAGAACTAAGTCTTCCAGATAGATCATGTATATGTGGATTCCACTGTAAAGTTGAATCCATTTTAATTCCCAGGAAGACTGTCGCATTGTCAAAAGAGAGTTTTTCTAGGCCAAGCTTAATGTTTGGTTCAACATAAGTAACATTTGGTAAAGAAAACTTTAAACATTTGGTCTTTTTTGAATTTAAGAGAAGATTATTAGCCGCGAACCACTTAGAGATCATAGATAACACATTATTTACATGAATAAGTTCACTATCCCTCCTATCTACTTTAAAAATTAGGGAGGTATCATCTGCGAATAAAACTATATCGCAGAAATTTTTAACCATGCAAGGCAGATCATTTATATATGCTAGAAACAGAAAAGGTCCTAAAATTGATCCTTGCGGTACGCCTATTCTTACCAAAGACCCGGAAGAAGTATTGCCATTTATTCTAACCTTCTGTAGCCTGTCTGACAGATATGACTTTATAAGATCCAGAGCTTTTCCACGAATACCATAATGTGAAAGTTTTCGAATCAGAGTGCGGTGCTCTACACAGTCAAATGCCTTAGAAAGGTCACAGAATACGGCAATAGCATCCTGTGAACTCTCCCAGGCTTCAAGTATATGTGACATCAATTGAGCACCTGCATCTGTTGTGGATCTGCTCTTTGTGAAACCAAACTGATTCTCATTCAATATATTATGCTCATTAAAATGGGATAGAAGTTGTTTGAGCATAATTTTTTCGAATACTTTACTCAGAACAGGTAAGATAGAAATAGGTCTGTAATTGCAAGGGTCAGATGTAGCCCCCGACTTCAGAATTGGAGTGATTTTACTTTGTTTCATTAAGTCGGGGAAGTTTCCTTTATCAATACAAAGATTGAATATTGTTTTTAAATATGGTGCAATAATGCATATTATAGACTCTGCCACTTTAACTGACATACCCCACAAGTCTTCGGTGCTCTTAACATTTAAATTTTTAAATGTCTTTATAATTTCAAATATTGTTGTGTGTCTGAAAGAAAAATCCGGTGATTTGCAGGGGAAATTATGTATTAGCAGAGTTTCTGCTACATCGGGACATGCATCCAATGACTTAGTGACTTCTTTTTAATAAAAGTACAATTACTACAGTTGGTAATATTGAAGTTAAATTTTTACTTCAATATTACCAATTGTACTTTTCTATGCAGTTTTACTAATTGCAGTGATGAAATTTTTGTTCAGTTAATTTTAAAAAAATATATTGTAATTTGCAATAATTTTTAAGCTACGAGTATTTAGGTGAAAAATTGTGCGTTTCATCAAAAAATACAAAAAATAAAAAACACTACATTTTTTATCCCTCCAGCGTGAAAAGGGTGGTCTGATATCTAAACTACTTTAATGGCACGGGATTCAAAATAAATCAGAAAGATTGAGTTAGTATGTTAGTGTGTATATAATATTAATAAATTAAATAATATTAGAATAGTTGCAGCTTCGGCAAAAAAATAGAGACACGTTTTGTAGAACAATATTAGCAAATCAAAACTTCTATATAACAGCACACGTGGGGCGCAAAAAAAAAATCCGGAAAAAATAACAAAAAATTACGAATGGTCATAAATTAGTTTATTGTGTCTTAATATATTCTCCCTTAGTGTTAATGCACTTTTTAATACGAATAAAATAATTTAGAAAACATTTATGGTATTCTTCCGTGGTGGTCTCAGTTTTTCCCATTCTTCGACATCTTCTGCTGGTGAGGTAAATTTTTATTCCATAATATTTTGGACCCACACGGAAGTCACAAGTTTCCCCGTCACGACTTTATTCACGATAGTACTTCAGAGTAGACTGACGGTTTCCATGCTAAAGAAGTTTGAAAAAATATAAAAAATATATATATTTTATATTTATTTATTTTTTAATATTTTTTTTTGTTACATCATAATATATTTTAAATACCGAGTTTTCAAACTCGGTTAAATTTTGTATGCATGTTGCTGAGCCTAATATTTATGCTTCTGGTTTGCCAGTGTTTCGATTTATTATTTATTTTATTCCTAAATGTAAAAATAGCAATTCCCATACAAAATAATTTTTCGTTTACTTATTCCTTATTGTTTTTATTTTTAAAGACTCTGAAATTTCTTTAATTAATGTTGTTTTACATTTTTGCGATTGTTTTCTTTAATTAATTTTGTGTCAATACAATATGTTCAATTAATTAATAAAGAAAATACATTGTTAATACTTTATAATTTTTCAAATTATTTTTGGAAATACTTATATTTTACGGTAATCTGCCAAACCAGAAGCATAGATATTAGGCTCAGCAATATGCGTACAAAATTTCACCGAGGTTGTACACTTGGTATTTAAAATATGACGAAACTAGGCTTGTAGGTATGGAAAGCGCCGCGAGCAATATAGCCTTCATTTAGCTACGCTTTTCACCATAAAAAAAATTGTCATGTTACTAGATGATACGGCGTTTACGTTTTGTACAGAGTTCCTTTTTCATGTTATTTTGAAGGACCGCGCATGAGCTCCACCGATATTAAACAGTAACCTCTGCCTATGACAGATGCATTTCGTCACAATTGCCGGACCGCAATGCGCCCATCACCCTGAGAGACAAAGATGTTAAGTCTCATGTGCCTGAACTTTTATGAATAACTTACTGGGTTGGGTCTCAAGGAGTACTACTGCCGGAATACACTGTTAGGTGCTTGGACAGATTTTCTACTTGAAGGTTGTAGATATAGCTTAAGTTCCAGTATCATAAATTGTAATGTTTTTAAAATATTTTCATTTGTTTCAAAGTCAAAATCATTTATTCAATTAAGGCGACTACGACGTTCTTATGATGATCAATTACAAATTTTAATATTGAAATATTCTACATTGTACTGCCACGTTCAGCAAACAAAAATTGTATAGATCCACTGCGAGAAGAACGGGCAAGAAACTCGGGGCCATTCTTTTAAACGTATTTTAACAATGTATTACATACTTACTATATAATAAAATTATTACAATATTTGTTTAAATTAGGTAGGGGACAGCTTGGCAGAGGCGGAATTGTCCAGGCATTTTTGTCGTTTAAGTAGTTTATGTAAGTTGCCAGTTCTGCAGATACATATAAACTTTATACTTAGTGCACCGCGCAGTATGTTCTAATATAATATGCTGTAGAAGTTATTATATAGGTAAGTAGGTAAACCCGCACCGTATACCTATAGGACACAAATTCAATAACATTAGGTGGTCCTAATCCAACAAACGACACATATAGGTGTGTCTTTGGTCAATAAATGTACCTACATCGTATCTAGAGGATATAAGGCTGGGAAGTTTTCAACTTTCTATATTTTAAATGTCATGTTTTTAACAATGATATCACAATCTAAATAACGGTCACACAATCTAAATGAAATGCTTACATAAATTTTTCAAAATAATTTTTAATTTTATTTAAATTATGTTCTATGAACTTTATACTTATTCTATATTTGCATATTTTTACCTATAACATACATTTTGAGATTCAACATAATATGCGTAGAACTAAATAGCACTATTCAGAAGTTTACACGACTGCCCAAAAGTTGCCCAAAAGTCTGTGAGCTGTAGTGCCCACAGAACTTGTTGTAGCCGAGCTGTATTGCCCTGGCTGGTGGTTGTAAGGTATGCGAGCTGTAGTGCCCACAGAACTTGTTGTAGCCGAGCTGTATTGCCCTGGCTGGTGGTTGTAAGGTATGCGAGCTGTAGTGCCCACAGAACTTGTTATAGCCGAGCTGTATTGCCCTGGCTGGTGGTTGTAAGGTATGCGAGCTGTAGTGCCCACAGAACTTGTTATAGCCGAGCTGTATTGCCCTGGCTGGTGGTTGTAAGGTATGCGAGCTGTAGTGCCCACAGAACTTGTTGTAGCCGAGCTGTATTGCCCTGGCTGGTGGTTGTAAGGTATGCGAGCTGTAGTGCCCACAGAACTTGTTATAGCCGAGCTGTATTGCCCTGGCTGGTGGTTGTAAGGTATGCGAGCTGTAGTGCCCACAGAACTTGTTGTAGCCGAGCTGTATTGCCCTGGCTGGTGGTTGTAAGGTATGGGAGCTGTAGTGCCCACAGAACTTGTTGTAGCCTAGTTGTTTTGCTCTAGCTACTAAATATTATAGTTTTTGTAAAGTTTTATATATATCTACTGTAGATGCACTGCACTGTAAATGCACTGCACTGAATCCAGTCACTGTTATTCCGGAACCCCGCCCGAAGAGGTATCAACGCGCCGGGTTCTATTTCGAAGGACCGAAAACTATGCATGGAGAAATTACTTATTTATGAAGAGAAAAGATGCGCTTTGTTTGAATACATTTAATGCACTGATTATTAATAATATTTGCTAATATACATAAAATTACAAATTAGGTTAGTGTGAGAATCGCTACCGCGCAGTTCTTGTGTAAGTCATCGAAATGTGTCTATTTCAAAGCGTATAATTATACCTAATGTATGGCATGCCCGTACATTTACATATATATTATATTTTATTTTGATTATATTTGTTATCATATTCGCCCTAATATCACACAATCTGTGAAATTTACTATTATTTACAAAAGGCACAGCCCTTTGAAAATAGGACATATTACGAAATACAGACTATCCGCTTTACTTATATCCTAAAGTTATCGTACGAAACTATAAAAAAACCAGTTACCGAAAGTTGTATGTACTAAAAATATTATATAAATTGTCATTTCATCTAAAGAGTGTTGTAAGTAAATACGACTAAGTTAGGTACCTAACATTTAGTTAAAATATATAGACTAGGCAAGGTATATCTATACTCTAATATGTACTCTAAAGTAATGGTATGTTAGCGTGCGGCTGTAGATGATGGTTGATTTAAGAAAAGCCGCCCTAATGGACACTGAGGGTTGATGGTACACGCAAAACTGTACTTAGATACTTACAAAAGTTGTACACCTACTTACCTTTAACCTACTTTACCGATGAAGATGATAGAGGGGAGGGTCACCTACTGTCCTATAGAAACTGTGACATTGGACAAATGATCCATAACAAAGTTGAATATAAAACTAAAGTCATAGTTGTTAGCGAGCGGCTGTCAATTGCTGATTTAAGGTGGAGGTGACGAGGTGTGGAGACAAATAAGGTTCTTTTAAAAAATAAGTTGAGCCGTACTATTACGTTTGTGGCAAAACCAAAAATATTATGTTAATTTTGATCATATTTGTGAGATTCCTATTGATCCCAAAACATGATCAAAATCAATTTACGTGATAAAAAAAAATTATGAACATAGGTCTAAAAATATCTTCTAGCAGTTGGAACTCTAGTATTTATCAACATATCTTGATAAGTTTAATACAAGAGGTGTATTACATATAATTACAATTCCCTATTGTTTATTTTTTTTACTTTTGTGTAATATTCATTTATTTAATTATTTTATCGCGAATTTACTCGAGCCCACCAGCGCGGCGGTTCCGAGGTGCTAAATGATAACCGTCATTATGAACCGACACTGAGGGCTGACGGTACACGCAAAATTGTACGTCAATATATTTGTAACTGTAGAACTACGTTGAAGATGATTGTGGGGTGGGTACCTAGCCTACTGTCCTAGAAACTGTGACGTTGGAAAATTTGGTTACTAACAATGTTTACGACTCAAAGTAATTTTGACGATTTGTTCATATGCAGGTAATTTTGACGATTCGCGTTATTGGACGTATTGCTACTTGTATCTGTAAGATTGTATCAGTAAAGGTAGTTCCAATATTTTCCACATCAATTGCCTGAATTTTTTTAGATATAAACGTTTGTGCTATTTAAGAAAGAAATTGCTATTTTCTTAGTTGAGTAAAATTTTATATTTTTATTTAAATAATATATTATATGTAATTCAACGTTTAAAATAGTTACCTACCTACTTAAGTTTAGTGTCTTCATAACGGTTTCCAAACGAACGTAGTTTGTCCATATTTTAAATAGGTACCAAAGGTTCAAACTCGGTGAAATCTTCTTGTTTATAATATGCTTACGGTTTGCCAGTTTTTCGTAGTTTAAAAAAAATCGAGCAAGTTTATTTTGTAATTTATAATCACACTAGCTTTCCGGGCGCGGCTCCGCCCGCGCGTATTTCGGTTATCGCGCAAAAACATTAACCTCTTTTTGCGCAGTCGGATAAAAACTATCCTATGTTTTTTCCCGGGTCTCAAACTTTTTCCATACCAAATTTCATTCAAATCGGTCCAGTAGTTTTGGCGTGAAAGCGTAACAGACAGACAGACAGACAGACAGACAAACAGACAGACAGACAGACAGAGTTACTTTCGCATTTATAATATTAGTACTGAAGTACTGATTTACGGGAAAAATTAATGATAAATTAAAAAAACATCTGCGACCCAGTCTAGTAGGTAGTACTATAGTAGGTAGCATCGTTTCACTGTTTATCGTTTCCTATGTTATTTTTGTTATGAAATAAAGTATATTATTATTATAAAAAAACATGCAAACCTTAAGAATATATATTAAACTCAGGAATTTACATGCAAAATTTCACAGAGTACACGTAAATACGACGAAACTACGTGTGTATGGAGAGCGATAAGTGCTCTCTAGCCTTAAGAAAAACATAATGCTAATAATTATTAACAGGTGGAGTTTCGTCATGTGTTTCGAGTACTGGCAGATTGGAAGGGTTATTCCCAGTCCTCCGATCGGTACTCCGATAGGTAGGAGTATCGGGGTTTTAGTGCATGGATTCAGGCGTTAGGCACTATCCGGAAATCCATATTTAATAATAACAAATATTCCAAAATATTTTAAGAAAACATTAAATTAATATGCGCTCGTAGAATGCAGGATCTCCTGAGGATGATTCGTGTAGAATCGAAATACTTCGAAAATTCTTCCGGCTTGGCTGCGTGGTGTTTGTGACGCTGCGTCGGATTAGCAGCAAAATTGCGCGGAATTGTCACTAGATATAATTGAATATTTTTTTAAGTGTTTTGTTAAAATATTAATTTAATTACAAAATTACAAATTTACGATAGAAAAAATTATAGTCATGTATGGGATTCGAACCCGCGTCCATCCACCCCTTTAGCCGGGGTATGCTATAACCAATTGAGCTAACATGACACAATGACTCATAACTGTAATTCTTGCTCTCGTTCTTCATGCAACCATCGTATTGGGATGGATAATTTTTTCTCTCGTAAATTTGTAATTTTGTAATGTAATTCGCCTAGCAGGCGTCATTGCAAACTTAACAATATTAATTTAATGTTTTCTTATCAGGGTTTTTTTACCCAATATTCCAAAACGCAGTTTATATTTATTAGTAGGCTTCTGTAGCTAGACACAATTCATAGATGTAGTTTCAACGTCATCTAACGCTACTATGATAGGTATTCGGTATCCGTCAGAGACTTGGAATAAAATCTACAACGCTTTTGGGATAATCATAACAATCACCTATGATTAGGGCTGCCATCACCTAAACCACCGATGCCGGACAAAATCTTTAAAAACCCGGACATTTGGGTGAAATTGAGTTTTTTTCCCGGACACCCATGAAAACAAAGTTCTTTTTTTTTCATTTATACAGCTTCTTTGCGCAAAACATAATTGGTGATAAAAATACTGAGACGCAGTGTTATTTGGCATCAAATTAGAAATAAATTATAATTTTTGGTTTTATAAATGATAAAAATACTATTACTTAGAAACTACAAGCTACGAGTATATTGTATAGTTTTTTTAAGTCATCATGTTTGGCTACGTAGATTAAGTACCCAAAACCGTAAAACTTTTGTTTGAAATTTTTATTGTAAATTAAAAGTAAGTGACAAGTTTAAATTTAGACGAGCTTAAGATCTTTTTACTTTACAAAATTACAAATATACGAAAGTTAAAGAAAAAAAAATAATAGTCATTATGTGATTCGAAACCGAAACACAATTAGCATTGTGACAATTTTCATTAACATTGTCATGTTAGCTCAGTTGGTCAGAGCATACCCCGGCTAAGGGGATGGATGACGCGGGTTCGAATCTCGCACATGACTTTAATTTTTCGTCATATATTTGTAATTTTGTAATGCAATCCGCAAAACATGAGTTATTGCAAACATAAAAATCGTTTTGCTTATTTCGGTATTTTTCAGATGTTCAAATGTTTGCCAAAGTGATCTTTCTTTTCCAACAGGAAATTGGAAAAGTCAATGTAACTCAGGCGCTAAAAATTATACTTTATTTCGATCAGAGAAGAAATTGTGTGTTTGTTTATTGAGTTTTCTCCTGCATCCATTGCCGCGCGACTAACGAATAAACACACGATGTAAAATGAGTTGCTAACTAATATGAAAATTATCATGTTTTCCGCCAGATTTCACTAGATGTTTTTAGGGTATGGTAATGAGAAAATAGCGCTAAAAACACTAGAAATGCTCTACTTCTAGCGCCAAAACGGCAAAACTGTGAGTGAATGATCGGGGTCGGCGGCATTTCTTTATAAAGGGGTCCGGCGCGGCGCGGGGGAAGTTCTGTTGTTGTAGATTTTGCAGCGCCGGAGTTAACTTGTATGCAGCTTACGAATGAATTTTCAACTCAGATTTGTTTCACTGATTTGTATTTTGAACTTGTTTTTCAATCAATCCGGATTCTCCGGACACAAAAGTGTACGGATTTTACCCCAACTTTTGGACAATATTTGGAAACCCCTACCGGACGCCCCCCGGACGCCCTCTAAACTAGGACAAATCCGGGGAAACCCGGACGGATGGCAGCCCTACCTATGATGAATATGTATATTTGCAGAGTTATTCATCACATCTGCGATACAGTCTAGTACTATAGCAGGTGGCATCGTTACACTGTTTTTGTTTCCTATCTTATTTTTGTTCATAAATAAAGATAATAGAGAATATAGTAAAATAAATAGAGATTATAATTATTATACTATTATTACATTAATATAATAGGTATATGTCAAAGTTTGCGAGGATGTGATTGTGTTTGTTCGTCACTCTTTCGAGTTAAAACATCATCAAATTTCATCATTTTGTATGCGGGTGAAATAAGGGGGCGCAATTGGAATACAGTAGGCCTTCTGACTGGAAGTGATATTGTTCGATATTTGGTGGTACGTACCTACAATCTGTGTTGGTACATGGCACGGAACTCTGTGTGTGGGAGTCCACACTTTACAGCCGGTTTTATGAAGATATTGTTTGCTACAAAATAACTATTGTCAACATTCAATACCTCATTTATTTGAATTCGTTTGTTGTTCCAAGAGCTACGGAACTCTTTTTTAACCGTAGCGTAGTTAAGCTAGGCATGCTCTGGACCACATATTTTAATAAAGACCTATTTATAATAATTATTATACAGCCAAATATTAATAATTGATTCAAATTGTTGTTTTTGTCATATAATTGTTTAAATAAGGTTCACTGTAAATTAAATTATATACATTTTACAACGACTGCCTAAAAAAGGAGTGTTATGTATTCAGGGTTCATGTATGTACTGTGAGTTTCTTTATTCTACCATAACTTCTAAAAGGCTAAACCGATTTTAATTTATTCGATTTCGTTAGATTCGTCTTCATAACGCAAGAGACTGTAGGTACTTACATAAAATAAAAATATTTATTTATTTAGTTATCCGTACAGCGTTACAAATAATATTACTAAATTTACTATTTACTACAATATAGCCAAAATAGGATACAAATATAATTATCTTAAATTACTTAAAAGTACCTAACAGATGATTATATTGACAATTAAAAAAAAAAAGAAATATAACTATTGGTTATGGGTTCAGTTCCAAATGTATACATTTATTTATTATACTATATGTGGTAGGAAGGTAGGTGTTTGTGTGCGTGTGAGGGAAAGTGTAAGTTTGTGTATGTGGCTATTGGAGTTAATTTGTATAGTGTTTATTGTGTATTAATTATTTATATTTATCGTTTATAAAACTTACTTGTTGTTTTTAGACGCCAAATTGATAAAAAAAAAATCTTACGAACCCATACAGTAGGGTATCAAAATAAAGGGCTATTAAAACATTTCTATAAATATATACAACTTGCAGTTTTAATTTAAATGGCACGAAAAAACGTTTAACGAAATCAAATAATTTGCAGTCGGGTTTTTACTTGTTTAATTAATTTGTACTTACTTGTTTAGCATTAATTGTTAACTTAAAAGCTCTATTTAAGTAAGTACATCTTGTTTAATGTTGACCTTTAATCAAAACAAAAGACTCACTTAATTAACACACTTTTTTCACTCACATACCTACGATATACCATATACAAAAAATAATTAATATTTAGAAGAAATAATAAAACCACTCACCACTTCAACCTTTACCTCCATTCTGTTATTAAAACTTCACGTTCACAGATAATAAACGTAACATTTTCTTTTCATCGCGAAGACAATAAGAAAATTCTTGACGCGCGCGGTCCGTTCAAGAGTGCGCAAACGACTGAACGAATAAGTTGGTTTGGTTGATTCCTTCCTGCTGTATCTTCGCCGATAGAAGCTCGAATTCTCCTATAGCTAATACCCATCCACCAAAGGCATCAAACCATAGTAACTATGAACTTGGTGTTTATTATTTCAAGGCGCAGCTGTTTGTGGATTGGAAAAAAATAAATTTTCACTATACTGGCAGGATAGGCCGTTAGCGCGGGAAACGTTTTTATTTGCACAAGGAGTTCCGTTTACAGAGAACCCCAAATTAGTTTGAGTGGGTTTGCGTCAAGTTTCCCTCTAGCGCCTCTATATTGCGTTGTGTGGTTGTGGTGATGTGAAGGGAACAAAGGAGTATATAATTAGGAGGATACTTTTTGGTGTCTGTGTACAGTATATTTACTGTATGGCCGTGTACGATCATAATATACGTAGGTTAGAATTATTTTGTTAAGCATTTGTGCATACAAAGTAATGTACTAATATTCTGTTAGGTGAAAAGATATCTTCTTATATAAGTGATTCGAACCTGCTCTTCCTGGTATTCAGCCCTATCACTTTACCTAGTACGGAGAAATGAAGGGACAGGAGTTGTTACAAATTATCCCTTAAGGAAACATGTCGCTAGTTTGAGGCGAGGGAGAGTGGAATGCTCACGTGCCTTACTAAAACCATTTGTGAATAGCAAAAGCTCGATATTCAAAGAATATTCCTATCACTATAATAATCACAATAGTGGCCACTTGGGGGTGACATATTAAGGACCAACATCTATAATAATTTATCTGGTGTGATGTGGTAAACACTCGAGAAGCTATCTCTCAAATAGGTTATCGGAGCAATATGACCTGCCCATTGCTATTTCAACATGCAAATTCTAAAATACGGGTGCAGCTTTGACAAGGGCATTATTTTAGTCTTATCCATTTTCATTTTAAGACCCACCTGTTGAGAAACTCAACTGAGATTGCTGAGCATTGTACCTACTGAATTCCTCGAGTGACTCTACCATAATTATCGCAATCTGCAAAAGGGGATTGATGTGTTCGCCATAGATATTGATGCAGAATTATTTCTAGTTCAAGAGCATAAAAGCTATTTCGAATTGTTTTGCGAATACTTTGGAGCCTTGGTTACGCTCGATCACGACCTGTTATATGGTTCGTATTGAAGGTACGCAAATCGTATAGCTTGTCTTCAAAATCCGTCTATTGAGCTTATCGTAGTCCGATTTATCAGCTAATGATTCTAGTCTCATACTTCCATTAACTTCATAGTTTTTTCTGACAATTTCTTAGGTTTATTTCGGCGGAAGGTTTTAAAATCTGAAACGGTGGGGTTGGTGGACAGTTTCCACAACCCGTTGTTCATCTCGTCGACTGTTTTGCAATCAGATTACGTGCTGATAGCAGTTGTATTGTTCAAGTTAAAAGCTTTCGGGGTTTTGGATTTGGGGCAACTTTAGGACGAAACTTGGAGTTTATCAGACGAGACCGCTCAAGCTTATGAGTAACATTGATATTCAATGAGCCCCTAACAATGCGGTGATCGCTACTAATCTACAGTGATCCTTTTTACCCTGTTGATGACAGAGATATATATTAACCGAATATTCGTTTCTTGGTAAACATGATAACCTCGGTGTCTTATTGAGGTTGAACTATCGGAAATTAACCACGTTCATTTCCTTGATAGTCGCTTAGAAGGAGTTCATCGCGAAGATAACCTCCTTTTCGATAGAGTTGACCACCCGCTAGCCCCTCTGGTTCCACCGCCCATATCCAAATGGCCCCACTCTCAACTCATCGCCATTCTGTGTAGGTACCTATCTTAGCGTTAAAGGTTGAAGTCACACAGAATTGCAATTATAATTGTAATAATTTTTTTCAATGATTGAACATAATATAATATATACATAGTTTAAAATACAGTTTGCTTGGGCCACTTTTGTGGTGTGTATATGTACATCATATTCATATTGTATATATGTTCATGTATGATATACATTAGCATTTACAGCAAAAAAAAATGGTGATGTTGAGATAGAAATAACACTCTGAGATCGTTCGTATCTTATTAAGCAGATCTTAATCTAAAAGTATATCGTGAGAAAACAAAATTAATTAAATTTAGAAATCTAAAAAAAACTCACTGGAACTCAATATCTGTTAGTGAAATACCCTAAGTGAAATTAAGTCCCTCGATGATATTGATTTCCATTTAAATTCAAAAGCACATATCTTTTGAATGACCTTAATATTATCGCAATATACGAGTATACACCTTATCAAATTTCGGCAAACGTATCCTCTAAAATACGGCAATAAATGCTTACGTTTATTGAGCAAACTGTTGATACGTACTATTTTTGTAACACAGATACTGATCTTAGATGCGAATAATATATAAGTTGCGTTAATGATAATATATTGAGAACCATTTTTATTTAAAGTCCAAGTTATTTGCTTGAAGACAGGTACCACAAAGTATTATTATGGTATTATGGTACGCTTGATAGACAAAAATTACCTGTGTCATTTTTATCAAATGAAATAGCATATTTTACACTTTAGAGCTAGGGGAGATGCAAACCACAAATCAGAATGACTATCAAAAGAGGTGGCGACTAGTGACAAAACAATAATATTTTTATACAAAAAAGATATTCTTAGACAATTTAATGAGGTAATTATTTATTTTAAGAACTTACATTTCGGTAACCTCTCAAAAACATGAGAACAGCTGACATCATGGTCGTAGTTACATTTTCAATTTAGAATTTGGTTTAGTTGGGTATTGATTTAGTTTTGTTGGGTATCAACACAATCTGAAACTGTCAATAAAACATACAAATCAAAGTTCAAACAAACGAAATAAATCAGGAATGCACCGTAAATTTTAACTTTTCTGTTAATTTAACGTACATCTTTACTTGTTTGGTTAGTCATAATAACAATGTAAATATCAGCAGTGATAGTATTGGCTCTGAAATTCAGCTCATGCAGCTCTTGAGGGTTTGCACAATCTTTTATTGAGTTAATCAATTATTTCTTTATTTTCTAGTAATTGAAAACAATTAATTATATTACAACCAGAAGAAATTATATTTTAAATAGAATACTTATTTCATTTAATTGAATTGATGGTAGAAAATAGGTCAAGCGCTAGAACCGCTGAAACTACAACATCCAGGAAAACTGCGCACGCATGTTTTCTATTCAAAATTGCCGCGCAGATAAACCCGCGAAAACCGCGCAGTTCGATACTTGTCTAAATAGCGATTGATTGTAATTGTCTAGGACGATGTATCACAACATCGTCCTAGGTAATTGTATTTCTTTTTTTTGACAATAACAAATTGTCTTTCTTTGTTTTGGCTTTTTTTTCTCTCCCTGCCGGGGTTTGGCTTCGCACGTCTTGTGCAATTGTTTTGGCTTTTATCGTTGTTTGACGATATTCTGCCAATGTCAAAGTATGACCAGTGTATGTTTATTTAGATAAGTCTGGTATAAACAGGAAGGTAATTAATCATTTAATGGTTTAGAGACCTGTATAGATATAATAGACATAATAGGTTAGTAGTTCACAGGCAGGTTAAACATCAAAGGGATTAAAGTTGTAGATTGGAATTATTAAATAGATAAGGGAAGGGCAGGATGATTATATATACTTTTAATAAATTTTAAATACAAATATTATTGGGTTTTATAAACTTACTTAAAATATATACATATGGAGAGAAAACATAAGGTAGAAGAGAATTAAAGTTGGTGGGGCGGGGAATTTCGGGATCTAAAAAATCATATAAAGAATTTGTTAGTTTCGGGCAGAAAAAGAAGATGTGGTCTATTGAGCCTTGTCGAGCAATCGAAAACAAATGCCTCTGACCTATTAAGCTGTCACTGTCACTGTCAGTGGAGTGGGTTAGCCCAGTACTGCCATATCTAAATCCAAAAATAGATGAATGATGCCCTAATATGAAAAGGGCAGATTTTAGGAGTAATGGCCGATAAAAAAATGGCTAGGTCACGGTAATGTTACAATATTTTATAACTTAACACACAATAAACAATACATACAATAATAATACAGTATTTTAACTCGGCTCTGTCGTTGAAATAACTACCTACAGCCGCGCTGTACGTAAACATGCGATAGGGCTACCCGCCTCCAGCATTTTTATTACATTTGCCTACTTTGTGTTTCCATTTAGTTTTGTGATTGTAATATTTTTTTTATATAAACAAATATAATTCTTTGTGAAATGAACAGGAAGTGTTCACTAAAAATGCGTATTGTTTTTTGACTAGTAAGTAGATTAAAATAAAAAACCATGTTTATATTTAAATAAAAATCAGTCTTAAAAATTTGCGACTGAAAAATATTTGTCGGACGTAGGTAATGCTTTATTATTAAATTTTAAAGTATAAAAAATCCGCATTCTAATATATAGCTTAGAATTACCTATTTCACTCGTGTCAATCACTTTCCATTACTCAATTAACTTTTTTTATTAATCGAGACATTGTTTTTCGGGCGATTAAAGTAAATACTTGTCCATTAAAAAGACACAGATTATGTACCGTCAACTATGTAGATTACATAATAATTTTACTTACTAGTACGTAAAATTATTTTTTAATATTACCTTTCAGTTTCCAGGTTATCTAAAAAAAGTTTATTCATGCATCCAAAAACAGCACAATATATCCTACTCGTCATATTAAATATGTAATATGTAAAAAACTTATTTTTAGTGAAAATATCGGTTATGATTAAAAAAATAACACACCGTCCATTCGTCACTGCGGCACAGTCGCGACTCTCTGAGTCTGTCTGCATACCGAGCGCATGCCGAGATCGAGGCACGTAGGTATAGCTCGCGATTCGTCCGTTTATATGAAGTTGAAATATTGTATAGATAACATTACCGTGGCTAGGTGCAAGTTGGACTCCAACATCAAAGATTCGTATCTCTAAACAATGTGTTTTGTCTTATGTACCACCAAAAAAAAAGTTTTGTCAGTCTTGCTGCCAAATCTTCCGATTCACAGTTTATTTTTATAAGATTGTAACGGAACACGCATGATGCTCACCCGATGTTAAGCGGTGACCTCTGCCTATAACAGATGTACTACGACACAAGCGACGAATAGCACTGTACCCTTCACCCTAAGCTAAGACATACAGTTGTTATCATGTTACACATATTGTTAGATAGCTGAACCTCAATTAGCTTATATGGAGAGTACTAAATTGAAAATAAAGGTTGGAAGGGGAGAAATAAGGGCCGATTTTGTCAAGAGGATAAAAAAGAGCTGACATAGTAGTAGAAAAACCGAAATTTTGCGGCCTAGAGGCCGATCTGGCAACACGCTTGGTTGTAGCTAGCTGTCTGTGGATGTCTGGCTATAGAGTAGAGTGTAGAGAGGTAGAGAGAGAGTGAGTGAGACTCCAAAGCAGCGTTGCCAATTTAGCGACTTTGTCACTAGATTCAGCGACATTTTCGCATGAAAAGCGACATTTTGATGGGTTTTAGCGACAAAAATAATTTAACGACTTTCTTAGCGACTTTTTTATAGTGGTATTACTGACTTCATAAACGAATATCCATCGTTTTTTTCTGTACATACTAATATGTACTCTATTTCATTGAAATAAGATCCGGTTTTGTTTATTTAGTTTAATTTGTTGGCAAATCAAGAATGACTAAAAGGCATAGGTATAGTACCTACCGTCAATCATCGTTCGTTTTGTTATTATTCATCCGTCATTCACTCCTTATAAGAAATCTGATATGGTCTGTTGCTAGCGAAATAATAACGTAATCGAACATTTGTCTCAAAAAATTGCGTTTTATTAGTGTTTAGTGAGTTATCGATAATGGAATTACCGGTAAAGAAGAAAGTTTATAGCCAAAAGTATAAAAAGGAATGGGAAGATTCTCCTGAATATAAAGGATGGCTGGCTCCTGTACAAGGGAATGATATTAAAGGTATGTGTCGTTACTGTCAAACCGAGTTCTATGCCAAAATAAGTGACATAAAAAAACACGCTGAAACCAAAAAACACAAGAAAAAGTGAACATAAAATGCACTCAGCAGCCCTTGCCAGTGCAAAAAATAGTTGATGGCGTGAAAAATTCCAGTAAAGCAGAAGCATCACTTGCCCTTTTTATTGCTGAGCATTGCTCAGTTTCGACAGTAGATCATCTTGGCGAACTGTGTAAAAAAATATTCGATGACTCCAAATCCAGTAATGACCTACATTTACACCGAACAAAATGTTTGAACATAATTATTAAGTGAAGTACTGGGCCCACATTTTAAGAATATTCTCAAACTTGATATCGGTGACCAAAAATTCAGTCTTCTTTTGGACGAATCTACTGATGTAAGCGTGTCAAAATATTTGGGGATGGCCATACGATATTTTAGTGAGTCACAAAAAAGAATAGTGTCAACATTTTTGTCACTAACACCTATTGAAAAAGCTGATGCCAGAAGTCTAGCTGATGCAATCGCAGTAACATTAAAGGATCATAATTTAGACATTAGAAATTTGATTGGAATAGGAACAGACAACGCTTCTGTGATGACAGGAGTCAATAATGGCTTACACAAGATATTGCAAGTTAATTATGGATTAACAAATCTAATACTAGTGCGTTGTGTATGTCATTCACTCCAACTAGAAGTGAGCCATGCTTCTGAATCTACACTTCCTCGTAATGTTGAATATTTGGTAAGAGAAACCAATAATTGGTTTTGCCTATCTCCAAAACGCCAAGGAGTACACTTCCTCGTAATGTTGAATATTTGGTAAGAGAAACCTATAATTGGTTTTGCCTATCTCCAAAACGCCAAGGAGAATACAAACATATATACGAGACAATAAATTGCGGAAAGGAGCCTTTAAAAATACTAAAAGTATGTGCAACTCGATGGCTGTCCATATATCCAGCTGTCTGTCGTATTTTGCAACAGTGGAATGAACTGCAACTGCATTTTTCCATATGCAAAAGTAAAGAAAATTGCTACACAGCGGAGATTCTACATGCCATGTTTGAGGATAAAAGTAACTTGCTCTATTTAACCTACATCCAGAGCGTACTAGGAGAAGTACAAAATACCTTGAAAATATTTGAGGGTGAGAACACTGATCCTACTAAGATGCTGGATAGTCTTACACTACTTCTCCAATCTATCAGCAAGAGAGTAGTCTACCAACCGGCCAATGTAAACGTCCTGACAACGGAAATTCTGGAAAGCCATATAAATCCATTTACTACTCTGGGCTACGCGTTTGAACAGTGTGTCGGGACCTTAAATTTGAGTGATGACAATATCAACAAAACTGTTAAAAAAAGATGCATCAATTTCACACTCAAACTTATCTCGGAATTGCAGAACAGGCTTCCGCCAAATATCGAAATTTTAACAAAAATGAATCTATTGTCTGTGAGCGAAATTTCGAAGACAAAAACTAATGACAGTGATGTTATAGACTTGGCTAGAGAATTAGGAATTACGAGTGTTCCAGCAATAGAAAAAAATTCTCAACAATGGAATAATATTAATTTTGTTAAATGGAATAACATTCAAAATACAATCGATTTTTGGGTTGAAGTTCACACATACAAAGATGCCGGAAACCACAATCCATTCCACGAACTATGCAGTCTTGCATTTACAGTTTTATCTTTGCCGCATTCAAATGCAGAAATCGAAAGGATTTTCAGCGCGATGAATTTAGTTAAATCAAAGCTACGTAATCGTATGGGGCTGGCAACCTTAAATTCGATTTTGATGATCAGATGTGTGTGTACTAAAATGTATGAATAAGACATGTGTCAGTTACGTGCTACCATCAGATGTTTTAAGGCAGATTGGAACAAATAAAGCGTACTCATTTAAAAATGAGCCACAACCATCTACTTCAAGCCTCGTAAGTTTGAGCGATTCAATACCCTTCCGAATAATCAATGATTCAGAAGTCGATACTGACGAAGATCAATAGAATGAAACGTATTCATTTAGAATAAGATACTAATTATAGTTAATGTATATTATATCACTGTGTATGTTGAATAGTTTAAGTAATAATTAATATTAACGAATAAAGAGAGATTAAAATTAGAGATCTAGGTACTTAGTATGCATTTTTATTTTGCCCTTCATTAATTGGTGGTAATGAATGAAGGTTAATAAGGTGAATCTACCGAATGTTGGTAGCCTTTTTAACCCAAGAAAGTAATTAATTGATAAAAAATCTAGCGAGTTCTAGCGACTTTTTCAATTTTACTCATTTAGCGATATCTAGCGACTTTTCACCAGCGTGAGAGCGACATTTACTGTTGTTGAGTTGGCAACACTGCCAAAGTGTAAACAGGTAGTGTTATGCCTATACGTAAGTCGTAATATTCTTGTGCAAGAAAGGGAGAGAAAATGGCAGAAAAACCCCTAATCTTAACATAACTTAGTTCGTAACGTATCAACAAAACAGTTAAAAATTAAAAAGAGAATTTACGCTATTGTTTTGTGAATTGTGTAACTGCCTCCTACCTACATGTGCAATGGACACCGGTAAGTTATTCAATTACATGCATGTTAACATTAAGAAATACTCTCTTTTTTTTGTATATATTTTTAGCTACACCTACTACTACTACTACTAACTCAATAATTCAAGCCACTAAAACAAAAAATTCAGAATAAATTACAAGAAAACAAAGCGTTTTAAAATAAAATATTTATTTATTAAAATATATAGGTACCTAACTATAAAAACAATATATATTCGATAATTTATAAATTAATGTAACAACGTATCTTATTAGATTTGAAAAGGCGGCTGGTATCTCTGGAGCAGCTTCACACCCTGTTAGAGTTTATGAAGGAGCACCCTGAGTTGGCCAGAGGCCTAAGCCGAGGAAGGCGCGGGAAGCTGATGACTGTAAAAGTTTGGAATGCTTGTGCCAAAAAACTTAATTCTTTAAAAGATGGAGCAGTGAAGGATGGAAAGGGCTGGTCTAAGGTAACTTTTATTATCAAACCCAATATGTAGTGTTTTGATTAATTTAGACTACATATTTTTTTCTAAAGATATTACTATAGGGTTCAGAGCATGTACCTCTATATTAACATTACTAGCTTACCTGTATTTTTACAACCTATGTAGTGTGAACATTTACAAATGTATTGCTAATTTTAGGCAATATCACATATAGTGAAAATGTATGCAAATACAAAGTAAAAATAATGGGGTTGTATCAAAACAAACAACAGACAAATATTTTTTTATTGACATACATTGATTACAGTACATACAATGAAACCGTAGGCTCCCGAACTAGTGTTAAACTGTGTTTCAGGAACCAGTGGCTTCTCCCACTGGTTCTTGAGACACAGTCAAACACTAATCATCATTAGTGATCAGAGTAGGTTTAGCTATTTCAGGCCAACAACCTCATATGTATATGTATAAATATGGATATGACAACAGGATCCAGGGATTCTATGTGTATCAAGATATTTAATAAGGGAAATCTTATCAGTTAAAGCTTGATAGAATTCAAAGAAAATATATGAGCATAATTTTTTAATGTCTCTGATGCGAAACAGTTCCAAGAGATACTTTTTTCTCTAGGTGTTTCTAAAGATTAGCTCAGTTGAAGCTTGTTTGATTCTCCAAAACTATGAGCATAAGTTTGGCAATGTCTACCCTAATTCCATGTGACATTGCCAAATAGTAAATGCCTTATTCATTAAAAAATTAAAAATGATGGCAGCGCTAGTGACATATTTTTACTCTATAGAATTCTATTATCTTGTAACAATAGTATAGTTCACTCTGTTAGGTGTGTGAGTGTATTTGGTTGTGTTTTCTATAGTGTTGTGATCCTGAATTACTACATGAGTACCTCTAAAAATAATCTCCAACCATAATTATAAGCATATTTTTAGAATCCCAGTTAATCCCAGGCATGTCCATATGATGAAAACATGTAGCAAGTAAGAAAAGCTCTGGCAGAGCTTTTCTTACTTGCCCATCACCCATCACTGGTCATCAGAAAAAAAATTACTACTGATTGAATAATTACTCTTGTTTGTTAATTATGATTTTACTCTCTAGAATATAATTTTCGTGTAATTTATGATCTAAAGTAATAGCTATTAGTGTCTTTAAATTAAACATTTGTGCCTTATGGAAGAGACACAGTTTTTACTAACACAAAAGGTAGAGTTACAACAAATTTTGTACCTTTTTTATATTAGATGTTTTTCAATAAATGTATTATTATAATTGTAATTCAGATTTCACAGTTAGTTCAATCTGTAATTTTCATCAACTTCTTTAATGGGTCATGTTCGGAGTTAAGCCTACATGCCATTAAAATAAACCAACTATACGGTTTACTCCTGGGACAATTGACACAGACACCGTGATTGAAACATATGCATGAGTTATACAAGAGAATGTATTTGAATTACTTATTTTATAATTTAGCTTATACAACAAGATATAGAATATAAAATGACATTACTTCTTATTTCAGTACTGGTGTGACTGGAAATACCGGGTGCGCAGGCATGCGCTGGAGATTAGAGTATCTAGAAACACAAACAAGGTTCCCCCTGAAGGAGTCAATGCTCTCTCTCCTATTGAAGAGACAATAATGGGTATCATTGGAGACAGTTCAATTGAGGGAGTGGTGATCAAGAGTGACCCTCTTGGCCATGAAGACGAGGTAAAAAACTGAATACTACTAAGTAATAATAATAATAATAAAATTTGTTTTAGTGCCAAAATAAGAAAACTTACTAAGATATAATTATGAGACCTTAATGAAAATTAGATGTAATCATACAGGTATTCAGTATTAGCTATGTAAGTTACTTGTTGATAGTAACTGTAAAGAGAATGTTTACCTATTTGACCATGGGCTCGAAACTAGGCCAGGCCGGCATCTTAGGCATTCAAAATCATGTAGTGATGATTAAGTAATGCAACTACATCATAAAAATATGATACATATTTACTTTTATGGCAAAATTATGCTTTCTTTACTGACATTTAATACAATAGTGTATTAATAGCTAACAAAGGGGAAACACAGCCAGTGTCAAGGTTGTGCTGTTTCTCACTGCTATGATAGATAGATAGATAACACTTTATTGTACTTTCTTATTACAATTAATATAACTAACAAAAATTGTTCATCTTAAGATAAAAAAGATAGTACAGTCGGCGGCCTTATTGCTAGGCAGCAATCTCTTCCAGGCAACCATAGGCAGAAAAATCAATTTGATTAACATCGGGGTAGAGTGTAAAACTAAGTGAGATTAGTAAACTAGTTGCATACTTAAATATATATACAAGTACCTATTATAAATATTTAATATCTGTATAATATATATATATACATATATATACAAATAAACAAATAAACATAAATAAATAAATAATACACATTAAATACACATATAGATACAAAAATATAATTCATGGTAAAAACAAATTATTTAATTGTGATCCATTGAGGAGAGGTAATACATTTTAACATCATTTTTAAATGAGATAATCGATGGCGCTTTTCTTATTGCTTCTGGTAAAGAGTTCCACAAATGAGCAGCTTCAATGGTGAAGGACTTGTCATAAAATGAACTCGAGTGTAAAGGTACCTCCAAAACAAAATTGTCTGATGATCTCAGATTAAGGTTATTAGAGCAGCTAAGGAATTTAAAACGATCCTTAAGATAGTGTGGGGCTGAGGGATTAAACAAAATACTATAAAGAACAGACAGAGTATGAGTATTCCGGCGAAGACGAATGGGGAGCCACTTGAGCTTGTGTCGAAAATAAGAAACATGGTCATATTTTCGTAAGCCAAATATGAACCTAATACAGAAATTTTGAAGACGCTCAAGTTTGTTTAACTGGTCCACGGTGAGGTCAAGATAGCAGGCGTCAGCATAGTCAAGGATAGGAAGGAGAAGAGATTGTGCAAGCGCAATTTTAGTTGCCGTGGGCAAAAAGTTACGTAGTCGCCGTAAGGAACCTGCTGAAGCAAACATCTTGCAACTAACGTTTTCAATTTGAGGTTTCCATGACAACTGCTGATCAAACGTAATGCCAAGATTTTTTACAGTTTTACTATATGGGACAGTAATACCATCTAAGATAACAGGCGGCAGAGTTGCCCAGTCTAATTTCGATATCATACGTGAGCTACCTATAATTATAACTTGCGTTTTTGCTGGGTTCACTCTTAAGCCAAAATTAGTGCTCCATTCTGTTATATGACGTAAATCACTGTTAATTGTTGCGATAGCATCAGATATTCTTAACAGGGGAGATTGTGAATAAATTTGGAGATCATCGGCATATAAGTGGTAGGACGAAGATAACTGATTAGAAATAGCATTTATAAAAATTGCAAAAAGGAGCGGAGACAGTACGCCACCTTGAGGGACACCAGCCGTCGTATCATACCAAGAAGAAAATTTATCTTCAAGGCGAATCCGCTGTCGTCGTCCATGTAAATAGCTATGAAACCAGCCACATACTGTTGGAGATATGTTATACGAACGTAATATACCCAATAAGATGTCAAAATCGATTTCATTAAACGCATTACTAAAGTCTAGTAGAGTCAGCACAGTTAGCAAGCCATTTTCCATACCAAAGCGGATGTCATCAGATATTTTAATTAAGGCTGTAACTGTGCTGTGGCCAGGTCGAAAACCGGATTGGAAGGGGTTGAGGAGATTGTTTTTGGTTATAAATGATGAAATTTGAGTGTGGACAAGGCGTTCTAAAACTTTGGATAGGAATGGCAGAATTGATATGGGACGATAGTCAGAGAAAGATTTAGGATTACGTTTTTTTGGAAGAGGGATTATTAGCGCTTCCTTCCATACGGAAGGAAAGTCACCCATGGTGATGGAATGGTTCAGAATATGGCAAAGAATAGGAAGAATGGTATCAAGGATAGGTAGGATCATATTGCGACTTATGGCGTCATTTCCAACTGCATTAGACAGAATTGATAATACGCTCGTCTTAACATCACAACAGGTAAATGGGCTAAAGAAAAAAATCGAAGAGTTGGGAGTTGGTTTAGTTGAAAGAAATTGTAAGGTTTTAGCTTTGATATCACCATCAATGCTTGAAGAAGTAGAAAAGTGTTGAGTTAATGAATTAATATCTAAATTGTTCGAAACAGAGTCTTGACGTAATTTACCAATTCCCAAAGTTCTAAGAAATTTCCAGACTTTTGCTGGATCTCCATTTTCTACCGATTCGTGAATGTGGCGACTTTGAGCATCCCTACACACTTTATTGCAGAGATTCCGAGAAAGTTTATATTTTGATCTATTTTGATCATTCGGTGAAGATTTATAATTGGACTTGGAAACTGATTTATGATGCATTAGCTTTTTAATATCTTCCGTGAGCCACGGGGCTGGTACATGTTTTATTTTAATGCGTTGTACTGGTGCATGCGTGTCATAAAGGAGCATCAAGGTCGAATTGAAAATGGAAATTTTGTCATCAACAGAATCAGCCGTTAAGACCGGAGTCCAATCTATTTTATCAGCGTCGCTACATAAACTCTCAGGATTAATGGAACTAAAATTGCGTTGCAGAAGTATAGTTGGCTTCGCTTTGGGAGGTCGTACTTTATAGGATAAAAATATAAGATCATGGTACGAAAAAGCATCCGCCGCACACTGGCCGTGCTTAGCAACATGTATAGGTGATGACACTATAAGAAGATCAAGAAGTGAAGGGGTAGCATTGGGAAAATGATGAGTTGGATTCAGAGGAAGTATACGAGTATGCATGTTACTGGATTTAACGATGGACTGCAAGGAGGATGCACGCGAGTCATTTTGAAGAAGACAGGTATTAAAGTCACCCATTATAATGACATGACTATAGGAAGGAACTAGATCTTCCATGATCTTTTCAAAAGAAGTGAAATAATTAACCTTAGAAGACGATGAATAGTAGCCTCCGAGAAGTATTTTAGTATGAGAAAGAAGTATTTCTATAAAGAGATGTTCACCGGCGTTGACAGGAGGTGGTTGAGTAGATATATTAATTATAGAATACGGAATATGGGCACGGAGATAGATAGCTACACCACCACCACGAGCACCTGTCCGGTCGTTACGTATTAGAATAGAACCTGTTAAAGCGTAATAAACAGATGGGAGACAGGGTTTTAGCCATGATTCAGAGACTACTATTGCATGTATGTTTTTGTTATCAAAAGACGCCAGCATATCGGAGAAATGAGCTGGAATACTCTGTGCATTGATATGAATAGCATTAAAGTTCTTTGGTACATCACAAAAATGGAAATCTAAGGTATCAGAAAGAGAGGGAATGCTAGAAAAACTGCAATTACTACTATCTGAGTGAGATGAAGGAATAGAGAGAAAATCATCACAATCACTATCACTATTATGAAACAGATTTGACATTATACGTATATAATAAAATATATATGTAAATTATATAAAAATAATAATTATAATAAAATGAAAATAATATATATATATATATATAAATAAAAATCAGTTATATATAAAAATTTTGAATACTACATGATATTCTACTATACTAATAAATATTTTGTATAAAGTGTATTGATAGACTTTACCTGCCGGTTGTGTCACTGGAAAAGTTGGCTGTTAACTTAAAAACTAACATTAATCTGCCGCTTATACAATGAGATTGCGTACATAGAGCACAGTATCGTTACATACTATATTAAAATATACTTATCTTAAACCCATTCCAATGTAAGCAAATAATATTAATTCATATTTTCACTTAAATTAATATATGCACAGATCAATTATATATATCAAATAATTATTTCTGACTCGACTTTTAAATGACGACTTAACTATTGAGTAATGAATGACTGGCTGCTAAAATTCTATTACTTGACGAATGGCAAAGTACAAATCATACGAGTCTAATTTTAAAGAATTAATAAGTAAAAATAGTAATATATGTCATTGTCAGTCAATTCCAGTGTCAAAATCCAAAATGACAAGAAAAATTGCTACGGACAATAACAAATCAAAGTTGAAGTTTTGAACCTAGAATCATTCTTGAAGTGGGTATATATCGAAAGAATAAATATTGTTTTTTGGAGGTCGATTCAATCTCAAAGTTTGAGCAGTGAGGCACAAAGTCTACTATAAAAAAAAAAAGTACTGAACACAAAACCGACACTAAAATATGATCTATGAATGTTTATTTCTTGCTGGCGACAGTTGCAGCGCGCCTGGGTTTAAGCGCCGGGGCTGCTGTACATTCTTTAGCTGCAGGAGGCTGCTTTGAAGTATCAAGCTGCTTGAGGTCAAGATTGCTGATTCTGTGGCGGGTGCCGTCAGAACTCACAACATACACGGTCCTCTCTTTGGTCCAACACTTCGACACTCCGAAGCGCTCACGAGCGGCTAGAAACAGCTCATGACGGGACTTAGTGAGGAACTCAGACAGGGTGATGCCAGTGCCCTTGAGAGATGATTTCGATCCCCAAATTTTGCTACGCAGTGCTATATCACCAAGTTTAAACAATATTGGCCGCGGTCTATCAGCAGTAGTCAAGCGACCCATTCTATGACACCGGTTGATATCACTGACTTTGAAACCACTGAGCTTCAATTTTCTGACCAATGTATTGCAAACCACTGATGCAGTGTCCTCATTGGATTCTGGTACACCATGTGCTATGTCACATTACATATATTTTAGCTCCATATTATATTTACTGGGGAGACGAATTACTTACCATTCTATTGATTCACCACGCGGGTGCCGGATCCATAGTGTTGCAGAGGAAGAGGCTAGAGGGGCCTGAGACTTGCAACTTTACAATGCATCAATCCTCACCGCTCGAACCTCCTCCCCTACCTAACCAAATTTGGTAAGATCCTATTAATGCCGCCGTAGATACACATTCTAGGATGGAAGTTACAGTTGTTCTTGGCAGGCCAAGGTCTTTAAGTAGAGTATATAGGGATTTGCTGATTGCTTGCTCCAACTTCTACAGCATATAAATAAACCACATAACCGTTTTTGGTTAATTCATTTGTTAGGTCATAATATTTATTTGTTTTTATTGTGTGGTCTTTAGGTATGTTTGTTTCCTACTGCACAGTGTTCTATAAATACTATGCGTTTTAGATTTTTTGAGTATAGAAATATGTCTGTTCTGGAAGACGAAACACCAACTGGTAATTACTAATCTTGCTAACTCAAATCTCGATTGGAGTTTATGGTTCACTCTCTGTGGAGTTGTTTGATGTTTAGTTTCAATTTGGATCTCACAATGTGTCTGAGGTGTCGTAATTTTGATATTTGGAAACTTTTATTTGTGATTACAATAATCTTAAATTGGTGACCAAATATCTACAGCAGCGACAGTCTTTGGGAGGTACAATATATAGAAGTACAACAGATAAGAGTAGTGCTATAATTGATCCCATAGCAGTAGTTTATAAAAAAAAAACTTTCATTTCGCATTAGCACTCTATAATAAAATAGACCTGGGATGCCTTTATTTAACAAAATACTACAAACTATATACAACACTACAGCTACTACAATAAAATCACTTGGACAACCTATAAGTCATAGCAGACTCACAGGCAGTCCAAATGTTCTAGCCCACCACCAGTTGGCAGCGTGCCCAGCATGCTGGCAGCATTGCCCCGTTGAATTGCAATGCTTATTCCTTGAGCCAAATATGTGCCAGCATTTTGATCACGCGTTAGCATACTTGCGCTGCTTGAGTTGACCCGCCGAAGTAGCCGCGGCGCCAGCCCTAATAATCTGGGATGAAACCATGACGTTTTGGATTTATCAGGCATTTGTAAAAAAGTGTTTGTTATACTCATGCCTAAAATAGAAAAATGCAAGGAAAATTCAATTCTATGATGTAGGTATGTAAGGCATAATAGCAAGCAAATATATCATGTTTGTAACCTTTATATGATTTCAGGATTCCAATGAAGATGCGGCAGACGAGGCAGATGATGCGGATAACAATGATTCATCAAATAATCTGTATTATGGTGAGCTACTTAATTTATTTTCAAGATATTAAAACATATCCTTAGAATTTTTGTACTTCTAAGTCTAATAATAGGACTGAAATTAAGCTTTTTGCACTTCCATTAGGTATGAACAAATCAAGAGGTGTAAATACAGGCACATAATACATACAAGTTCTTAATCTTCATAAAAAATGCTAAAAGTTTCTTGTCCGTTTTTTTCGAAGTGGTTCTATAACCTGTTTCCTTAACGCGGCAGTAGAATACATTAGTATTTCTTATTGATCTTCATAAGAGTGTAATCAAAATCATTTATTCCCTGAGTGGTTTATTTAAATGATTTGAATTTTGCCTATCAGCCATTAAAATAAAAATATGGGTCTAATATCAGGCAACCAGTTTCTTTCACAATTTCATTACTACAAAGGAAAGTTAGGATAGCTTCCAGGGATAAAAAACCATACAACCCAAGTATGTGTTTAGTGCAGGATATACTGTACTGTATCAGCTGGATTGTCCCCTGCTAAACACAGCCTCCTAATTATGAGGGATTTGCCACTATGGGGCATATACATTCTCCTAATAAAGTGTTTTCTCTAATCCACTGTAGCCATAATATAACTCCTCCTCCTCCTCCTCGAGTCGTAGCTCTCTGCTGAGCGTCGTGATGTCTCCGACCATCCGTTTCTTCACTACATAGCTGTTTCCACCTCCCTCGATCGTTGGCGTGGCTCAGAGCATCTGTGATCGTAGTGTTCAGTATTTTAGCTATTTGATCGGACCATCGTGTTGGACTACGTCCCCTGGGTCGTTTTCCTTCCATCTTCCCATAATATAACTGGTGCACTTAAATTCTGTGCTATTGCCATAGAAGCTTAGTTATTAATTCTTCTCATTTCAGTCCTCCATTGGTATAGTGGCAGTAGCAGGATTGATTAAATGCTTGCATGGGATGAAGCCTGAATTTTGAAGGGGAATCAATCGTATTGTAGTTTGTAAATTACGAAGTGCTGTGTTTTTTTTTTATAGCTGGTATGCTAGCCATTGACCACTATCCCATCTGATGGTAAGTGATGATGTGGTCGAAGATGTTGTTCAGGCTAACCTTGAATTACTCTTAAGGTCAGCTGCCAGAACACACCCTTAGGTGCTTGGCATTTCTACTTGAGGGTGGTAGCTAGCCAGGCGGGCATTCGCAAAATGCTAACTGCATCCTAAGACAACAATTACGGGACCGATGGCTTAACGTGCCCTCCAAAGCACGGAAGCGCTCAGTAGTAATGTCACTAGCGGTCAACCATCCAGGTCATGACCGCGGCGTACGTTGCTAAACTTAGCTGATCGGTTAAGAACGGCTAAGCAACCTTCGCTTCGAGCGCTTCTATATTCTATTAGTACCTACTTTTACTTGCAATGCTTGAATGGGTAAAATGTCCAATTACTTTATAAATAATACACGAACCCACCAGTTACCGGAACGTTTGTGTGAAGTCTTGATCAATTAACAGACTGAATACTGAAAGCTCATTGGTCACTTATCGCGTCATAGAATCTCATAGACCAATCAGCGTATAGTATGTAGCCTATTAACTAATCAAGGTTTTGACAGATGTTTCAGAAACTGTGCCTAATATCTGTCCAAGAAAATAAATTATTTGATTTGATTTTAACGTTCATATGAATTGTAGAGGTCTCCCCTTATACAGTAGTAAATGCTGCGAACTACTTCTTAACATTACACACCTGGTTTGCTAGTCACAGTTAAAGTTAGAACGAGACTTAAGGACTTATGTATTGAGGTGACATAACATAATATATATTTCTTCTGAATTCAAATATTGATTCTCTGAAGAGGAGTTTATCTCACAGGGAGGTTTTCCTTCTTTTTAAGCCACAAGATTCTCCATTATTTTTATAGAGATTAAATTATTTTCTCAGAAACTCGATCAAAAGGCGTGAAGCGGCATCGAGTGTCTACAAACGACAACCGTGAGGACGGTGATGATGACGAGGATAATGACGATGATCCTGGAAGTCCCCCGGAACATAGAGCTAGACTCGAAGCTAAATCAGGTATAATGAAGCTAAATAAGGTATACTTTAAAAGTGAAATACTGACTCATTCATTGGTCACGAAATCTATGGACAAGATCTATGATGCACAAATTAGTTTTAGAGCAGAGAGTTGAAATACATAGAGTAGTTATATCCGAACACCACTGCTCTAAAAACTAACAAGAATTTAACTATCTACCTACGTACTGCAGTGTATGTATATGCAGTTTGTAATGACAAGGAAAGAATTTTCTATTATTATGCGTCATATCTGTTGTTAGAAAGGGATAAATAAGCTATTTGTGTTGCCACCGCACCGCCACGAGACGTTCCGTCGACGAGTCCATTTTATGAATGAAATTCTATTGTTCTGATTATCTACAGATGCGCAAGGTCACGCCCGCTGCGGTAAGGTTTGCGTTGTGTAGTTTTTGAGCTTGTTTTACATTCTTTACATACCTATGTATTAATAAATTAAGAATAAATATCTGAACCAAGCAAATACAAAAGTACTTTAAAAAAAAAAAATACAGTCGTGGAGACAGCAATTTTTATTTCTCCGATGACGCGACGCGAGTTTTGTACGAGGCAGAGATCCCCTTCCCGTGGAGTGACATTCTAGCTCGTCAACCCACAGGCAATAACTCATGTAATGATATGTAATTTGTCTGTTTTCAGATTCCAATGAAGATGACAACACCACCCAGTTCCTTCGTTTAGAAAAAATGCAGCTGGAAAACGCTAAGAAGATGCAGGAGTCTATCTGTCAAATATCTTTGGATATATGCAAGCTGACGGATATCATGGGTGAAATACGAGATGTTTTAGTGAAAAGGCTCAATAATGTCACCTAATTTAGTTTAATATATTGAATGAATTGACATTGTATACAATTTTCTGCAAGGCTGGAATTTGGATTAGCGTTTCAGCTTAATGGTTTGTTTAAACTACGCGAGTTGGCGTGCATGTTACTATACAGTTGTTGTTAAATTTATTATAACAACTTGTTGTTGAGTAAAACAGCTAAAGTGACAGTTTAGTTTAAACTGAGAATGATTCGTAACACTTGGAGGAAGGTAAATGCCGTGAAAGGATGTTACTGTAGAAAAAAACAAACATGTTCCGTGTGAACTTGTATGCAATTTGAAGATCTTAAAACATCCCGCTTTTATGTCAGTTTTTATCAATTTGGGCAGTTTGTCATTAAAATGAGGGTATTTTTCTTGTAAACAAGCTTTTGTGTTAAAACAGTGTATTAAAAAAATTAATAACTGGGGTAAAGAGAAACATAGAGGCTAAAGTCCTATAGCGAAGCTTAGTGTGGACGCGTAAAAGCAAATAAAAAAAATTGATGGCAACAAACTGCGGCTGCATGCGTGTGTTATATATAATAGAACAAAAATGGAGGGCTCTTCATGATTATATTCATATATTATGTTCCTTCGTTTGTACGCACTTCTCACCCGGCATGTAATTGGAGTCTTTAGAATTCGTTATATTTACGTGGATAATATTTTTTTATTGTTGATATATTATCTATCTCATGTGATGATGATGATAAATAAGAAAACTGTAATTTCCTGGGGAATAAGGAGAACTCGAATCCTTCATCTAAAAAAAAACTTTAATTATAGATTTAGATTTGAACTCCACTTTGTAACATACAAATATGAGAACAATAGTTACATAAACAAACGTCGAATCTTTCCGAAAATTATATAGTCTGACAATTTCCGCAAATTACCGGGACTACCCGTTGGCGCCGGGAATCGCGACGGAATATTCGGGAATTCTTGAGAAATTCCCGCACTGCTATGCCGATGCCTAGAAATTTAAGCTACCAATCAATATATGTATATTATATATATGTATGTTAAATATATAGTAAGGTAAATAAATAAAAAAAAACAGTTGACCGTGATGAGATGATATCAAACAAGATTAAAAAAGACTAAGCAACATGTACATACTCATATGAATTTTAGAATTATTTTTCACATTATATCGCTAGATGACAAAGAATGTCTAACAATACAATTTTGAAGAAATCTATTCAAGTTATTGATAAAATTACAAACTTAAATACCAAAATTCAATTACAACTGAAATCACATATAAATTCGAACAAATGTATTTGCGACTAAATAAGCACCCGGCTGGGACTCACGTTATGTTTACCGGATAGATTCCGACGGGCTATATTGTAGACGAAGGGCTACAATATATAAAACTAATAATAGCCCGAAACTGGTCGGAATCTATCCGGTAAACATAACGTGAGTCCCAGCCGGGTGCTTATTTAGTCATAATGGACAAAACTCGCGATAGTTTTCTAAGTGAAATGTATTTGCTTTTAATTTATGAAAAAACAAAACATTATCGAAAACTTCGTTGTCTGGAACAAAAAGGCATGATCAATATTATTTGTATAATTTATATCATTATACAGTTGCTTAGACGTTTTTGTTGTGTGTAGTTGACCGTGCATACACTTTTACTCGATAGATACATGAATTAAAATAATTCAATCTATAAAAACATAGCCCACTGAAAATATTTTTAATCATAATATTTTTGAGATTGTTTCCAAATTTTAAATTATTTTTGTAAAGGTGTCTTCTTTAATCTAAATGAAACATTCGTCGCTGTACTGTGCATTATTTCATAACAATAATAAAATGATAACTGCATATTACGCGATAATAACTCAAAAGAGTTTCGATGTACAATCCATTAAAGTTTAAAGTAATTAAATAAAAAAACGTATAATTATATTTTACATGTTTAAAGGAATACAAGCACTGTTAACTCTACAATCGGCCTATGTGTACATCTATCCAGTACCTTTTAGGCACCCATTGTGACCTTTTTAATTTTGACGTTTTTCCAAGTTCTTTTAATGATTTTTTATTGGCCCCATACAAACTCTGCCTTTGCATAGATGAAATGCCTGCACTTTTTGTGCCCCATTGAGAATCCCCTACATTGTCGGCATGACAAATTTCAAAATTATGTACTTATTTCTTTATTATTATTTTAATTTCTTTTTAACGATATAATTCTAGTCCATATACAGACTGGGAAAGTTAATATAATATATCTGTTGTTATAAAAAACACTACTAATTGTAATCATTGAATAACTTATAAATCTTATAACAGTTGTAATAAATTGTAGTTTATAAATTGTATTTTTTATTCTTACCTATTAAACCTAAAACTTGTTCCCTTGATTAAATTTGACCATAGAACGTATAATAATACTAATGAAAATCGTAAATGGATTTCTGTAATTAGGGCTTGTAGGTACTTAAATATTTATCTAAACCAAGGCAGAATCTATTTATTTTCGGAATCCAGGTAAGTTTTACAGAACAGCTGAACCAAGAACTTCTACGAATGTCGTGAGGAAGACGTCTAGAGGGGTACTGCCGCATTGCTCACCATTCCGACCGGTGCTTAGACTTATGACGTCACTGCATCCTTCAAGCAGTCTCGGACGTTCTTGGCCCTCATGTCCACCGCCTGATAGTAAGCGTACCTGCCTTTACAGTTGAAGTGTAACCCTCCTCGTTCTGCACATTCAGTGCGCTTGATAGCATAGGTAAATATTGTGTCGTTAGATTTACGTTTTATGTAATGTCCTTTGTTTTAATTTTAAGATGTTGAATAAAATAGGACTTACAAGGAACTATTTATAAGTATTTGTATCATGTTGAACCATTGTACATTTATTTAAGGTTTAAATTAAGAGTACTTGATTTGACGTTAGTCATATTAAATATATTATATTTGTTCAATACATATAATTGTATAAAATCAATAATAACATTAATATATTAATACCTATGATTAAAATAGTTATTTATAAGCACATTCTAATCAAATAATTTAATAGTAAACCAAAATTGTAATTATTTAAAAGTATTGATATTGACTGTCGAAGTTGTTATTTGAAATTTGCTCTGCCCAGCAAGTCAGTCGTCTTTAAGCAAGCTCAGAGTGAACAACTCAGATCTCACAGTGGTGTCGAAATATATTTTCAAAGTAGTCTTTAACGACGAAGTGCTGCCCGATCTAGATTGTGTGAAAGTTAAGTAATTTATTATTCTCTTTTATGATATTACTGGACTAACCTTATTTATATGTAACGGTTCTTAAAATGGTGTGTTAAAAAGGTTTTGACAGTTGTTATAAATTATATTGAATTATAATTATAATAATGTTAATTAATAGTTGATGAACCAGTAAAAGTATAAATAAAATGTATTTAGAAAGTAAGTAACACATTGTTAAAAGATGTTTAAAAGAATGGCCCCGAGTTTCTTGCCCGTTCTTCTCGCAGTGGCTCTATACAATTTTTTTTGCTGAACGTGGCAGTAAAATTAGAATATTTCAATATTAAAATTTCATTAGAGCGTCGCAGACGCCTAAATTGAATAAATGCTTTTGACTTTGACTTTGACCTTTTATTTTATTAAACTAACATCAGAAGTGGGATTGGCCTTTTAGAATTTTTCCTGATACAATTCTTGTCAGTTTCAGAATGGATCCTGCCATCCTAGAGGGCCTTCTTAAGGCAATCCGCGATGCTGTCTTAACCGACGACGTGTCATCGGCAACAAGCGACAATGGTGCAGAAAGTTGGTGCAACAACACTGTGGTGCTCTCTGAGGAATTTGGATGGAGCAGCGTTGAAACTGTTATTAAAACTGGTAAGGCCCTATAAAGGGCTGCTTTATTAACGTTCTTGGGAAACAATTTCGAAAAGATTTAACAAATTTTTTTTTTCGAGTATTAACTGAGAACCAATTGATGGTACTAGTCTGTAGTAGTAGTATTACTGATGTAAGCGTAATGGCATCATTCAACAGCAAAGTGCATATAAGCAAGAAATAAAATAAAAGCGTCCTAGTGAGATTAGCCTTTCCAAAGATATCACCGATCCTCTCAAATACAAGGGCATCTCAAAGTAGATATATTATATTGAGAATTTTTTTTTTTACGTGTGGAATGTTAGGTTATATTGCATCATAATGTTTCAAAATGTAGTTCAGCAAACTGGTTTTAAGAACTAAAACTTCAGTATCAGTGTTTTGCGGATTCTGTAAAAACGGTGGCCGCACTGACTTAGTGTGCTTTTATAAAGCACGTACAACTCCGAGAAACCTTCGCTAGTAATTACCGACCGAGGTGCAAATTTTAGCTCTAACCAAATTCAGTCTCTTTTTAGACAGTTGCAAGTTCATCACCATTTAACTTATAAGTACTCCAAGGATTACTTCTACACGGTATTTGAAGTGCGAAACACAACACATGACTGTCGTCAGGCTGGCCGAGCGAATAGTAGAAAGTCCAACAAATGATTAATACAACAACCTTATGAAATTTTATCTATTCTGACAAACGATGGACTTTGCTTTGAGAGGTACGGATAATCTACGGAACATAAAATAACTATTGCCAAACAGAAGTTAAGATATTGGCTAGGTGAATTAATCGCAGAAAACGTGGTTGCTGGAAAGGTCCTTATGCCTTAAGATTTTAATTATTTGTATGTATTATATATTATATTTGTTGTATTATTTGATGTTTATGATTTGAAGAAGCTTTTTGTTTAAAAGTGATTGATAAAATAAAATGTATTACTTAATAAAAATAAAATACTTTCCGCTGGTCGATTAATTGCTTGGTACTGGCTTTTCCCACTAGCAGCGGGTGGAGGGAGTCAAGTATGTCTAGGCAATTGATAAAAGTATAAAATGAAATAAAATACTTTCCGCTGGTCGATTAATTGCTTGGTACTGGCTTTTCCCACTAGCAGCGGGTGGAGGGAGTCAAGTATGTCTAGGCAATTGATAAAAGTATAAAATGAAATAAAATACTTTCCGCTGGTCGATTAATTGCTTGGTACTGGCTTTTCCCACTAGCAGCGGGTGGATGGAGTCAAGTATGTCTAGGCAATTGATAAAAGTATAAAATATATAACCTAATAAAATAAAACACTTTCAAACAACAACGAAAAAAAAAAATTTTTTTTTTGAACTTGATATCTATCACTTTTGAATATGAAGTTGTGGTACTTCGAGAGCGAAGTACTTGTCAGTATGGCCGTGATAGCATAGGTAAATATTGTGTCGTTAGATTTACGTTTTAGGTAATGTCCTTTGTTTTAATTTTAAGATGTTGAATAAAATAGGACTTGCAAGGAACTATTTATAAGTATTTGTATCATGTTGAACCATTGTACATTTATTTAAGGTTTAAATTAAGAGTACTTGATTTGACGTTAGTCATATTAAATATATTATATTTGTTCAATACATATAATTGTATATATTTTTTTTTTTTATTGCAGATAGGTAAACCTTTGACCACAATCTCACCTGATGGTAAGTGATGATGTGGTCGATGGTGTTAACAGGCTTAACCTAGAATTACTGGCTCTCAAGGACAGCTGCCGGAACACACCGTTAGGTGCTTGGCGACAGATTTTCTACTTGAGGGTGGTCGCTAGCCAGGCGGGCATTCGCAAAATGCCCTTCCACCATAAAATCATTATAACATTAATAAATTAATACCTATGATTAAAATAGTTATTTATAAGCACATTCTAATCAAATAATTTAATAGTAAACCAAAATTGTAATAATTTAAAAGTATTGATATTGACTGTCGAAGTTGTTATTTGAAAAGGGCTCTGCTCAGCAAGTCAGTCGTCTTTAAGCAAGCTCAGAGTGAACAACTCAGATCTCACAGTGGTGTCGAAATATATTTTCAAAGTAGTCTTTAACGACGAAGTGCTGCCCGATCAAGATTGTGTGAAAGTTAAGTAATTTATTATTCTCTTTTATGATATTACTGGACTAACCTTATTTATATGTAACGGTTCTTAAAAAGAGGCCTAGCACCTGGTAAATAAATATTACCTAACTCCATTACAAAATCTCAACGAGAGGAAAAATATAGTCATGTGCAAGATTCGAACCGGCGCCGTCCACCTCTATAGCCGGGGTATGCTCTAACCGCTAGGCCAACATGACATATGTTTCTAATTTGTCCTCTCGCTCTTAATCATCAGATGGGTATGGTAATTGTTCAACATTGTACTACTACAACTAAGACTAATTTTAGCTTCAAACTTGTCAACAATGACGCAACCGTACAACATAAAATGGCGCGGGTTCGAATAACTATAATTTGTCATCTCGTAGTTTCTAGTATAATGCGAATTAAGCATGCGTCTTTGAAAAAATTTAAGTATTAAAATTATGAAACTTCATTGATATCTCGAGAAAAACTAAAACATAAATTACTGGGTATCAAAGTATACGTAAAACGACACATCTACTATTATTGTATTCTATGGAATCTGTCTCATGTTTTTAGCGACAAATACACGACAGCGAATTTCATTGAACAATATCTAGTAGGGTCATGTAGTTCACACAGATAACGTAAGAAGTAAGCAGATATTGAACCAAATACTTCGTGAGTTGGGTTTAGTGGAGTCATGTGTCTTAACTTAAACAGTTAATTTTAAGTGTTGCGATGAAGTTATTTGTGTTAATTTTAGCCGCTGTAAGGTAAGTTTAAAGCTAAGTAATATTGCTACGGTAGATAAAGTAGAGCGAAACTGCTGAATTTATTACTCTATAAATCAAAATATATTATAAACACCTAAACAAGTGATAAAATATCAATTTGCAGGTCAATAGTAAAATCATCTGTCAATCTTCTCTAATTTAAAGCCAAAGATATTCTACTGAATTAATTTGCAATAGTTTAAGACAGATACGCTCTCAGTTATTTATGTCCTGATAAAATTATTTTCTAAACTCAGCACTCTGCTTTATATTAACTCTTGTGGCTAACTATGATAAAAACGATGTGCAAGACTTAGATAGCATATAGTTATTGCTTTTGTTTACCCCTTTAATGGTCCCGTTACGGGATTTATTTCCGACAATCCTTAGTGCTCACCCATAATTGTTATGTACAGGACATCCTTGCAAAATATCACGCTCCTAAACCCTCTAGCCTGTGCTCTAGTTTACTGTGCGTTGTCTTTTATCAAAATCGTACACTAAACGGATATTGATGAAATTTGGCATACAGATAGCTAGGGGACGGATTGTTTTGGATTGTCACGGAAAACGCACGAGGCTTACCTGGTGTTAAGTGGTAACTTCTGCACGGAAAATGACCTACCACCATGCTATAACGACTGCCTTCCTAAAACCATCCAAGTCTTGACCGTAGCGGATGTTGCTGTTTGTTTAAGAACGGCAAAGTATCCTACGGTACGAGCTGTTGTGTGGACCAATTCAGTTGTCTTAAAAAAAAAAACAACTTATAGACACACACTCATTTATTTTATTTGAAAAAATAAAATTATTAATTTACACTTGACTTAGAAGTTCCCGCAACTCATCTTTTGGTACTAATTTGGGCAGAGGTTCCACATGAAGGGTATACTGGTACTGAGTCTGGTGACTCCTGGAGTTATCACAATAAATCTGAGCACTTAATTTTGGAAGCCACCGTTTATACAGAGAAAAATACTGCTGACACCGCGTAAATAGGTTTGTGAGGGATTCGGGCCTAGGTCAGCAATATTAGGTGTAACAGAGCGTATCAATGAAATTGTCCTCATAGTATTGTGGCTTAAAATGACAGGGATGGCTCATACTTACAATTATATTTTTCTATGAATTCGGGGATCATAAGATCATAAAGTAAATAAGGAAGCTACTATTGAATTTTCTCTTTTGAATCAAATACGTGTGAAACATACCTATAAGTAAGGCAATCACTTGCGCTGTCGTCAACGGAGCTACGTGAGAACTAGATTGTGTAATCTTGAATTATGTTAAACTTGGTCATTATTACATAAAATTAAAAATAACATTTCGTACGTATTGTTTTGTTTCAAAAATTTCACTCAATTTTAAAATTATGTATTCCTGCAGATTTAGATTGTCCTTAATTGAGCAATATTTTTTATTGTAATATTTATTATTATAGTTTCTGCCTTTGTGAGATTTGTTAATGTCGCGATCGTTAACCGTTTCACAAAGCCCCCAATAGTGAAGGGTTTGACATAATCCCCACGCTTAGGAGGCGTTTTGGGGATCGCACAGTAAGATGGCCACTTCTGCAGAAGGCGCTGTTGGCTTTCTGTTATTTTTTTTTCATAATTGCTTCTTGAGAATCCCACAAGATAAGGAAGATATTGGAGGCTGCAAGTCTGGCCCGGCACCCCACCTTTAATGTATACCTACCCAATTTATTTTTTATTCTGGGTTCACGTTTTTAATTTTTTTCACCAAACATTTTTCAGTGTATACGGTAGAGTCACAGTCAAGGATGAAGACATATCAAATCTAGTGCTAGAAGACAGCCAGATAGTAAAAATAAAAATAACAAAAGATAAAATTCAGGATATCCCACATAATGAAGAACACGCGACTACAACTGATAGCTCCAAGAAAACGTGTAGCGATACGCTGGACATTGATAACAGTATAGACACACATAATATTGAGACTTGTGTTCCTAATGTTAAGGTTGATAATGGAACAGCTTTATTACTGTCGCCGTATATCGAGGAAGGTCGCGTGGAGGAAGCTCGTAACGCGAGCAGGGTTGACCAAAAAGTTTTCCCGGGTTTTGAGAGCTACTCCGGCTTTCTGACTGTGGATAAAGAGTATAAGTCTCATCTGTTCTTCTGGTACTTCCCTGGATTAAAGCCGACGAATGACACGCCCTGGATCATCTGGCTCCAAGGCGGTCCGGGAGCGTCCAGCTTGACTGGGCTCTTCGACGAGATAGGACCATTCAACGTGAAATTGGACGGGGTATTGAGAAGTAAGTATACAGACTTATGAGTACCTTGATTTTTTTATAATCGATTAACCCTATGACCCCCAATCAAGATAGTAAGAATGATGTTATCGAAAAGCGTACCCTCCAAGTTTAATGGGTAGCAAGGCTTTACCTGCCTGGAATGGGAACTGCTGTCAATGATATAGAGTTAGGTGCTTGGTGACATGTTCTCTACGAGTGGTTAACGTAGAATTATACTGGCTTTCTTCAAGGACTATTGTCGGAATACACCGTTACATGATTGGCGAAAAAATGTCTACTTGAGGGTGGTAGCCAGCCATGCGGTATGCGGCGCAAAATACCCTACCACCATACAAACTTATATATGTCGCTAAAGAATTCCCATCCTGACGACATCGTTCCTTCTCGGCCCTATGCTCAAGACTCCCTTAAAAAATATATAATTTCTCAGAGAATCCGTTGACATGGCTTCAGAACCATTCGCTGGTGTTCATCGACAGTCCAGTGGGAACCGGCTACAGCTTTACAGATCATCCGGACGGTTATACTACAGACATGGCTGGTGTAAGTATTAGAATGATTAAGAAACGCAAACAGGACATGCGTTATTTTGCGTTTATAACGTCACTAGAAAACTAAATTATTCTAAAATATTTTTTTCATAATAATATAACAGATAGACAGTGTGTAGATAGACAATGTAGGTTTTACAAACGATATAGGTATAAAATATTACAATATTTGTTTAAATTATAACGTAGGTAGTCAGATAGAGGCGGAATTGCCCAACCATTATCACAAACTGTGTAGGATTTAATAATCTTAAAAAAAACTTTTAAATAAGGTTTTCACGTGCAGCTTCAATTTTCGTCTGTGAACGTTGTAATATCTTGGGGAACTCTGATATAGAACCGCACACAATCACGGTAATATTGGCATCAATTCTGTTGTACACTCACTAACTACATATACCTACTAACTAATTAAAAATATCAAATTTTAGTTTTAGGAGTCCTAAAAGTTATTCTACTGTGACATCGAACTAATTAAAAAATATCAAAATATCTATCCTGAATTGAATTCATTTTGCCGCTACTTAACGCTAGATAGCTCACCATTCAAGTTGTTTTACAAGACTTTTTTGTCTGTGGTCATTGACCTATATATACCTACTAGACGCGATATTTCAAACAAGGATAGTCGACCGGTGCAAATATGCTGGCCGGCATACTCTCCCCCACACGTAGCTGGGCACTCGTCAAAATTACACGCTCTTTACGTTCGAATATTGTGTATTATCAATTGTCTATTTTGAATAAACAATTTTCGAACGTAAAGCGCGTGTAATCTCTACGAGTGTCCAACTGCGTGTGGGGGAGAGTATGCCGGCCAGCATATTTGCACCGGTCGACTATCCTTGTTTGACATGTCGCGTCTAGTATACATAGGTCAATGTCTGTGGTATGTGTTTCCTGTCTATAAGGCTTTGTTTACATCACGGCATTACTACAGCCTGATTGATTATGTTCCTTACACTTTGAATGGCTCGAATGCACACACCTGCCATCCCTCCGAGTAATACAGGCATAAAATGATTTTGTAAATCCAAGTTTGTTGTTACCTGCCTACAAAGCTTTATCTCTAGTTATTCTCAAAGAGAAGAATAATCTCGAAGATAGAGTTGTTGAGAGAAGCAACCACATAGCCGCATAATTCATACAATTGACAAAGCCGTAAATAAGATAAAACAGGCAAAATAAAATAATTGCAGAACATTACAGCTTTAGTCAACATCAATTTCGATGATGATTAGTTTTAGGTTAAATGGTCTATGGATCCACCTAATCTGACTAAATTATGGTACCTACTACAGAATAGCAAAACTGCACATTTTTCTAAGTTTAGTATCTTTAATAATTTTAGAGCTAATATATAAGAGCTATAAATAACTATACTATGGCGGCTTCAGAATAAGGAATGTTCATTTGACATTAATAAATCTACTTTTACAAAATTTTAGTTAGTTTAGTGTCAAGAGAACTGCGATCAGTATCTATAATATTACCGTGACACAATTCTCTAAGAGAGACCTTTTATTTGTCTTTGCTAATCTAAAACCTGGCAGCGGTAATTTTTTTTTATTGATAGTGTTATAATGGTGATTGTCGCTGTTAAGTAATTAAACACCTTTAAACGGTTCCAATCGCGTACCTGTATCGCACAGTCACCCCGTGACCACGATTGCTGCAAAGTGTTTGATTGAAACGTCTCGTCGGGACAAAAATTATGATAAATACCTATACGCGATTTAAACCGTTTAAAGATGTTTAATTAATATGTGTAATAATCGCAAAAATCTAAGACAACATTATGTCACTGTTTAATTTTAATTTTCTTAAGTACAAAATTTCTTAAAAACATACATAAATTTTCAAATATATAGACTCGGTAAGTTAAATTATTATTTTCTTAAAACAGATCCATCAGAGATTCGTTAGGATCCATTTCATATATGGCTCGAATAACACGCTTTTGAAAGATAAAGACTGCCTCTATCTCAGCAGCAGCTCCCAACAACAATGCTTAATCATCATCGTCATACGCCGGACGACGTCCACTGTTGAACAAAGACCTAAGAACGCTATAGCGTTATACGGGGAGGTCTTTATGCCGCTTGTAACCTCTGGTTACCTGCGACTTTTACGACATTCTAGCGACATAATACTGTGAAATACACGAAATAAGCTAGCCTAGCTTCGTCTGTTAACTGTCTTACACTACAAACTGCATATAAATCTTCCGGATAGATTAAGTACCTATATGAGGTTTCCCTCATTAGCTAGCCTTATTATTCAATAAGGCAAGACAAGACCTTATTGGCGTATGTTATGTCATGTTTTGACGGAATATCGTTATTATTAGTGTTGCACTCGCTCGCATTATACTGGTCACCATCGATGAGTGCAATACCATATCATCCCAACTATAATAAAATACTTTTTCAGATAATTAAATATATCTTAAAAACTAATAATAACAACCCTTCTCAACAAAATTGACAAGATTGTATAATTCATGAAAAAATATGCGTTGGACATACATAAAATAAATATACTTACATAGGTAATATACGTGTCGACTTAAGAACCTCCCTCCTTGTTTTGAAAGCAATAGGTATACTAACTCCCACTAACCATTATGAAGTCAATATAAACGTTATTAAGAGAGTAGAAACAAAATTAACACAAATGACCACTAATGAACCTGTGAGCGGGCGGGACGCCTCATCATTTATCCTTTATGTCCGCAGTACTCAAAACACCTTTACCTGGCAACTAAGCAACTGGTGCAAATATTCCCCGAGCTACGACTGGCCCCGCTATACATCGCAGGAGAGTCTTACGCTGGGAAATACGTCCCAGCGCTGGGCAGGGAAATACACCGGCACAGGGACATTCCCGGTGCTGATATTAATTTGAAAGTAAGTATGCGATAAAATTAATGTGGCTTATAAGTTCTGATTATTTGCAACTTAACAATTGTTTCAAATGTTCTTCAAGCTGGGATTGGCAATGCCGTGAAATACTTCACGGCACTGGGCAGTGATATATACAGGCACAGAGACTTTCCCGACGGTGATATTAATTGAAAATAATATTCGATTACATTTTACGGAATAGGTACTTTTTACTTTTCATATAAATATCTGGTGCAAATGGTCCGTGAGCTATGACAGTATGTAAAATATTTATAACAGTGCCCCGCGATTGTGTATGTTGAAAAGTGATTGTGATGACGATGAAATTGTTATCCAGGACAGGATTAACGTGTTAATCCAGGACCTAAACTATCTAAATTTCATGATCATCCAAATCGCATCAGCCGTTTCAGCGTGAAGGAGTAACTAATTTACGAGTACATAATCATAAACTATCGCATTTATATAGTAAGTATTAGTGATTAGTGTGATAAACAGAAATTTGCAATATTAAATCGTAGGAATGAGTTATAGTGGTAAGGATGTTAGTAACAACGTCTGACTTGTGTTATATCCACATGGAAGAAGTGAAGATTTCCACTCATGAACTAAGAATAAACTTGTAGCTAAGGCAGCGGGATCGCCACTCGACTAGCTAGACACAAACACTGTATTTAACCTGCAGTATCAAATAACATATATGTAGACGACCAAATAGTACCTATTTACATCGTATTTTATAGGCATGACATGATGTCAGTACCTACCTTATTGTTTCATAGTGTATAAGGGTATATTAACATAAAACTTACCATGATCATAGAACATTGCCACGATCTCAAGGTACAAGATCTTGAGTTATTAACGTGTCTTAAATATAAATGCAAAATTAAAGATAGATCTGTCATTATATATGGCACAGTATAAAAGTAAATACGTTTATAACCAGTTGTAATTAACTGAGTGCAAATATAATAATTTATTTGCAACTCATAAATCAGCTTTCTTGTTCGCGCTGTAAATATGTGAGTGAAGTTCGTCAAACAGCTCTCCCAAATATATGACTGTGGACCGATAGACGATATAGCTGGCTCGTCATAAGTTCATAAACCTACGTTCTCAATAAAACGCATAATAACACAAATTATATTAATAAAATATTATGTCTTAAGTTTTTAGTTAAGCAAATAGTTATACAGGAACTCTCCTTGCATGTAGTTATACTTCCAGCTCTACTTCTTATTATATTAGGACTGAATAATCGGCATGAGAAAAGACTAGACAATGTGACAAAGTCAACTTACAAAGGTCAGGTAAATTTACTAAATTTGAAATAGGTTGATGCCTAAGATACTTACTTAGGGCAATCCGTAGTGTTAATTTTCTTCTTTGCTGATAATTGAACCTATTTAACCAGCTACTTGTGATAGTCAGCTTAAGGGGAGTCAAACCACATGCATAATACATATTCTTTCAAGTTTAAAGACCAGTGTTGGGACATCAACAGTGTCAAATGCTTTGGAGAGATCTAAAAATATAGCGAAGCTGTCGATTTACATTTTCTGAAATCATAACTATTTTCATTTAATTATTTTTGCCTCAAGAATAACGGCTGAATTGATATCGGTCTGTAATTTGACAATGTTTCTATTCTAATTGGATCTGGGCCTTTGCATCAAAGATTTGCCTGTGGTTGTGGATAGATTGAGTTCAAATGTGTTAGAATAGCAAGGATGCGTTGACTTATATTTTTTTCTTTTTGTATAAGCAACTATTATTGAACTCCGAAACCTTGTTTCGGCGGATTGCAAAAGGCGCACCTTATTACATTGGATTGAATAATATATCTAGTAGCAGTGATGTTCCAGTGACTATGGAATGCCGCGCAGTGGCTCTAAAATGAATTTGTTATATTAGTGTTACATTAATGTGTAATGTGATTATTCAGGGCTTTATCATCGGCAACGCGTACGTGGAGCCCGCCATGATAGCGCAGGCTGTTCGACCGTTCTACCACTTCGGGCTGCTTGAAAAGGAACAGATCGAGATTGTCAAACCGCTCATAGAAGCCTTTCAAAGCGACATAGCTAATAACAGAAGTGTCGAGGCTAAGCAGGTGTGTATCAAGCAACAATAAGATATTTTCAGGTACTGTCATGGATTAAACAATTACTATACTAGAGCTCACATTTATGGCCAATTTTAATTCAAGTTTTAGAACAGATTCCTAGTAGGTCCTGTAAATAAATAAAAATCTCATCATAAAACATTGAACAAAAAGTTAGACATAAATTCCATTTAAAAACCTTTTGTTTCAGAAAATTTAATTCCCATAGGCATTTTTTACTTTTATTACAATATTAAGGCGTAGGAGTCAGTAGTTCCAACAACTATTTACCAGACATATTTTTAAACATTTTTAAGTATTAAATAAAAAAGAGAATATAATTTTCAGTAAAAACCGATATGTGAGGAAACAATGTTTGTATGTAAAGAGACATTCACTCGTCTCCTTAAGCCTGCACCGAGGCAGCGATACGTAATTGTGGTTCATTTGATCCCTTGCTGTATCTTTATTTCTTAATTTTGAATTATGTTATTAATATATATTATATTTAAGGATTCATTCTATAAATCATACACTTTGGAAACACGATTACTTAAAATTTTCTCTACAGAAAAAAATCCAAAGTTACATCTAAAAATCGAAATAAACCCTTAGTACGGCGTAAATACTTAACGGAGAGTCATCCGTATTTTCATAATAATAAAAACAACATGTTTTCTTTCTACAACGTATACACGTTACATTTTTCAAATAGGTGTTTGTTTTTACCATACGAAGGAAATACTCAAATTCACGCATGTTCTGCCCATTTTAGTAAGAGCCGCGATGCTTTGTCCCTATCCGCTTTAGTAATTCTTCGGCCGTCGGACGGGGATATTGGCGTGCCTTACTTACGCACACATACGCGGCGCGCATAAAAAAGCTCGGTGCGCCCTTAATAATTTAAAAACTTTTCAGTTCCACTTGAAAATAACCAACGTTTGCTGCTTTGAGCTGTTGTTTAACCGACTTCATAAAATAGAGGAGGTTCTCAATTCGTCTTACTCTTCGTTTTACCTCTTAACTATTGACTGGGTGAACTGATTTTGATAATTCTTTCTTTATTTGAAAGCTGATGCTTGTCGTTTGGTCCCATTTAAATTTCATTGAAATCGGTCAATCCGTTTTTGTGTTACATTCCAATAACTGAAAAATATTTTCCTGTCTTGATTAGGGTCCAGATGTAAAAATCAAAAGACCGGAGAAAAGGCCTGATTACCATAATAAAGTCCTGAGATTTTATACAGTTTGAGAATTTTCTCTCAAAAACGTGTTGTTATCGTTTTATACACTGCGGATCTAGCTCACGCGTTGCAACTTGCACATCGCACTCAAAGCGGCGCGCGGCGGGGCGGGGGGTGGCAGCGGCACCGCAAAAGAAGATTATTTTAGTTTGTTTTACTTGGATAAATAAGTATTGATTTTAACTGCAATTGTTATCTACCAAAAGAAGATAATTTTTAGTTTGTTTTAATTGGATAAATAAGTATTGATTTTAACTGTTCAATTGTTGCCAAAAGAAGATTATTTTAGTTGGTGTAACTTTTAATTAAAGAGATCTTTAAAATGTAACCTGTGTTTTATTGAAAATCCTGAGATTTCACGAGATTTGTAAAATCCGGCCGCAATCCTGAGAAAAGTCGAAAATTCCTGTAATCTCAGGACAAATCCTGAGATATGGTAACCCTAGTCTTGATGATATAGTCGTTGACAGTGAATGACAATCGATCCCGTAAATAGCAAGTGTCACTAAAAACGTGAACAAAAAAATTTTACCAAAAAATGGAACCGACTTAACACTCCAAAAATATTTTTTTATCACAAGAAATAAAATTTAATACTTCCACAGAAATGGACCAATCTCATCGTAGTATTTCTCACGATGTCGCATCAGAAACATGCATACAACTTCCTTCGTGATGACCTCGGGGTGGGGCACTACATAGAATTCCTCAAAACATCTCAAGTGAAGCGTGCTCTGCATGTGGGAGATATCGACTTTGGCTTCGTCAACGTGACAGTTAACTCGAAGCTTGCACCGGATTTCTTGAGCAGCACTAAACCACTGTTCGAAGAATTGTTGGAGCATTATAGAGTGCTGGCTTATTGGTAAGGCTTATTCCTTCTTTGAGCGTAGCTCTGTCAATATCCATATGTGAAGATTGAGCTTTATATGTGGATTTAAATTCAAATTAATTCATTAATCATTCCCTGGAGACAGTTCGTAGAATTGTTAGAGCATTATAAAGTGCTGGCTTCTTTAACTGTAGGTGGAAATGTGTAAATACTTGTGTTGCTGGCTGAAATAGTGCTTGCTGTGTACGTAAGAAACTAACTTCGAAAATTTTACCGTTAGTACAGGATTTTCTTAGCAGCTGCTTGCTTTTCAGCATCTTTTCAGCTTAAAACTGACTAAAATAATAATACTAATATAGATTCTATTCATAAGTTTGTCCCGGTATTTGGTTATATATTGCACTCCCTCGGGTGCTAATTGTTTTTTTTTATTACCAACAGGTTAGCCTTGACCACAATCTCACCTAATGGTAAAGAATGATGTAGAAGATGATAAGAAGCTTAACCCGTAATAGGAACTGGTGTAAATTAATTTTTCTTTTAATTTCTGGCTAGCCAGGATTAGCAAAAAAAAATGCCCTACCACCATGCAAAATTCGAATTAGAACTATCAAATAACTTCAAATTTTATTCCGTTCTCTATATTATACGCACAACAAATTTTCGAACATGTGATATCGGTTGTACATCACCAACATATTTTTTACACATTTGAACTATTTCTCGTACAACATGCTATAATATTAAGTGTTCCACGGGAAATTTATTTTACCCCTGGGTCACTAAAGTTTATTAGATTCCAGGACCAAGGCAAATACAGACAAGAATTGACGTTTTACTTTTTATAATGTTTAGTGGCCAGTTGGATCAGATGCTGCCATGCGCAATATCCTCGGAGAGTTACCGTAAATGGAAGTGGAGCAAATCAAAAGATTTCCTGGACTCGATGCGACACCCTTATTTAGTCAACCGCAGAATGACGGGGTGAGTCCAAATTATTTGAATTTTTAAAAGGTATACACCAGGCAGACAGTTTCCAAACGCTGAAATTCTACGAAATACCACTTATCCCACAAAAATAACTGACTACGTGTTCCGTACATGGGCTCATCGGCTGTATACTTGGCTCGATGAGAAGAGTTCAAGTAAGCAAATAAGTCTGTTTAACCTCCCTACCAAGCATTCCCACTCGTAGGAGGTCGAAATAGAGTAGTAACGAGTAGGATCGGAGCATATTCGATTCGATGTCATACGACTGATCTCCTAATTACCAATGACTTTTATTCAAACACCCTACCTACCTTAGTATATTTTACCGTTTTCTAAATATGTCACTGATATCGAGCTGGCATAAGAAATTTTTGAGACTTGCGTTCATCAGCTCGATGGTAAAAACCATACAGTGAACTAAACATGTTATAAGAAAATGAATGTTAAGGCAAATCATTCTATCACCATAAAGTAGTAGATAGACCGATAGATCAAAACACAACAGTACAGTATACATACAAAAATCGACTTCGACGAGTTATTTTACACTATTGAGTGTTGAAATCGGTTAAATTTTTTGATATTATTTTTTTACTTTTAAAAAATCATTTTAGTGACCCTTGCTACTTACGGGATCGATTGTAATTCACTGTCAACCACTATATCAGGAAAGAAAAATATTTTTCAGTTATTGGAGTGTAACTCAAAAACGGCTTGACCGATTATAACAAACGACAAGCTTTCAAATAAAAAAAGAATTATCAAAATCGGTTCCCCCAGTCAAAAGTTTAGGGTAACAAACATAAAAAATATACAGATGAAATTTGACATATTTCTTAGGTGGTAGGTACCTACTTACAAAACATTAGGCTTTGGGTATATATAGACATGAAGCATTTCTTAGTCAGATCGTTGATGCCTATTGTAGTATTAGAACTGTAATACAGACAACAACGCCCGCCGTTCTTATTAAGACATCTAAACTGTAACTAGGGATTTACGGAGTTTACGAGTTACAGATTGCCGCACGCATAGGCTGTCACTAGAGTGATTACCCGTCGCTTAAACTTTGAACCGTTTTGTTTCAGTTATGTGAAGTCAGGCGGCGGGTTGACCTGGGGAGTGATCCGCGGCGCTGGACACATGGTCCCCGTGGACGCTCCCGTCGCCATCCGGCAGCTCGTCACGCAGTGGACGCACTCGCAGCCGCTCACCAGCCTGCCCACGGTGCCCTTCCAAATAGTCACCGAGATGGTCAAAAATAGCACTCTTGTTTACCTATAATATGTCAATACTCGTGTTTCCGAACGCTTACGTTTATAGCGGGAAATTCAAAATTTATACGTTTTTGGTTTTGTTGTTAGGTTTTTCTTGATTCACTTGATCACGTACGCAAGATTCGGAGAATGTTTTCTACGATATCTAATATTTTTTTAAATTATTTATGGTATTGATGCATTTGAAATGGGTGAACGTATATTTTTTTTTATATTTATGGCAGTTTAATAGGTAATTTATGGAATCGTGTTGCATTGGTGTTTAATAACTTTGGAAGATAATATGAGCAATATTACTTCCGGTTTAAATGTCTAAATGGTTACCAAAAAACTGTAAAAATATTGAATTTCTCGCTTCAGACGAAAAATTTATCCATAAAAATTAAAAACTAGATAAAAAATTAAAAACTATTTTAACTACCTACACCTATATTCAAGTAGGTATAAGGGAGAGTCCGGCAGTACCGTCACCTTAAGGTTTATGTAGGATAAAATAAAAATCTCTTGGGATATAGGCTATAATGCGTTAACAAACTCATGTGTTGTAAATAAAAACAATAAATTATTAATATATTTAGATACAATCAACTTTAATAATAAAATTGGCAGACTATGAGAATATAACATTAAAAAAATTGGCCTCCAGTACCGGCCAGCAAAAATATGAGCCCATATACCAAGCAATAATCACAAATATATTAGGCAGCTCTGATATGTTTGCACAAGCCTCATGGACCCAAGTCTTGCAGTATCCACATTAAATCCAATCCTCTTCATGAGATTCAAGACGCAAAAGACAAATTGTCTCATCCTCTTTTTTTACAGCATCTTTTTGTATGCAGAACTGAGTAGATTTCACTTTTGTATTATTTTTTATTTGACAATTTTATGATTTCACAGTTTTACGACGTCGTCGTGCAGTATTTCATCTTTTCTATACATCAGAAACCGGTTATAATTAACCTGCGCAACTGTGGCTTTAAAGTTGTCAACTGATTTGTCGATTTTATTGGTAGTTTGAGGCGCGGATTGTTGGCGAGCTGCTCAGCAACTTTTACACGGGCTTATGCATATTAGCGAGATCCCAAGCGCCCTTCTTTTTCTTCATCTCGCCATCATTTTCATTGCCTGGCATCTTTGAGTACCTAAAAGAAGATAAAATTACTCAAAAATAAACTTTAACAGTGGCCGGTACTGAAGGACATTTTTATGGCCGGTACTGTAGGGAACGAAAAAAATATAAGGTTTGATGCTACAAAATAATTAACGCATAAATGTTGAATTAAAACATATTTTATAATAGCTAAATAAATGAACAATACATACCAGGTTTAACTTCTATCGAACTCTTTCTATGAACTTCTGAAATCACCCACAGAACTTTACTGGTGTACCTTGCGTTCACCACGCGCAATACAAATTTGCACACTGAAAGTAACCGTGTCGCGACAGGTTGCTGGTGCGCGGGGCTTATACTCGTATGAACGTATTACTTTAATGGCAATAACTATATCGTATCCATCTGTTATATATTTTTGGAAACTGCATCTGGCCGGTACTGGATGCCGGCCGGTACTGTAGGACTTTCCCCTACTTAAACTGAAGTCTTCCACTGATGACGTCGACTGTCACTCCATACGTGCTGCCCTCAGTCACATGAATAAAGAACCGTAGTTCAGTGTCCCAATGCTTGCACATTGGGTGACCTGTGAGGCCACTATCCTTGGGGTGGCTACGGCCCAGTACTGGCAGTGATCCATCTAAATTGTGAATCGTCCACACGAAGAAGAAGAAGATCCATGCATCGTCACCAGATGACGTCTAGTAAGACGCACCAACAACTTATTATTTATATCAAACAAATTATTGTAGTTCAAAATTTTAACGAATATCTTTTTTGTATGCCCAAGGCGGGATAAATAGAAGATTTTCGCTAAGCACGCGGTAGTGCTTGTAATCATATTTAGAAAAAACTTATTATTTATTTATCAAATGTGCAGATTCAGCCCCTCGGTAGGTATTCTCCGCGATATGATCAAGAATAACTTGTCCACTGGCTTAGAGGTTAGAAATTTTCCTCGCGCCTTTTAAAGTAATGTCATACGATGTAATAATACGAGTGTTATTAATTAAATCTGTTTTTTTTACTTTTAAATTAGACTCCTACGATTTGCACACAAAATGCCATTTATCCAATAATCTTTTAAACAAGACCAATTCGATATAAGCATAAGTACGATATAAATATAGAGTAATCATAATCGAGCTAGTCAGGGCACAGTGGTACCCAAGTTGTTTTAGTAAGGTGCCGGTAAGGCGGGAACTCATTTTTTAGTAGAAATACATCGAATCCAGAAATAAATCTGCTGCGAAATAGCTGAAGTCATTTAGAAAGCTCGGCCACAGAACATATAGGAACCTACTCGGCGGTATTTCATGTCGGGAAAGCATTTAGCTGTCAAGTCCGGCCTCGTATGGAATATTGAATCGTAGTACTTACCTATTATCATAGAACATATAATAACACTACCTATTATTAAATGTTCTATGACTGATGATCTTTGAATCGGTTCGGCTAGATACCAGCTCGAAGCATTGGGAAGCTTGGTGACGATGTGTTAGTAAAAACTAGACTACAAAGACTCGAGCATAGACGCAAAGCTTCCAGCTTATCGGTATTTTACAGGCTTCAAGGATAATGTGCGATCGATCTTCGCAACCTTATTCCCCAATCTTCTTTCTTTTATCGGACTAGACTCACAAGAGCATGGCATTTCTACACGGTCGATATTCCTAAAATACGCATGAACCGCTTCACATCCAGCTTTATAATGCGTACGGTTGAAGTATTCTACTAGCGTCTCTATTTCCCGATCAATATACAGGGTGTCCCAAGAAGTAGTGATATATTGAAGCTGGGAGGTTGAAACCTAGAGAGCTATCTGAATCACCCCCATGTATGTTCCGCGATGTTTCGTATTTTCGGAGTTGTGACTTTTTATTTAATTTTTCACCTATCGCCGAGTACGATGAGATTTTTCTTTATGGTGACGTGAATTATTGCGGTAGATGCTTGATTTTTATGTGTGCTAAGCTCATAGATAGGCCAATTCAGTATGGTGACATTTACTATCGTGAGATGTTTGAATGCAATAAAAAAAAATTTAATGCCAAGGATGATGTGAACATAGTTCACAACTTCAAGAGCCCTTAAAATATGAACATACTGGGTAATTTTATCTTTCTTGGCATTTAATTTTTTTTTAATTCCATTCAAATATCTAACGATACTAAATGTTACCATACTGAATTGAAGTGCAGAGTAAGTATACCTATTGGAGCAATTTTTTTCTTAACTGCACAACTAATTACGACTGAGAAAAAGTCCAAACGGACCCTTTTTTTCTCTCTCTTTACTATCTTCTACGCAAACATGTTTCATCGTCGACGGTGTTGTTACTTTACATCACGTGAGACTGTGGTCAAGCTTTATACCTGATTATCATATTATTAAATATACCTATAAATTGTTTGAAGATTAAAGAATACTTTATAAACTACTGACGCAAATCGTTTATAAAGATTATTTCTGACGTAAGTACCTTCTTAGATAAAGAATATAAAACGAATGAAAAGATAGACGCGCCTCAAGCGCGTCCAGTGATACTATCAATGTTCTTAGAACCTGATCGAGACTCACACATTGAATTGTCAACGGTAAGTACGATAACATTGCCTAGCAAATATATTATTTTCGCTGATATTATCTAAAGGTAGGCGAAACTTCTGGAAATTGATACCGATTGTGGGCAACACTGGCTAAAAACATTATTTTTTTATCAAGAATGGAAAACATATAGTCTCTCAAAGAATATACTTTGAACAATGCCAGTTTATAAATAACAGAGTTTTTGAAAGGGTGATTGATTACTTTTGCCTATTTCCCTGCTTAATTAAAGGACTGCATGTTCCGTATTCTCCTGTTGGATGTCGTAAAAAGCGATTATTTGAAAACGCGTCGAATGAAGAAGCAACCTACTAATTTAGATCAACTTGAGCAGGGTGTCGTAGCACATTAGGCACATAAGGTATCTTTATTATCTTAACTATCTAGAAGGCCTAGAATTACTGGCAAAGCTGCCAGAATGCACCGTTAGGTGCTTGGCGACAATTTTTTCACCTCGATCGTGCGCTTGAAGGGTTAAGACCTCCTTCGTGTGGAATCGAAAAGCGTCGAAAATTCTTTCGGTTTGGCTGCATGGCGTTTGTGACGTCACGTCGGCTTAACAGGAAAATTAAGCGGAATATTTTATAAGTGTTTTCTTCTGGGTCAAAAATATCTATTTAATATTATTTAAAAAATGTTTTAGAAATATTTGTTGTTATTATCTATGCTTCTGGTTTGCCAGTACCTACCTAATCCGCAAGTGCCTATGTATTTTAAAATTATTCAGTAAAAATATTTTGTATTCCTTATTTTGATTTGAAAACACAATAAAACGAATAACTGTAAAATTACTAGCTTAAATTGGAAAAGAAGCACAGACAACAGTGATATGCATGCAACTTTTCACCGATTTGAGCACTTGGTATTTAAAATATGATGGTAGGTACTACGCTTGTATAGAAAAGCTCTGAATAGGTGCACTTCCCTCATCGAGCAAGTAGGTATAGTTTAAAGGTTAAATTTTATATACGCCATTATATAGAGTTCTTCTTAACTAGCCGGTTTTTATATTCCTATCATATGAGTATCTATAATAGGTGGATACTTATGTCGGTTGTACTCGTAGGTAATAATATTTAAGTAGGTACCTACTACATATACGATCTACTAGGTGTAATATTTACTAGACTCGAAGAATCTGTGTTGTACCTATATTATACATTGATCTAAAATTACCGGTATAGAAGTATTAGGTACTTATCTATTCTGTGATTACTTGTATTGTATGACGGTACCTACTATATGAAAATTATTGCCGCAACCTCGGGGCAGAACACCGTAGCAAATAGTTTCGGTTGCAGAGTCGTGACTTAATCAACTTGATACTACAAACTTACTGCATGTGTGTAAATATGTGTGTGAAGGTAAATCCATACAATAGAAATAATACCAACACGCTTACTTATCTCACATAACGGCTAGCAGCAGCTACAAACTAACACTACGGTTTAAATCACGCAAACACTGCTGTCACTGCATACACTGCAAATGCTTGGTTCACAACTGAAATACGAGAATATGCACTGTTTGCGCGCAAACGATGTGAACCGATATGTAGCCGCGCTTATAACATCTGCTAACTGTCAATTTGCTTTTTCGCAATTGACACAAAATAACCTTCACATCAATAATTGATAATAGAAGTACTGCATTTCAAGGCATTCTTTTGTGAACAGATGTTTGTACGTTCAACATTCTAACCACAACAATAAAAATCTCCTCGTCTATCTGTCAAGATTTGAGTTTGACGTTTGTGCATACATAGCACTACCACTTTTCTGTGAGCGTTGTTTGCGGCCGGAGGTGACGTCAAAGATGACGTCATTATGCTATCGTGGTGTCTGTTTAGCAAGTTATGAACCGACCGTTTGCGTGCATATAGTGCAAATAGCGCATATTTGCGTGAATTGAACCGTAGGGTAAGTAGGAACAATATTATTTTCATACTTCAGGGTAGAAAGGTCGTAAAGCCAACATTTGGAGAAACTTTGAACCAATTACTTCATAGATGGTTTTTCACGTTGGCAGGGCATTACGCATAACGGTCCCTCCCTGTGAGGTTGGGTGGCATTGGGATATGCAAAATTTCTCGTAGAAAAATTCTTGCAGCATTTTAAGCCTATGTAGGTACCTAGCATATAAATAATGAATCCCATATACCTACCTACCTAATGCTTTGTCTTGTCAATGGAATTCGCGTTGTCGATGGATTTAGAACAGTATCCGCCTACGAGTAATAGCGTCGCAGAACGTGCTCGTATTCTCGCTGTTTCTGTGTGGGAATCTGGTCTTTGGTTTTAGCCATCAGCACAATCGGCCAGAGCCACATAATTTGTTCACGCTATTGATTTATACACTTGGGCGCAAAGTTTTGTGTAGCCCATCACTATCTGGTACTGCAGTTGATTAACTCCGTCACCATGGCATCTCTTGCGATTGAAGTGCTTGTCGGATTTCTCGCCACACTAGCCTACGCCTAGCTTATACCAATGTTGCAGCTATTCTCAAGACGAATAGTCAATGAGCGGCGCTGGTAAAAGACCTGATGGAATACTTCTGGTTCTCTGGAAATTAGGGCGGTCATTAGTTTGGAACGCTTTGAGACGCTACATGCGTTGATACTTTAGCGTCGTCACATCCTTATGGAACTTTATGAATGCTGGCACCCCGGCTACTTCGGCGCAGCGACTCAAGCGTCGCAATTTCCTGGCACTTATTTGGTACAGCGAATGAGCATTGCAATCTAACGGGGTCATGCTGCCTGCATGCTGGGCAAGCTGCTAACTGGTAATAGTGTAACAGCCGGATCGTCCCCTGCTGAACACAGCCTCCCCTATTATTTTTTAGGGGTATTTGCCATAATCCCCAAGCTTGGCAGGCGTCTTGGGGATCGCAGTGTAAGTTGGCCGTTCTTTAGTGAGCGCTGCTGCCCACCTTCCAGTATTTTTCCCTTAGTCGCCTCTTACGACATCCATGGGATGATATGGGGAGGTGCAATTATAACCCGGCACCCCACGGAGCAAACATATACCTGTGGGCTTGCAATGGTCCATAGCATAGATTTCCTGAATACTTTTGTTGTAGTGTTGTACTCGTATATAGGTTATAGTGCTGGTAAGAAAACCTGATCATTCATCACATAATATTAAATGATATCCAACCGGATGATTAGCTCACCATCAGTCATACCGCCAGCTAATCATCTAATGTAAAGTATGCTGTAACAAAAAAGGTTTATGGCAATGAGACTTTTTAATACCTGTGGGATGCAATCTAATTATTTGAACGACGAGCTCCCAGCGGCGGTCCCCACGTACCTACCTAATCAGGGTTCCATGACCAAAAGGCAAATTGGAGCCCGATTATAATGAGATTTCGCTGTCTGTCACAGGTCTCTAGCTCGTTAACTAAATGAGTACCAAACCTGAAATTTAGATACATTATATATTTTGAACAAAGACGTTCATTGCATTAAATTTGATTATTTTTAAGGGAAATTTATAGGGATCCAATGCATCAGGAGTTGAAATAAACTTTTATGCATTCTTACATGTGGGGTGTCATTGTCTAGTGCTCATTGCGCAGGTTACAGATATATATATTTTCTATCTTTTTATATATCCAAAAGAAAAAAAATAAACAAGTAAAAGTTGTAAATTTGTTTAGTTTATTTTTAGATACGGGTTTTATCTTCAAAGGAAACTAGATACGAAACTCTTATTTTAGTATATCATGTAGGTACCATATCTTCTATATCAACAAATTCTGCAAAAGCCAATTTTAAGTGTTTACGGATTGTTGCAATTCTGAACCTTAAAAAAACGAGGCCGACTCACACATGACCATTTCTTCTACACAAACAGCTCAATCCATTCAGTGGCCTTGCATTCTTCAAAATGTTCTACTTCCATATGTTATCAGATCACAGTATAATTAATAAGTTAGGTACTGTTTGAGAACCGCCTTTCTAATAAACAAATGACGTATCCTTACTATTTACAAACATTTTAAATACATTATCGCAATGGGTAAATAGCAATGACTTTATCCTTATTGTCACAGGTTAAATTGTAGCTTAGCATAAGAATTGTCCTCGTTGCGTAGAAACTATGTCAAGATATAAATAGTTCTGTGACTTGGAAGTTCCAAGCTCTTGCTTGCATTGTACGGTGTACGCCGGCTTCTCTGCTTCTGGTATCTCAGTTAGCACTGACCGGGCCGTGCTGTAAACACGTGTCAAGTCCGGCACGCCGCGCAGCCCGTCGCCTTCAATAAATTGTATAAAATTAAGTAGTGCCGCCAAACTACCAAAATGAAAGTAAAAATGTGTGATGTGTTTGTTTGCTTTGGATTTTTGATTTCAAGGTAAGTTTATTTCATAATGCTTACAGTATTGTTATGAAAGTTACTTGTATTGGGGTATTGGGCTCGAGTGTTGATATACTGATAAGGTTTTGTCGGCTTTCGTATACCTACTAGTAACGTTTTTAAGAGCAGATGTTTGTTAAAGTAGGTCGGGGATGGTAGGTTTGTGGTGTTCTATATCGGATATCGCACTTGCCTGTATGAATATAAAAAATATATTCTAAAACCATGTTTTATGCGCCTTAAAAAGAATAAAAGTAATCCCGAAGTTCTCGAAATTTTAGTTGCATGATTCCACCCGGAACTACAGACAGACAAACAAGAAAGTGACTTAATAAAACGTGATAAATGCGATTTATCGTATAGGAATAGGAAATAAGCCAAAACTACTATGTAACTACTTCTAAAAGCTGTAGTAAATGTATGCTTGTTGCCATTCGTTGCCACTTACCACTGAAACGCCTGAATGGATTGCGATGAACCTTGTTACTTATATACTTTAAGTATCTACTGGATAAGGAAAGTATCATTTTATCCTAATTATTGAGTAGTTCCCGATGGATCGCGGCATAACGATATATACGGGGGGATACTATCGGATGGAAGGTCATATTATAAAACCGGTATCTGCAGCGCAAGTACCGAACTTACCGATCGCTAAATTTGACGTAACAATCGTCTAAATTCGATAAAACGGGTTAAATCGATGTTTCCGATCGCTAAATTTGACATTACAATCGTCTAAATTCCATAAAATGGGTTATATCCAGAGAGTTGAAATACTTAGAGTTGTTATATCCGAACACCGCTGCTCTAAAAGCTTACTAGAATTTACCTATGTACATACCTACGCACATCTATAAGGAGTTTGTAATGACAAGGAAATAACGTTCAAATATTATGCGTCGTATCTGTTGTTAGAAAGAGATAAATAAGCAATTCGTGTTACCACCGAATGCCACGAGACGTTCCGATCACCATTATGCTGCATCTCTTTCACTCTCTCATACAAAACGATACACATATCTCGCTCATCCATTTCATTGCGATTCGTTCCAAAGATAAAACAAAATAACGATATTTTCTATTTCAACAATAAAAGCAATAATTCTCGTTAAATGAAACAGTTTTCTTATCTCTCACAGTGCCTGTATAAATGGTGCAGAGTCTAAAGACACAAGGAAGGTGTATTGTCCACAGATTATTCCGAATAAACACGATTAGCGGCGATGTATTCACCGGACGCTCGGAAGTGCTAGACTGGTAGTGACTCAGGCGATTACCCTGAATTCGTCTAGTAAATATGGAGGGCAAACAACTGATCTACAGGTAAAAAAATCTTAGGTTATATCGATGTTTGCAAACATCGATTTAACCCGTTGTATCGAATTTAGACGATTGTAACGTCAAATTTAGCGATCGGTAAGTTCGGTACTTGCGCTGCTGCTTATTCATATGTCTACGTATAAGCAGATAATTACGAGAACCTACTTAAGGGGAACTGATAATTAGGTATAAAAGTTACGTTAGGACTTACTGACCACGGCTTTGCCCGCATCGAACGGTCTCGGTCGACAAAATAGAAGAAACGGTTTAAGTATATAGGTATATCGCCCGCGAATTTAATTGTTTTTTTTTTATGTTATTGTGACGAAACAAGCACGACGCCGCGCCTGCCTGATGTTAAGCGGACTAACCTGTGCCTATATAAGATGCATTTCGTCGACGAATTGCACTGCACCCATAACCCTGAGACATACATTTGTTGAGACTCATATCATATCCCTGTATTTTACTGGCTCTTAAGGACTGCTGCCGGAAAATACTGTTAGGTGCTTGGCGACAAATTTTCAACATGAGAGTTGGAAATGCACGCGTGGCTAGCTGAATGCCCTTCCACCAAGCGGTGAAGCTGGACCTTCGGCACAGCAGTCCTTAGCTACTTCCGCTCGGCCATCATTACTTAGCTTGTATGTGATGAAGTTATGATACTTACTGACAATTCTTCTGCCTGATGGTAAGCGTCACGTCACGCCTGTCCATTATGTTGCAGTTACCTTTCTCGTTCTGCTTGACACTGCACTTCGCTCGTCACTCTGAGACGTGAGTTATAAAGTGTCTTTTTGAGCAATTTCACTTGCTTCAGTGGCCTTCACACCTTAACACAGAAGTGTTTGCAGACTGCTACTTCGAGGCAGAATATCTGACACTGTACTGCTTACCCACCACAACTGGTATACTGGTATATAAAGTAGGTATGTAGGTACTCGTACTAATGGTAGTTATATAAGTAACTACTAAGTTTTTTGAAGCGCTCGTAGCGAAGTTTGCTTAGCCATTCTGAACCGATCAGCAAAGTTAAGCAACGTCCGCCTCGGTCATGACTTGGATGGGTGACCGCTGGTGGCTTTACTACTGAGCGCTTCCATGCTTCGGAGGGCACGTTAAGCCGTCGGTCCCGGTTGTAGTCTTAGGATGGCAGTCGTTATAGCATGGTGGTAGGGCATTTTGCGAATGCCCGCCTGGCTAGCTACCACCCTCAAGTGGAAAACCTGTCGCCGAGCACCTAACGGTGTGTTCCGGCAGCTGTCCTTGAGAGCCAGTAATTCTAGGTTAGCCTGAACAACGTCTTCGACCACATCATCACTTACCATCAGGTGAGGTCACTACCTCAGCCTAGACCACTAGCACACCTCACACCAGCACCACTGTCAAAGGCTATATTATGCCTATCAGGCATTAAAAAAAAAGTAAATCGGGTCGATAAGTATTCTGTCATCATAATCCAGAACCTAAGGTAGGTACATCCATATAATACTCGTAAGTAGGAAATACATAATTACAAACTTATATGTAGGATAACCAAGTTACCTTGAAATCCTTTCAGCCGTTTCCAGTTTCCAGACACTCACCTACATTTATACATTTAGGGTGATGGACGGATGACTGAAGGACCCTTTAATATTTCTAAATCTATGATTTGATTACAATCACTATCGCGTGCTGAGCGAAAATCACTTTTCAGTCATTCATGAAGCAGTGATGGCTCATTGGCATTGGCTATGGACTGCCACGCAGTAGGTCCAAGGTTGTAATCTCGCCGCTGGCTTGAGCTTCACCGCATGGTGGAAGGGCATTTTGCGAATGCCCGCCAGCCTAGCGACCACCGTCAAGTAGAAAATCTGTCGCCAAGCACCTAACGGTGTGTTCCGGCAGCCATGTCTCAGTGTGACGGGCGCAGTGCAATTCGTCACTTATGACGAAATGCATCTGTTATAGGCAGAGGTTAGCCCACTTAACATCAGGTGCACCTGGCGTTGTTCTGCCATAATAACGTATGAAATAAAAAACCTACATACTTAATCATTTACTAATCTGAGACAAACTCTACCTTGTACCTACTAACTAGCTTAACTACGATAGTTATCGGTTGCATAAAACAATGTAGTAAGCCATCTATAGCCTTGCCATCCACTCAATAATTCAAGACTCCATTTGGTATTTGGATGACAGAACCTTCGGAGGCCATGCGAGCACGGTATTGAATGATTTGCGAGTACTTATAAACGATTTTCGTCTAATTGGTATTGAACTAAATTTTTCCAAATGTGAACTTTTTGTTTGTGATACTTGTCCGGATAAAGTTTTGATTATTGAAAAAATCAACTTACTTGCACCTTATATAAAATTAGTAGAAATAGTTCGCTCCGTCTTTTGGGTTCATAAATTCTTGACGAATCTTTATCACCATTTGTCGAAGAACAAATTCAAAAGTTTAGAAATGCTTCTAGCAAATTATTCAAAATGAACGCCCATATGGCTTTTACAATTATAAGATTTTGCCTTTTCGTTCCTGTGGAAACACAGTGATTTTGTTAAGCTTAGACAACTTAGTAAAAGATACGTTAGTGTAGGTTTTGAATGTTGAGATGGATGATAGGGCTTGGGTGCAAGCTTCCCTCCCTGTGAGGTTGGGGGGCATAGGGATACGCAAAATTTATAGTGTGGCATTACCATCTTTTTTTTCTTCTGTACACAGTACCTACACACAAATAAGTAGAAAAAAATCTTACACGATCTTTACACTCTTTTGATGTATATCTGGCTGAGGCCAAGAACACATGGAGACTGGCTTGTTCAAATACTGAATTCCCAAAAATATTGTCATCACAGACACAGTGGGATCAGCCCCTATGCGAGCACGGAAAGATCTTTTGAATACGTGTCCTAGCATCGCAGATCGTGCGTATTCTCCCTGTTTCTGTGAGGGAATCTGGTCTTTGGTTACAGGCCATTTCTTCTTACAAAACTGGTAGCCTTATAGATTCATCCGCTTTTCGTCTCGCTATTAGCTTCCGCTTGGGTGCAACGTGTTGTGTTGCACAACACTGCCAGTGTGGTACTACTGCAGTTGATCGACTCAGTCACCATGGCCTCTCCTGCTCTCGAAGTGCTGGTCGACCTTCCCGCCACTCCAGCCTTAACGATATCATTCGCCGGGCTTTTACCAGCGCCAATTTTGCAGCTATTCTCGAACCGAATGGTCTGATGCGTGACGATGGTAAAAGACCTGACGGCATGACTCTTGTTGCGTAGAAGTTAGGACGGCCCTTAGTGTGGGACGTTACTTGCGTAGACACTTTAGCGCCGTCACATCTTTCTGAAACCAACGTGCTACAGTGCAACAAGCTGGCGTCGCGGCTACTTCGGCGGGGCAACTCAAGCGGCGCAAGTATGCTAACCTCGGTACCTATGGGTTACATATTTAAGCTGTTTGGTGTAGAGACGTTGGGTCCGTGGGGACCGGGAGCTCATCGTATTTTCCAAATTTATCTGAACGCTTGGTCTTGCGACGCGTGATCAAAATGCTGGCACATATTTGGCTCAACGAATAAGCACGGGGCAACAGCATGCCCAGCATGCTGGGCACGCTGCCAACTGGTAGTGGGCCGGAGCATTTGGTTGGACTGCCTGTGCTGTGAGTCTGCCATGACTTATAGGTTGTCCAAGTGCTTTTATTGTAGGTAGTACCTAGTTGTAGTGTTGTATACATGTATAGTTCGTAGTAGGTACATATTTTGTTCAATAAAGGCATACCGCCGGTTAAAAAAATTACAAAGTATATATATATACATATATATATATATACCTACCTACCTATATATTATATAATAATATGTTACGTAGTTTATTTTAATAGGTAATCTGTGGTTTATTTTTAATATATCAATAACAAGGCTAAAGCATAATAATGTTTTATTTTCCTGCTTATGAAACAGCATACAAAACTCATAAGTAGGTACCTATCCAATCACACATTCACCTTCAAAATAAACACTCGGCAATGAATTGACTCTCCATTATTTGAGTGTAAATGATGCATTCAAGAGATAACTGCCTAATGTGAGTATAACACAAAAGCTTAACGGTACAAAGAGCACACTAATGTTGCCAAATACCCTCTCGACATTAATTAAGCAATACTTAAATTCCGGCTCAATCATTTATAATTTTATACCATAAAATTGAAATTTTGACACCGAAAAATACCAGTTTTATGAGTAAGATTAAAATGTGGAATCAATACACATTAGATACAATTTAGAAGCATAAAGGTCAAGTTACTGACACTGTACTGTATCAGTCGGATTGTCTTGGGTAGGTATCGCAGTGTGACATACCAGTAGGTACCTATGTCACACTGCGATATACGAGTTATACCTAGGTACCTCAGAATGCGCTGCTGGCAGTGCTGGCCACCTTCTGGTGTGTTACCCTTCGTCGCCTCTTACGATACCCACATGGGGGAGGGGGGGACATTCTAGCCAGGCACCCCACGAACAAAATCTACCTAAATTTTTGGTAGAGTTTAGACAGATTTTGCCCGCTAAAATGCCAATAACTAAGTCGGAAGAGATTTATACTTTGCAGGATAGGCGGGCAAAATGCTTCTTTGCCATTTAGGTATAACACGGAATATTATAAAATTTACTGCATTTAGAACCCTTTGAACTTGAGTTTCTATTCTACATTACTATAGAAATGGCTTACACCTAGCTATCCCTATGCTATGTAGTTAGCTATACCTATTATCTATATCACCGCAGAGAGCCTTGATAAGTAAATAGATACTCAGCTTACACTGTTGTTTCTTACAACATCAGCTACTTATATCGTCGCTCGCATGACTAAAAGTCCTAACTCATTATAGTCAATTGTTCAGTACGACTGTTTTAAGGTTCTGACATTTCTAACTTTCAAAAATTTACGTTATTCGGATATTCTGCGTACTTGATGATTTTATTATTGGTAGAGTATTGTTTGTACTTTAATTTAACGTTGAAACAATTAACCTTTTATCATTCTAAATATCTGTATTTTTATACTAAAATAGATAGGTCACTTAGTAAAAACTTTGGTTTTTTCAAAATAGGTGGTATGTTTCTAGTTAAGACTTTTTATTAAAAGTTATTAAGGAAATTAATACACAAATATAATGTTTAAATGCTATATTAGAAAAAAAAACAGTAACAGTCCAAACCTTCCACTTTAGTTATCACCGCTAACAAGAAATTAGTATTTATTGAGATATATTTCTATGAAATTATTCATAGTTAATATAATATTATAGCTTAATAGCAGGAATTTTTAATATTAAATCACAGCAATGGTATTTCTCACTTACAAAGTTAAATTTAACATTAACATAATTTTCTAATAACAAAAGAAAACTCAACAAATTGTTGTTGTTGTTTGTGTCTTTTTCTAATGTAGATTGACAATCGTTTTCAGTCAAAACAATAACTCCCAAATACCACCTCCGGTTAAAAAGCATTTTGACTTCAGTTCCAATGCAAATGCGGTCACCTTTTTGGACACATTTTAAATCTTTAATCACCGCGCAATTTCGTCTCGTCATTTAACTATGACGTCCATCTTAAGTTAGTAATGCAGTTCACGTTGACCTAAAAACAATGTTTCAATTTTGTCATGAATAAAACTGGATGATATCAAAGTACGGTAGTGCAGGTACCTGTTACCCCATAGAAACAATGTTTCGTTAAAGTACCTATTTATCCTTCAGTTTGGACTTTATACTTATATTACTGTCTGTATTTTCAATTTATCATATACTCCTTTTCAGGTATAACTTTAAAGCCCGTAGGAAATAGTATAACACTACTTTCCCAGTTAATAGACATAGTTACGAATAGTTTAAGCTAAGTAGGTATATTAGGTACACATCTCACTCGGTTGAAACTGCGGCAGGTCGCTAGTATTACAAACATAATTGTGAATAATTATATTGTGATAAATAAGTCAACAGTATTATTTAAAACATTTAATAATTAATTCTGTATCAATAACAAGGACTTATAATAAATGCGAAAGTATCTCTGTTAATGGCAATGTTAGGTAATCTTTCACCGTCAAAACATTCTTTGAATAAAATTGTATTGGTTTATACGTGGTTAATATCATACCAACTTGAAACAAATAAGTAGCTGTAAACACAATAGAATATAGAAAAATAAACATAGAACTTACCGACGAATGTCTTGGCAAACTAAGCAAAAAACGGGGCAATGCTGCCAGCATGCTGGGCACTCTGCCAACTGGGAGTGGGCTGGAGCATTTGGACTGCCTATGAGTCTGCTATGACTTATAGGTTGTCTAAATGCTTTTATTGTAGTAGCTGTTGTATATAGTTCATAGTATTTTGTTTAATAAAGGCATACCGCCGGATAAAAAAAAACAAACAAAGAAATTAAACTTTGCAGTCATATATTTGGCGAGTATAATATTGAATCGTCTTGAGTATGGATTGAGGGCTGCCATCACCTAAACCACCGATGCCGGACAAAATCTTTAGAAAGCCGGACATTTGGGAGAAATTGAATTTTTTTCCCGGACACTCATGAAACATTGTTTTTTCATTTATTCAGCTTCTTTGTGAAAAAACTACATTGTTACAAACAAAATTATTCACTCCTCTCTTTCTGAGGTAATTTGGTGATAAAAATAATGAGGAGCACCATATTTGGCGTTCGTTATATCGGATGCCAAAGGATTAAGTAGCAAAACCGTAAAACTATATTTTTAAATGTAAATTAAAAATAAGTACCTAACAAGCTTAAATTTTTACGAGCTCAAGATCTTTTTACTTTCTGTATTTTTCAGATGTTCCAATATTTGCCAAAGTGATATTTCTTTTCCAAAAGGTATTTATAAAAGTCAAAGCAACTGAGGTCCTTAAAATTATACTTGGCTATAGAAGAAACCGTGTGTATGTTTAGTAAGTTTTTCTCCTCCGTCCATGCCGCGAGACTAGCGAAACGTCACAATATAACTTGACGTTCTGTTGATGTAGATTTTGCAGCGCTGGAGTTAACTTGTATGCAGCACTGTCCGGGTTTTACCAGGAAACTGTTTGAAATCCCCTACTGGAAGCCCTAGGCTTGAGCGGTTACAACGGCGGATGATGCGGTACTGTTGCGTACGAGACGAGCAACACAATTTTAGGAGTCTCATAAAATTATATTATCGCAATAATGTGCCTTATTTCAAGCGATATAAAGTGACTTTTCAATCAAAGCATATAGGTGTCCTATCTCAGGGCAAAACGATATTATAGCATTTAATTCACGTAAAGAATTGTGACTAAAAGTCCTATAAGAGATAAGTTAATATTTTGAATCAATTTCTCGAATCAGATTTTGACGAAACGTCCTAAATGAGTTGCGCCACTTAGTAATGTTTTTTCCGATGCCAAATTGAGATACGTCGTCTGTACAGATATCAATATCTAGCTATCCAAATATCATAGAGATACGACGGTTAGTGAGATAAATAGAGAACGGCGCATATATTTATATAAAGGTCCTAAGTCAAAACAGCTGAAAAATGAGTTAGGACTCTTAGTCATGCGAGCGACGATATGTCACGTGACGTTTACAGGGAATCGATTAAATCATAAATATTGCATCGAATCGAGATGTTCTCACGTTTAACGCAGATGCAGAATAGATACTTCGTCTTCGTCGTGTCTCGTCGCGTCGTCGTCGTCATTGTCTCCACATTTTTTATATCTGGGTGTTATGTTGCGTTCAGAGTCAGACGCACGTCGCGCTGTTTGGCAGGCAGCCCGGCAAGCGGATCGAGAGGTTGCACGGCGCGGGCCCGGGCGGCGCCAAGCGAGCAATTTAATACGTTCACACACGCGCTCCGCCGTGCAGGCTGGCAAGCAGTTCGGCGTAAAAAAAATTTTTGTTTTATATTTTTGTTGTTTTTTAATGCCTACTCCGAGCCAAGAGCACCCGCCGCGGCAACACTGGACCGCGCCGTGCTTCCTTTGAATATAGAGTTTTGAATATTTACAACAAGCAAATTAATAAAAAATATGAAATAATACATTAAAGGCACAAGAGACTTTTAACATCAGGTGGTCCTCGTACTTATTCCGTCAAAAATACTTAAAATCCACAAAAGTATATTAAAAAAAAACTTTAATTCTTTTTGGAAATTAAATAAAAACATCTCAAAATGTTTGTTAGGACTAGCAGAAGTCAACCCTAAGAGGTTGTTAGCATATTACCAATAACTCTGTATATTTTTCATAAACCTTGACCCATGACTCGTAGGCTGCCCAGCTAGAATTGCACACCCTCAAATCTTCCCGAGAAGAGGTGAAGTTCCAGGAGGTGGGAGCAGTGCCTTCAGAACTGCCTCATTCCACTGCCAAGACACCTGCCAAGCGTGGGGACTATGGAAAACCTCCATTCTAATGGAGAAGCCTTTGATTTAACGGTGGACATTTCGGCACTTGATTGATCGATGATATCCTTTTGATGATTTCTGAATAGGTAGACACATACTATACCTACCTACTTCATTGTTCCATGTAACAAGCATGTTCTAAACGATAACTACTTAGAAAGGTGACCACTAGTACCGTTTACCATTAAATATTGAGCTCTTCGAGGGCACGATTACCCGTCGATTCCTGTTGTTATCATAGAACTGCAGTCATTAGGCTGGATATCGAAGGTCTTCTGGGGGCCTGAAAACTCAGCAGGTTAATTTGCTATGTCCGCTATAACTTACCACAAGTATCTTCTCTGTCGCCAAGCATTGAACTATGTGTCCCGGAAGCTGTCCTTGAGAGCTAGTCAAAACTGTTTACTATCTTCTACTACATCATCAATTGATCACCAACAGATGAAACTATAGTCAAACACAAAGCTGTAAAAGAAAAACTGTACATGCTATATACCTACATAAATTTTCTCCTATTTCAGCGCAGTGCTGACGAATGCAAGATCCCCGGCGCTCATCCTCACACCCTTTCTAAAGGCAAACCATATAGATTTGGCCAGGAATGCCTCTTCCGTGGAATCCAACTTATTCCTTAACATCACCAGTCACTCGGGATTCTTCACTGTAGACGAGAGATACAACTCGAATGTCTTCTTCTGGTACTTTCCAGTAGAAGGAGCGCCGCTGGAGGAGACTCCTTGGATCGTGTGGCTTCAGGGAGGACCGGGGGCGTCGAGTATAGCAGGACTGTTCGACGAGATCGGACCCTTTGAATTTGATGCGGGGTCCTTGAAACGTAAGTAAATACCCTGCTGGATACTGGATGTTTGTATGATACTGGATGTTCTAAAGCGTACAAAATACTAACAACAAGTAATGCCAGACCTGTTTAGTCACCCCTATACCACTTATGTGGGCTCGATCTTATCAAATCCATCTTCCTAAATAACACAAGAACATAATATATAAAATGCAGCAGTGAAATTTTAAGGCAGTGATAGCCGAGCGGTAATAGCTATGAACTGCCGTGCCGCAGGTCCGTGGTTCGACCCTACCACCGGCTTGAGCGTCACCGAATGGTGGAAGAGCATTTTGCCCATGTTCGCCAGGCTAGCTACCCCAAGTAGAACATTTATCACCAAGCACCTAACAGTTCCGGCAGCAGTCCTTGAGAGACCGTAGTACCTACTAAGCATAGTGCGTTTGTCATCCTTGAATACTCGACCACATCGTCACCAACAGGTGAAAATAGTGGTCAAGGGCTAGCCTATCAGATATACAAAAATGTTTTCGCTAACATAAAATGTAATACAGGCACACAATATTATAAATATTTGACTGAAAATATAGACTCTTTTTTACGCCGCCCGTGTGGCTGATGCCAATTGCCAACCCTCTTTGGGAGTGCTCAATGTGCAGCAAATCAAAACAATTTCTTTATTATTGTTAGAATTCAATATAAGTTCTTAAAATAATTTCCGTCCGTTTATTCAGCATGCAGGCAGGCGTGCAAATACACTCGGTTCCAAAAATAACGGGTCAGTCACATAAACCCGAATATCTCCCGAACTACGTATGCCATCCTAATGAAACGAAGACTGTTCAATTGAGAATTTAATTATACAGATAAAAAATTAAATAAAACTTTGTTGCACCCACAATATTTATCTCTAAATTTAAAAAAAACTAAAGAAGTCATATTTTTCTTAAGATTACATTTTTTTATGATTGTTTTTTTTGCTGTTTTTCATCACTTTCTTCATTTAATACTTTGTTTTTCCTCTACGAGCTCTTCTGACAACTTCCAGGCGATTAGGCATGCTGTACACCAAATTTCGGAGCCGGTGCTGAGGAATACCTTCCCATTCCTCCACCAGTGCTTGTTTGAGCTCGGGAAGCGTGATTGGTGGGGGGTTTCGACCTTTCACGCATCTTTGAAGCTCGTCCCAGGTGTGCTCGATGGGGTTTATGGTCCGGGCTTCGCGCTGGCCACTGCATGAGTTCGATACCGACCTCTTCAAGGTAGTCATGTACAATTCTGGCGGTATGGAGACGCGCATTATCATGCATTAATATGCCATGCCGGTCCATCCTGGCCATGAAAGAACCTACATGTTCATTGAGGATCTCTTCCACGTACCTATCTGCATTTAGAGTTCCATTTTGAATGAGTACCAGCTCGGTGCGGGCCTCAGCAAAAATCCCTTCTATACACCAACTGCCTACCATCATGCTTATAAGACCAGGGGAGCGCTTCCATCAAGCGTGCATGTGTGGAGGAAAAAGTGGCGTACAGTGGAGGCTCCGTACAAGTTTGGGCTGGGATTTCTACTCAAAATTTTATGTTATATATTTTCTAAGATCAACAATAAAAAAATCTATCTTTTAGTTTTATCTTTAACTTCTAATCTTGTAGCAATATAATATAATCTGGTAGTTTATTATAAATAATTATGCACATGTTCTAACTATGCGTTTTTTTTAATCTATGACATGTTGGCTGGTAAAGATAGATTATAAAACTTCGCTCTTATTTTCTCACGTAAATCATTACATTGTTGGGATGAATTCCTACAAAAACACATGCGTCTTTTTATTAAATAATGGCTTGAAATCTTAAAACCACGCCTTGTTCAAAACGCTAACACACCTTTATTGAATTTTGAATGCTCTCTCGGAGTCTACTACCCCACATCGACGTTTTTAGAACGCCACCCACATCGATGTTATTATTGGCGCTCTTTTATTTCCTTATTTATTTATTATTGCTATCCGATAGACAGCACAGAACAGAATGAATGAAAATATGTGAAAATTTAATCGTCTGATTCGAACTAATTATTTCGTAACCGTTCGTACCTATAGATCTACTGTTGTTAGGACGTAGATCATTGCTCGTTACGCCATAGTCCTGAGGTTGGGTTAGGTCATATTTTCATTCTTGTTGATAAATGTATATATTTTGCTTAGTCGTTCACTTGTCATTTAGCGGTGTTTGGTTAGTTGGTTTTAACCAATAAAATAAGCATTACGTGCGCTGCGGTCATGATTTTAATGGAAATAGAACGAAAAAGAATGAGAATAGAATATTATAATGGAAATTCAGAAGAAACAGAGAGTGACTTTTACTACTGAACCTTTCCGTGCTTCCGACTTCGGAGGCCAAATTAAGCCGTCGGTCTTGATAGTTGTCTTAGAATGGCAGTCGTTGAAGCATGGCAGTAGGGCATTTTGTGAACGTCCGCCTGGCTAGATACCACTATCAGTCGCCATGCACCTATCAGTGTGTTCCGGCAGCAATCTTTGCGAGCCATAACTCTAGGTTAGCATGAACGACGTCTTAGACCTTATCATCACCTTACCATCAGGTGAGATAGTGGTCAAATAAAAATATTGGCAATAAAAAATATTTTGATAGCCTTGCATAGTAATGTAGGTACCGAGTGGCGTAAATTTGTTGCTTTCGACACCAGGGTCGGACGTAAAGTAGTTATGTATGGGTTTTTCTCAGAATTAAATTTATTATCATTCCGGAAGGGTCTACTGTGCCGTGTAGATGGCAATAGATTACCCTCCTTTTACAAGAGACTATAAATATCTGAGGCAACTCTTGGAGTTTAAACACCTTTGCCTATACTTAAAGACCTTCGGTCTTTTGATTATGATAATATAAAGGAGCCGCGGTACTCACATTTGAGAAGTAAATATTTGAGGAATAATTTCAGAACAAACCGCAAATGGATAACTGGCCGTGACGACCTTATAGCATTATATTTGTATGATTCATTTTCTTTTATTAGATTCAATAGAACCTATTGTGTAATTGGTACCAGCCACATAAAAGAGGTAGATAGTTTTATTACAAAACAAATGAGTGTAGCAGCAGAATATGGGTGATTGTCACAAGTTTCAACAATAGCGTTAATGGCTTTCTATAGTAACAAATATGCAGCAAAAACCTATGATATAAGCATACAGGTTTTACCAGTTTTATGCATGATTGGCTTTTTAAATACTTATTGAAACACATAATAAAAAGGAACAGAAGGAGGAATAAGGATCACTTCGCAGATTCATTCCAATAAATAAACTCTAGCTGCGAAACAATAAAGTGAACTTCAGCTCGCAAACAAGGCGTCTCTCTTTCGCCACGCTGCTGCATAGTAACTCTGATCTCCTCTGACGCGGCACGCACCGTACAATAATCCCATCATCCGGACTATTCCGGACTGATTCGCCGATGTATCTGTAGCTTTGTACCTAAAGTGCAGATTGAGCCAGTCCTGACTGAACTTGAATAATTATTAAATGACCTCATTGCCGATCGTGCGCTCGAAGAGTCAAATCTTCAAAAGTCAAAACCGATGTGCGTTCAAAATTCTTCCGGTTGAGTTCGGAATTCTTCGGCATATCAGGAAAATTAGGCGAAATTGTCAGTAGATATAATTTTTAATTAATTGTTTTCTAAAATATCAATTTCAAGTTTTCTTAAGATTTTCAATATTTATTAATATTTATAAATAACTAATGTTTACTTTGGGGTAAGGTTGCTCAAGTCCGTACTCTATCGTATATATTCCATATAAGTACTCGTATATCTATAAGGATGTCGATTTGTACATTATGTTGGTACAGATCCCTCAGTGTGGGAGCCCAACTCGCACTTGCCAGGGTTTTTTGAATAATTTAAGCTTAAAGTATCGCAGATGCGAATTTTGTTAATGAAACTACATGCCTTTTGTTTTATATAACTCACGATTTAGATGGGTTTACATGGCATTATATAGAATGGACGATGGTTCTCATTATCTAGGATGCGCATGGATTAATAAGATACACAATTAAAGCACCAGGTGGCCTATTAATAAAGAGTTAGTGGAATTTTTGGCTTGTAAAAATAATATAGATGCAGTAAATTCAATATCAACATTTTCAATGGTATGAGTTTAAATTCAGATTTAAAAAGAAGCATATTTTTGTTTTGCATAAGGATTAATTTGTATTTATTTATTCATCTGGCAATTATAAAATTTGTTACTAATACAATCTGATTGAAATCATAGAAAAAATGTGGTTTTGCGATTACTAGGTACATATGTATTTGTGCTATACCCGCGTTCTTTATACAGTCAATAATCGCTTTAGTAGGACAAATATGAGTATGTAATCGCTAAAGTACTATTTTAGTATGATTTCAATCATAACTACTAAAGTTTGTTTTTGTTGTATATCTTAAAAACCTTATTGAGATGGACCTAAAAAGTAACTTTTTCGATTTAGAGCATTTAGACTGCCTATGAGTCTGCTATGACTTATACAGTGTTGTTTATAATTCGTAGTATTTTGTTTAATAAAGGCATACCGCCGGTAAAAAAAAATGATGTAACATTCACCTTAGACAAATCTCAGAATTAAATAGCCCCAACCATAAAATCTATTAAATTGTGTATTGTTCCGTCACAAGCACGAGCACTAAGCAGTAACCTGTAACTAGGTACGAGTATAGCAGATGCATTTCTTCACAAATGAAATGACTCACTGCACAGCGTCCATCACTTCACCCTACGCCTTTTTCTGGTAGATACATAAATATTGCTGTGTATGTACCAGAAAGGTGTGTTTGAAGTGCTCGTAGCGAAGTTTGCTTAGCCATTGTTTTAACCGATCAGCTAATTTATGCAACGTCATCCGCTGTCATGAGTTGGATGGGTGACCGCTAGTGACATTACTACTGAGCGCTACCGTGCTTCTGAGGGAACGTTAAGCCATCAGTCTCGGTTGTCTTAGGATGGCAGTCGTTATAGCATGGTGGTAGAGCATTCTGCGAATGCCCGCCTGGCTAGCCAGTATTTCTATTGTACGCCACCGTTGGCGCTTTAAAAAAGCTACGCAACATTCTTCCTATCACCACTAAAATTGCTCTAGTTAAATCTCTTGTAGCCCCAATTCTAGATTACACTGATGTCTCAAGGCTCAAAGCTCAAGTGGCTCCCTATACGTCTTCGCCGGAATGCTCACATTCTCTCCTTTACAATATTTTATTTTGTTGTGAAGCGTTTTGAAGCGCTCATAGCCAAGTTTGCTTAGCCATTCTGATTCGATCAGTAAAGTTAAGCAACGTCCGCCGCGGTCATGACTTGGATGGGTGACCGCTGGTGATATTACTACTGAGCGCTTCCGTGCTTCGGAGGGCACGTTAAGCCGTCGGTCCCGGTTGTTGTCTTAGGATAGCAGTCGTTACAGCATGGTGGTAGGGCACTTTGCAAATGCCCGCCTGGCTAGCTACCACCCTCAAGTTGAAAATCTGTCGCCAAGCACCTAACGGTGTGTTCCGGCAGCTGTCCTTGAGAGCCAGTAACTCTAGGTTAGTCTGAACTACATCCTCGACCACATCATCACTTACCATCAGGTGAGATAGTGGTCAAAGGCTAACCTATCAGGCATAAAAAAAAACAATCCTTCGAGCTATCGAACGTTTCAATTTCCTTCACAATGCCAATGTTCTTAACCCTAGGTCATCAGCTAATCTTATCTCAGTATGCCTCAACATGGCACAGTATTTTATGATCAGGAAATGGAAACGTTATATTACATAATATATATATTACGTTATATAAGTATATATATATATTTCAATATGCATTAGTGTATTTTATGTATTAGTAGTTATTTTGCTTTTCTTGTTTATGATTCATTAATAATTTGATTTAGTCATGTTATGTATCATTGTCTTGATTTGATTGTACCTTTTACTACACCCCGTCTTGTTATTCCCGTATTTCCTCTCCATCCAAAGGAAGAGATCACTATTAGTGATAAGGCATACATTATTATATAAGGCATAGCATTGTAACACTTAATTGTAAGCTTTCTATTACTTTTATGTTATTTTTTTATACAATGTGGTGTAACAATAAAGAATCATCTATATATTTCTAAGCTAGCCTGAACAACATCTTCGACCACATCTTCACTTACCATCAGGAGAGATAGTAGTCAAAGGCTAGCTTATCAAGAATAAAAAATGTATTGGATACTGAATAATGTTGCGATGTGTGCAAAATACAACATACCTACCTACTTGATTGGCGTTTAATTACTTTAAAGAACGATCTAGTCTATAACATATGAAGTTAGATAATACTTTATTGCATTGCACTCACGTCGTGTTGCATCATAATTATAAAGTAAAGTAGACTCTTCGAGCTCACGATCGAGGATAAATAGCTCTCGATCGTGCTCTTCGACCACATGATGAACGCGAAAAGAGAAACGCATCTAAAATACTTCCGGTTAAGCGACGCGTGGCGCATGTGTCGTCAGCTTCGTAGGAAAATTAGGAGGAATTGTAACTAATATGTAATTATAATAATATAATAATTATTATTATATTTTATTTATTAATTACATTATTTATTATACAAAATTACAAATTTATGAGATGAAATATTATAATGTTATCCGCAGAGCATGCGTTATTGCAAACATAAAAATATAAAAAAATATTATTTATTTATTAATAATGAGGCAATTTATTTTTATATTTGTATTTCTAAAATATGAATCATGTATTAACATTATTTAAAGGATTCTGCAAAGCTATGGCTGAATTCTGAATCTATTTAATTTAATTGGTACTTTATGGCTCAGTTCATCTCCCTCTGGCACAAAATTGAAGCGACGAAATTTAAGGGACGACACATGAAGTTGCGCAACTGCGTGCAGATTCTCTTTAGTTGATTTTCTCTTTTTGTTCGGTAAAGATCACAAAGTTGGACCCATTAAAATGTAACCAATTACAGTCCTGTAGTTTTTAAGTTATGGTCAATTAACTGAAAATGTATTTGCATACCTGGATGAATTAGTGGTAATTGGAACTCTTGTCGATGGTGAACATTATTGTAGGCGAGTGAATGATCTTATAAGCAGTATTTATCACAAAAAAGGAGTAAAAATATGTAAAAAACTACTTACTTTACAATAAAAACAATTTTAACCAAAAACCTTTATCATCAAGATTGGTAAATATTTTTCAGTTATTGGAGTGTAACTCTAAAACGGCTTGACCGATTTTGATGACATTTAAATGTGACAAACGACAAGCACCAGCTATCAAACAAAAAAAGAATTTTCTAAATTGGTTCACCTAGTGTTATGTTTGTTACTTCAGAACTATTCTGAGATAACAAACATTTAAAAAAAAACAGACGAATTGAGAAGCTCCTCCTTTTTTGGAAAGAACAGAACACAAGAAAAAGAACTTCCTTCAAAAATTTAAGAGTATGAAACAGCTCGTGGTAAACGGACCATGATAATGTGAGGCCACTGTTCTTAATACGCAAGGTACTTACCGACTTTAACCATTGACCTATATATACTAGACGCGACATCTCAATAAGGATAGTCGACCGGTGCAAATATACTGGCCGGCATACTCTCCCCCACACGCAGCTGGGCATTCGTAAAAATTACACGCGCTTTACGTTATAATATTGTGTATTATCAATTGTGTATTTTGAAATAATTGAATACACAATTTTCGAACGTAAAACGCGTGTAATCTCTACGAGTTACTAGGTTATATGATACTTTCAGTTTCGAATGTCGGTACCATTTTTTTTAAATATTATTCTTTATACAATTTTATACGTTACTTAATGGCGATACATTTCAAAGTAATAATAAAGTGTAAGCATATGTCGGGACGCTTCGCTTCGACTCTGCGCCAGTCTCCATCTTTGTAGTTGTGCAATTACCTATACATATGCGAACAAAACATAGCACATGCTGATACGTTGGCATGTCGGTAGGGCTGCCATCAACTAAAAAGAAAACTGTTGTAGATAAGGTAAAACATGCTTGAATGATAATTTTTAAATTTAATGTAAAACAAATGTTTCGGCTTATTAATTCATTTACGCTTTCATTTAAATTTTGAATATCTTTATTATTGCAATGACGCATGCTCTGCTGAGTAACATTACAAAATTAAGTACAACGAGTGAAAAATAATAAATCATGTGCGGGATTCGAACCCGCGGCATCATCCACCCCTAGGGCCGGTATGCTCTATCCAAATTAGGTAAATAAATCCCTATTAATTGAATGGTTGTAATTTTTGCTGCAATGCCTACAAATAACTTTCAAAACACAACAAGAGGAAAATACCCGCTCGTTTGTATTTTATGAATTTTATCATTCCGTTGTGTTAATACTTGCAATACTTACATATATAAAAAAATGACGTGTTAAATGTTAAAATTAATTTAATTTATCAATAAAAAAAATTCAAAATGAAATCTAGTGATAGTTCCTCAACTACTATTCCACCTAGCGTTCCTAACGTCATATCGGCTTAGCAAGAAAGGCTTAGAGGGAATTGTCACTAGATTTATATTATTTACTTAATTTTTTAAATGTTTATTATTTCAAAACTAGTAGATAAATTTAGTGTTTTTCCAAAATAAATAATAATTTAAAATTAATAATAAATATTTGTTACTATCTCATATCATAAGTATATATAGATTTCCGTTAAGTAACGTCCTAGTCTATAACTATCTTAAAGCTAATACATATGTAGCAATAAGCCGGCAACGAAGATTTTTTTTTCAGTATTTCGCATCAACTTATGTAATCTCAATTTAGTATTAGTTTAGATATAAAAAGTGATACGAGGAAAAGGCAGATCTAGGGGATGGTCATAGAGAGCATGTCTCTTGCCCTTCGCCTAAGCATAGAACATAATAGTACTAGTCTAAGGTTGTAAATCATTTCTATTTTGCTGGTTGACGGAATGGCTAGACGCTTCCTGAGTTCAAAAATCTCTAAGTATGACATTACAAAAAGTAAAAAAGTTAAGTAGTGAAAAGTTTTATTGCTTGAAGGTTGACTTACCCACTTTTACGGAAATTCACATCAAATAAAGTTAAAATATTGTATTTCTCGTTAAGTTTTGATTAAGTAGTACCTAACCCTAGATTGTGCATTGTGATTACGTACAACTTGACAAGTCCATGATCTTGATCTGTCTCTATATATTTCGTTCAAGGCGTTTCCTTAGCTTTCGCTTCTCGATACTTTCTTGGTAATGTCATGTTGATTACCTGTCTAATTGACAAGTGTATAAAATTAATTGCTTTATTAGTTTTATTACCTACAGCTACAGCACAAATCAGAAAGACTAGCTTAGCTACAGACTTGCAATATGCGCACCCTCGTACATTGTACAGTAAAATATAATTATCTAAACAGACATTGACGAGCCGCATATTTTATTTATTTGTAAAATATTTTATACTTATTTTGTACTACTCTACTCATTGAGGTCTAGATGATTATTGATGGTGATGACACAAAGCATCCTAGGTATCAAATATATATTGACTATACCTTCTCATTTGCCTATTGGAGATTTGGAGCTGTGAATAGTAGATGAAAACAAAAATGTACTTTTACCGTGAGGGCGCTATTAGCTATGAGCTAGGGAATCCTGACCGCAGCAAGGGAATTAAAATGAGGGCACACGAACTAAAATAATTTTGCGACAAAGTGATATTATACTCTACATACTTTATATCATGCTCTATGAGAGAATAAACAAGTGAACATGGAATATATAAGGTGACTATTAATTCATCAACAATACTGCGGGGGATGGTGTAGAATGGATAACTGAATGTGATCCACTCATAATTAATTTTTACATAAACAAAATTAATACTAACTATTGCCTAAGCTGTGGCGCGTTGACTTCGAGAATGATAGCGACGACAACACTCGCGGCCGCCGTGGACAAGACTCACACATACACACGCGTTCTAGGTATTCTCGGTAGGTATATCATATCCCAGTTCATTGCCCTCGCAATGCGTTAGAATACCTAGAACGCGTGTGTATACCTACCGAGTTCATTGCCCTCGCAATGCGTTAGAATACTTAGAACGTGTGTATAAGTGTGAGTCTAGTCCACGGCGGCCGCGAGTGTTGTCGCTATCATTCTCAAAGTCAACGCGCCACAGCTTAGGCAATAGTTAGTATTAATTTTGTTTATGTGAAAATTAATTATGAGTGGATCACATTCAGTTATCGATTCTACACCATCCCCCGCAGTATTGTTGATGATTTAATAGTCACCTTATATACTCAATACTTAAAGTTTCTGTATTCTGATAAATTAGACCAGATATTAGACCTAAGATATATTTATAGATTCTCAATTTCAAGTATATATGCCCTCACGCTTTATACATTTTTGCATTCGCTGTAACCATTGTAAAATGCAGTTGGACCACTTTTCCATAAGAACTAGGGCATGGCGGTATTGGACTTGTTGGCAATACCGGTATTATACCGGTATCAATATTTTCAAAAACCGGAATACCGGTATTTCGTTATTTTTTCGGTATTTCACTATAAATGTTAAAAACGCAGAAAAAATATATTTTTCATGTAATATTGTTTTAGTCTGAATAAATGTACCTAATTTATTATAAAAAGATCATCTTAAAACATTAATTATTATTCATAATTTTTGGTATTTTCTTCATGTTTTTTTTATTACGACAGTAAATAATCAAATATTTATTGTAACAATAACTAATCAAATATTTATTATTTATTGTAACAATAAATAATCAGATATAATTTACAATTAAACTGACAATAAAAAGTCAAGCTCAAAAGTTTCTTTCAGAAGACATTTCTTAATATCGTGATTAATTAAGCACAACTGTTAACAGTCTTTGGATAAAAGTAGTGCCTGTGTATTATTTTATTATATACACATTTTTGCTGGACTAGGTGCAGAAAACAAATGGAATATAAAGTCTTGTCATTAAATGAAGCTCGCCCCGGCTTCGCGCGGGTATTTAGAAAATATTCTGTCGTCTATGTTCATATCAGGGATAATGTAGAATTCTAAAGGTTAAATTATTTTTCAAATCAGTCCAGTAGTTTCAATGCAAACAAACAATCAAATCTTTCTTCCATATAATATTAGTTTGCCATATAATATAATAAAATAGTCCATATTACATAATTCGCCCCTGAAAGCTCTCTTTCGGATTCAACACTAGTTGAAGGTAAGGTCTTCTACAGTTCATCCTAATAAAGTCCTCTATTTCCGCCATTTTCGTGCTGTGTCGTATAACTGAATAATGTATCGCATCAGAGAATTTTGTGATTAGTGTAAAAAATCATTTTATGTACTTTTCTCTTTTAGAGATTTCTCGATCGTTTTATTTCATTCTTATTAAAAACCGGCACCTCGACGTTATCGCCGCAACCAGTTTTGGCACTATCTGCTGATATTACCGAATGATCTGAGTAGGATAGATACGCTTTATGAAGCTTATTAAGTTTGAAAGATTTTAGAGTTTCTCACTTACCGATTATCTACTAAATGATAGTTTTTTCGTAATATTGTCTCGAAAACGAAAACTACTATACGAAAACACAGTTCTTACTGTATTAGCTGGATTGTCTACTTCTGAACACAGCCTCCTTCATTAAGGCGGAGTTTGCCATAATCCTCACGCTTGGCATGCGTCTTGGGGATTGCAGTGTGAGATACCAGTTCATACACAGTTCATATCACTATAAAATACTCGGAAACACTGATTACGGTTTATACCACGTGCAAGTGCGTAGTAATTGTGAATAGAAAACCAGCGAACCAAGCGAGAGCGCACAATGCAATTGAGAATATTCGTGAGATAAAAAGAGGCGTGCCGTGGTCGGCGGACGATATGCCAGTTTTGTTAAACTATAGAAACAATACTACCACCGTATAAGTAATACCATATATGTACTCACAATTGCACGGACACATTGACTTCCAATCTTAAAATGCCATTTTTTATTAAGTAGAAATCAACGTTACCTAACTAGATTATGAACATATCTTTTTTGAAGTCGGTTTATCTATTAATGTGTATCATAATACCGAAACACCGGTATTTTTTATTCCAATACCGGTATTTGGAAGTACTCTAAATAGGCCGGTATTACCGGTTTTTCGGTAATACCGAATACCGGTATCCATGCCCTAATAAGAACCTCTTCAATAGCTACGTGGAACGCATTCACCGCTTATACAGGGCTCGTAAAAAGTGTGCCTTAAGTTTGTCTTTAATTTTAGGAAACTTTATTCTTTCTAAGACTCTGGGCAAGCAGGTGTTGATGTACCAACTTGCGGTATCTGCCCTCTGGTCTTCAAGCGATGCTGTCTTGTAATGTCTTGATTTGCTGAACAACGATCCTGCTGAGAGAAGTCATAGATCATGGAACATCTTCACGGACATGAATTCTCCGAACCACAAATATACAGATTTGCAAAATGCCAATTGAAGTCTCTGGAAACTCTCTTGTTGACTTACGCCACAGCAAAAGTTGTAAAAAAATCATTGAGCAAATTTATTTACGAATTAATAGAATAAATTATGATAAAAAGCCAAATGACAGTTTCCAAAATTAAAAAGTTACAGTGAACTTTCTTTTAGTTTTCCACTTTCGAATTCATTAATAATTTTTTAGTTTTTTTATTGTAATTAGCCAGTTCCATAAACACGCAGTATGCCCCACGTATATAGGTACCTACTCCATAAAGTTGAAGATTGTTTCATCATCTTCATCAACCAAGTGACGTTATTGTTGAACAAGAGTGTACTTCAAGCTTAAAGCATAGCTCTCAAGATAGCTAGTTGAGCAACTCGGCCCATAAGGGACCACGTCTCGGTGTCAAGTCATCATAAATCATCTGGCAATAGACATTGGTAGAAGACTTTGACGAGAAAATATCGCGTAATTTGTAAAAATCGGAAAATTTGTAGTATTTGGAAATTTGGAAATCTGAGCTGGATTGAGGAAGAGGTCACCCGAAGAGGGTGCCTTCCTCTCTCTCTGGGTGGTTTTATTTACTTTATCTATTACTTATGTCTTTTTTATCCATTTTATCTATTGAACTTGTGAGATATCTAAGGAAATGAATCTAATTACTATTTTTAATTGTTGACATACAGGTCGCAGGTGGTCGTGGACTAAGAAACACTCAGTTCTTTTCATCGACAACCCCGTCGGCGCCGGGTTTAGCTTTACAGACAGTGATGATGGATTCATAACTAATATGGATTCGGTGAGTAGGTAGATACATACATAGAAACTTACTGTAACAGCCGGATCGTCCACTGCTGGATAGTTATATAGAAGGCCCTGCTGCCCAACTTCCAGTAGTTTTCCTTTAGTCGCCTCTTACGACACCCACGGGATGATATGGGGAGGTACAATTCTAACCCGGCACCCCATGGGACATAGGCATTAAGAGTCCGTATCAATAATCTAAACTTAGTCGTAGTCTTAAGATCAATCACAGCTGGTAAGCTCTATATCTGCAAATCATATTAATACCGTCGCTAATTAATAAACACATCTCATCAGCATCTCAGATAAAACCGTTTTCATGATTTAGACACTGTCTTGTGACCGACGTCTCAAGCTGGAGAGCAGCGTATCAAACGCTGGTGTTGAGTAAGATTATAGCGCGAAAATTACGCCATTTGAGAGCCTGACTGATAACAGAGACAATTTAGGTCCGTTTTTAAACCAAACCAGGTATAGACTCAAGACCTGGTCATCATTTTCATACCATATTAATAAACACATACCTATAATCAGAATCTCAGGTAAAGCCGCTCCCAGGATTGACACGTTGGCTTTAGATCAGTGAAATTTATGTAAAGTTTGATCAAATATTAAACCAATGAGATTTTGATACAATGAACGAATTTTCAGTAAAATTCTATGGGTAGACGCACTTCTTCTGCCGAATAGGGTAAGACCGTCTAGTAACAATAATACGTACCAACGTTAAAATAGTTAAATTTTTTCTTGACCTGTCAAAGAAAGATAAATAAATTTGTATTCTATTTATTATGCAGCTCACTAAAAGGTCTAATTTTGGATTTATGCACAATATAACTTTTGAGGGTCCGTCATAAAAGTGGTTTTAGGGCTAGTAAACATTATTTTGTGGATACCTGAAAAATAAAAATCATTGTACTTAAATCTAATGTTAATACGCAAAACACGTTATTACAAAGTATTAGGTAAAAGAGCGTACGTGTGGTTACTATAATACATACCTAGTATAGGGTAAGAAAAGTATATTAGGTATAAGTACTTAGGGGGCGCCATAAATTACGTGAGATAAGAAAGAAAGAAAGAAAGAAAAAAACATTTATTCATGGCATAAACACAATTTTTTTATGTTAAATACTAAAACTAATGAGAAAACAAAAAATTTCAATGTGGATATGCCACGAATCGGTCCCAACTCAGCGTATGCTAGTTATAAAACTAGCGCTGGTCTTCCGTTGAGGCCGGTTGTGACGTCACGGAAGGACTTCATGACAGTACTAAAATAATAATTATGTACTTATGTAATAATTGTAAAAATTAATACGTATGAATATAAAATAAATAACCCAATTAAAGAAAATATAGCACACAAATAATACGATTAAAAATAACATTAATAAACACTGCGCTTGTTACATAAATAATACTACTTCCATGAAAATAACAAGAATCAAATCTCAAATACCTATCACACAAATCAACAACTTATCAAAAGTTTACAAAAGACATTTAGATAGAATCCATACAGTGTTGCAAAGATATCATATATATAATACTAAAGAATTACTAAAGAAACAGACAGGATTCGCAAAAGTTATTATACAGACTTTAGGTAAGCATTTTTGCTTTATATGGCACTTGTATCATGTTTTTGAGTTTCCTGGTTTTTTTGGTGATCAAAAATAAATTGTTTTAATTTGCTTTTAAATATGACAACGTTTTGCAGGTTCCTGATTGGTGGTGGAATATTATTCCAAAATTTGGAAGCAGCATAGCGGAAGCAACCTTTAAAAGCAGCGGAACTGTGCCGTTCCGTAGCAAGTTGCCTCGCGCATAGTCGCGATCCAAATGTTTTCTCATGCGACAACCAGGATAACTTTTGGTATAAATAATTAGGAGCTTTGTATTTTATGACACCGAAAAGTAGACAAGCCATATGAAGTTTACGACGATGCGTCATTTTCAAAAGGCAGTGCTTGTTCAAGTATGGTGTCACGTGGCTCCTGAACGGAATATCAAAACAGTAGCGAGCGCAGGCATTTTGAACACGTTGAATTATTTTTTTTGTTCTTGCCAACAGGCGAGGACCAAATACTGCATCCATATAATTTAATTTAGATAAAACTAATGACTCAACGAGTTGAATCCGTAAACTTTCCTTTAAAAATGGTCTTATTCTATACAAAAGTTTTAACTTATAAAAACAATTTTTAACTGCATTTCCAATATGCTTTTCATAGCGTAAATCTGAATCCATAAGCAAGCCTAGGTTACGAGCTTCGTAAACACGCTCTATGGGTTCACCCCCAAGCATTATACTAACAGTAGGATTTAAACCATTTAATTGAAAAGGACTACCAAATATAAGATATTTTGTCTTACTAGGGTTGAGCATAAGGCAATTATTCGTAGCCCAATCAGCAATACTACAAAGGTCATAGTTTAATTTATCAATAACAGTATCAATTTCAGAAGGTTCACCAGAACTATACAACTGAATATCATCAGCGTATATATGACATTTGCAGTATTTAAGATGCTTAACTATATCAGCCGTATATATAATAAATAGGATCGGGCCTAGTATAGAGCCCTGAGGCACCCCCCTTTTAACAGCTAACTTTTCAGACTCCAACCTAGTGCCGTCATTTCGACTGATCTGTACGTACTGAAATCGGTTACTGAGGTAGCTGTGAAACCATTGTAAGGATTTGCAATCAAATCCATAAAATTTTAACTTAGAAATAAGGAGATTAATGTTTATATAATCGAAAGCTCTCGAAAAATCAAGCAAAACAAGTACAGTAACCATTTTTTTATCTTGCGAAGCAAGTATGTTGTCAGTTACGTCAAGTATAGCAGTAGTCGTGCCACGTCCCTTTCTAAACCCTGACTGAACTTCAGGTAAAATTTTATTATTTTCAAGATAGTCAGTTAATTGTAGACAGATAGCTTTCTCTAATATTTTCGATAAACAAGGTAAGATGCTTATTGGCCTTAAATCCTTTAGTTCAACTGGATTGGTGTTCTTAGGTAATGGGCGTACTATTGCAATTTTCCACATATCTGGAAATTTGCATGTATTTATAGATGTATTGATCAAATTCCTTATAACTTCTATTGTATAGGGGAATGTCAGGATAAGCATGTCCAAACTAATTTTGTCACAGCCTTCTGCATTCGATTTCAAACTTTTCACTATTTTTATCATTATATCCAAACTAACCGGCTCAATTTTAAATACTGCATCACTGAATCTATTAAACTCAAAGTATGTGAGTTGTGAAATAGTTATACATGGAGAGTATGGAAAATGTAAGAAGAAATTATTTATAATATTGGGATCATTGTAAATTGCAGGTAAGTCAATATTGTTTTTTGGCAACAGAGTATTTTTTAAGTTTTTCCATAAAATTTTAGGGTTGTTTATCTTACAATTTATATTATATTTAAAATATGCTGACTTTTCGTGAAAAAGTGCCTGATTCACTGTTGATTTTAACGATTTATAATATTCCCTCTTACTGTCAGACTTAATTTTATGAAACGATATAGAGGCTTCATCGCGTAACTTCATCATACATTTTATTGTGTCGGTTATCCAAGGGTATGAGCGCTCCTTGACTATAGTAGAAATCAAAGGCGCGTGAAAATCAAATAAAACTATGATTTTTTCGTTAAAGATCCTCACCATTTCATTTACATCGCTGAGTGCATACATTTGATGCCAGCTTATGATTTCCAAATCATTATTAAAAATGTCTACAACTATATTTTTCTTAGGCCTGTATGTTATGCTATAAGGCAAAGATTTTTCACGCTTAATATTAAACTCGCAGGTTACTAAACAGTGCCCATAAAGGGTCCCTACTAGTTCTAAAGAGATTTTCCTGGCACGCAAATCTGTACAAATGACGTCAATTAAAGTCTGGCTAGTTTCGGTGAAATGGGTTGGCTCAGTTACCAATTGTGAAAGATCTAGACATGACAGGAAGGTATTGAATTTTATCGTGTTTGAATCATCTTTATTGTACAAATTTATATTAAAATCCCCCAATAAAATTAGGTTGTCATAACAAGGAATTGAAGTAATGGTATCAGTAATGGCGTTAAAAAATAAATCAACATTTACCCATCGCGGGCGGTATGCCGTGCCGATAGCCAGTTTTTTTCCGTTCAGGGTCAAATATAGCCACATTTGCTCAACGCATTTATGCATAGGATCAACAGGATGAGTCCAAGTGCGTGCTCTAATATTACGCTTGATATATGTAATAGCCGACCCCACCCCCTCGCGTGCGGTCACCATTACTCCTGGGTAAGTGACGGAGTCGGTATTCAGGAATCACGGGGGCGCGACCTTCCTCGTCAGTTTTAAGCCAGGTCTCATTTACCGCTAAAATATCCAAATCATTTCTAATAACTGTGGCTACAAAGTTGTCATGATTCGTACCAAGGGAACCTGCATTATACAAACCGATTTTTAATAGCTTATTAACCATAATCAGAATTGATTAATGACCAAAAAGAAAGCACTAAATGTAATGTACAATATGTTACAAACTTATCTAAATTTAAATAAATGCCATATATCACAAATTTGTCTAAATTGAAATACATGATATAGTTATAAAATTTCAAATAAATATTTCTCAAAATAAAATGGAAAGTAGATAAATAAGTTACGGTTATATTGGGTATTTTTATCATAAAAACCTTAGCGATGAAACGATCATACCTATTTTTTAAGTAATATAACACAATACAAACAAAAGTACAACCTATATACCAATAAGGCGACCAAATATCAAACCACGCTGTTTCCAAAAACACGACATATATCAGCTTCCGAGTGTACGACATACACTGCTTTTCCATCAGCTTTCCGCACAAATATGCGGCCTCTCTTTGTCCAAGAGTACCTCCATTGATGTTTCCGTGACTCTTCGCGAACCCTATGGAATAGCTGGCGGTTTGGCTTAGTCAACCGCTCGTTTATATAAACTCTTCGCGGAGGTCCCGCAAGGCCAATATCTGCTGTAGTGAGATTGCGACGTACGCGCGCAGCACGCAATAGATCGTCGCGCAGATCACGCCGCCCCAGCCTCACAACAACGCGGCGCGCACGCCCCTTGCCCTCGCCAGCTGTGCTACCGCCGCTCGAGTCAATAGATCCAACACGCTCAGCAAATGTAATGTCCCTATCTGCCAATGTTACACCTAACTTTGCAGCTAAAAGAATGACGGTGTGTTGTATATTTTCACCACTTTCCTCTGGGAGATGCCCAATATCAAGATCGGAAAGCAGGACCTCCTGATCCCGATCATTAAGGTCTTGCTTGAGTTGAACAACCGTCTGCTGCAATTCCTTAAGCTCGCCTGTAGCGGGTGCCGCCACCATCTCTCGTTTCTCAATTACCTCGAGTCTTCGCTCAAAACCATCCATGCGCAAACCTATTTCCGAAATACATGAGCGGAACTCCGTACGAAAATCACGCATCTCATTCATAAATTGCGCGAGCTCGCGGCGCATGTCCTGTACATCCGACAAATCCCCGGAAGGGATCACGGGGGGAATGTTTCGCACTTCATCAGCCGGAGACGGGCCAGTGATTGTAGTATCAGCGACCGGCAGGGCAGCTGGGGTGCCACAGATGCTCTTAACAGGAGTACAGCTGTTGTCCCCTTTAGGCTGTTTATTTTTACAATCTGGGCATACCCAATTATTACAAATAGTCGCATTTCCGGATATTCCCACACAACCTTTGTGAAATATGTTTGGGCAGACTGTGCATTTGGCGGCACCTAACGATGCATTCAAAAACTTTCCGCATGCGTTACATTTAGCCATTATTAGAAATCGTTGCACTTAACAAATCTTATAATAATTCTTGACTCTGCAGTTAGATGGCGCTGTAATACAAGTATCTTGGCAAAGCAGATTATTTATCTTGAACTGTGGAACTCGCCTACCCTCTCTTAGAATTAGTGCACTTTGTTATTCAGTTAGTAAAATGCTCAATTATGCCTATTCTAAGCACGCAGAATAACACAAACACTCCCACGGATGTTATGGCCAGAATAGCACTCACTATTATCACTTTCACAGCAAAAAGAGAACGATTTTTATTTTTAATGGAAAAAAATTGAGAGTGCGTATACTGTAGAAATGCCGTCCGTGACGTCAATGAGATGAGATGAGATGATTTAGGGGGGGGAGGGGGTCAAGTCAAATCTCATACAATCTCACGTTAGGGAGAGGGAGGATCTCGAAAAATATCACGCAATTTTTGTTCTGATTGAAACAAAAATAAATTATAGGTACTATACTACGTATAATTCTCATGGACTGAATTAGAGTAGATATTCTTTTCTTTTTATCACAGTAGTCACGACTTAAGTATTCTATTGTTAAATTTTTATTACATTTATAACTCTCAGCAATATTGATCACTAGTCTCAAATAGTCGTAAATAAAAGTACGAAGCAAATTGCTTTTTTTCTTTCTACAATAACAACCCAACGCGTTTACGTAAGAAAACCACATTCTGAAAATCTTACGTGAGATTGGGGATGGGGAGGGGGTTGAACAAAATCTCACAACATCTCACCAACGGGGGAGGGAGGGACAGAAAATTTAAAAAAACACCTCACGTAATTTATGGACGCCCCCTAACTTACATCTGACAAGTAAGTAATAAATTCAGTTTAAGGTGTATTTGTAATTAAATAGATACACTGTTTTTAAAATACTTAGTTAAAATGTTTCATATATTAATAACACCTATCTTAAAGACTTCAATTATAGCAAAACGCAAAAACAAACCTAATTTCTTATAAAATTGGCATATGATGGACTTCCCTAGTGTATGCCTAACTGGACTTCGTCCGTCTTAGCGATTTTAGGGCAGAATATTAGCTGACAAATAAATTTAAAGTCATTTTCTTTTTCGTAAATAAGTACTATTAAATTATAGTCTCAAGTAAACCACCGGATGGCATTTTCTAGTAGTCGATATAAAATAGCAATAATATATATTCATTTAGAAACATAGTCGAATTTTGCCGACAGATACGTGGAATAGGTATATAGAGGAACGGAAAGTTGCTTTTTTGTTGTTTTTTCGACTTGACCTCTATACGATCTTCCCAGCTTTGACCTTATACATTACTTCTGTTTGCATAGCACATGCCTACATGTGCTTATAAACGTTCTCCAAAAACTAAAGTAAATCAAGTAGATTTCGGAAACTGACCAAAAATATAAACATAATCAATTAGCTGACCACTTATAAGATTCACAACACAACACAAATTCTAATTTACATATTATTATATTAGAGCACTTTGCCTTGGACTAAGAGTATCGCTACCTACGCCCTCTACCGTGATCGATCACAGACTACTAAAAAACATTAAAATAAAAACCAATAGACCGTGCCGATATTGACAAGACACTTGTTCTCAGCTTCCTGATTATTTTTTGTTCTAAAGTACATATGCTAAATTTTCCTGGAACTTATTATGTCGGCCATAGTCAATGAGAATTATACCTATACACCGTTATTTTAACTAAAGGAGCTTTGAATCTTTACTATAGATAGAGTACATCGAACTAATAATCTTTTATTATATGTAGGCCTTATTTGTAGGAAAATTGCTGTATATACTCGTATGTCTGTAATATTTTAAGATTAATTAATATTCGTAAATAAATTGAGATATGTTCTTGTTAATACGAGTATTTGGGATTTTTTATGGTGGTGTAAATAGGCCGGTGAAAAATGGTTGGTTATGCTACAGTATTATCAAAAAATAAATATCTACCTAACTATTCAATTCTTTTTATTTGAAATTAATGCAAATAAATGGTTAATGGGATGGCTGGTCATTTTGTCCAATTAAATGGTTAAGGGGGTTTTTGGACTTTTAATCCAATTGTCTATCCCCTTCCAATACGCAAATACGACTTCCAAGAGATTTGCTAAGGGAATTTCTGGAATAAGCCACTTTGTTTACATAACTGAAAGAGCTAAAACTGTTTAAATAATAGCAATTCAATCTCAAGTTTCATGACAAATAAGTTAACCTATCGTTCACCAGTGCGGCACCCACCTGTACAAAGTACTCCAGCAGTTCCAGACCATGTTCCCTGAACATCGGAAGGCGCCTCTCTACCTTGCCGGGGAGTCCTACGCCGGCAGATACATTCCCGCTTTTGCCCTCAAAATATTGGAGCAAGACATAGAACTAGGACCGCTTGATGTCAATCTACAGGTAAGAACTATCTATGTCATACTATTTTTTTATTGCTGATAGGTAAGCCTTTGACCACAATCTCACCTGATGGTAAGTGATGATCTATCCCCTGCTATCACCTTCGATCACATGGTCGAAGGTGATAGCAGGCTTAACCTAGAATTACTGGCTCTCAAAAAACCTATATACACACGCGATGTATAAATCCACGCACACTGACACACACACACACACACACCCTCACCCTCCTTTGAAAGCTGGTGGTTGTCGTTTGGTTCCATATAAATTTCATCAAAATCGGTCAAGCAGTTTTTGAGTTACACTCCAATAACTGAAAAATATTTTCTTATCTTGATGATATTGTCTTTGACAATGAATGACAATGGATCCCGTAAGTAGCAAAGGTCAATAAAAAGAGATAATTTTTTTACCAAAAATTTTCACGATTTTACTAAAACTTTAAATTTTACCAAAAAACGTCTTCAACACTCAAAAGTGTGAAATAACTTGTCATTCGGAACCATGTGCACAACATTGTGGTAATGGGTACTTTTGAACTATCATGGTACCGACTTCAACAAGTTATTTCACACTTTTGAGTGTAGAAGGGAGTTCCATATTTTGGTTAAATAAAACATGCGTCATATAATCGTTTCTACAGTTTCCAAGAGGGTTATTCATTCCTCCCAACAGATGTCATCTCATGACAATGAAGAGCTTAACAGCTGCTTAGGTACTTCGATATATTAGTGGGTTGTTGCTACACAGTAGGCACACAAGGGGCCGCATTACCATCTTTTGCAATCTTTTTAATCTGAATTGGTAGCGGATACCAACGAGGCTAAGGCCCAAGGCATGTTAGCGTCATAAAGGTGGTCGTGCATAAAACCAAAACTTTCACTGTATATTTAATAGTAGTGTGCTGCGTTTTGTTGTAAGAGAAATACATATTGTATCATATCATGTCATAAAGTTAAGCGTATAAGAAGCTAATGAATAACTTAAGTAAATCGATGTGAATGTTTAGCTTGTCTACCAAGTACCAAACTATTAAATAATCAATGTGCCTCTAAATATTTATTACTAAGTAATATACTTAGAATCTTACTCGTAAGTAGGTGTTTATTAAAATTACATTATATCTTTTCGCGGAATAGATATGCTGATATCGACATTGCATCTATGCATTTGCACATAAGGAAACAAAGCATTATAATTTGCCCTATACCATATAATCAGGAATAGGTTTTTACAATTTTGAATAACCTCAACTAGCATCGCTCAACGCTTGCACTAATTTTATCTACATATTACGATTTCACCGACCAATGATTATTGTGATTTCATGGCAGTCAAACCGGAACAAATGATACAAGATTACAGCTGCATAATAACAACTGTTCACTCGGCATTTTAGAAATACGAGGAAAAAGTTGTGTTGTTATAGCAAAAACCCTATTTGCATTATTCAAAGGACGCAGTTTTTGCGTGTTCTGATGAGTCATACTTGATATAATAACATGGAAAACTGGTTTTTACTGATTGTACCAGGGAGTACCTTAAATAGATACAAAAGGAAAAACCCACTTTAAAACTTTTTTATTTATTTTTAATATCACAAATTATTTAATTTTTATAACGGTTTACTGATGATGTCTTGAAGCGTGGTCCTTAACTGGGTAACTAGCTCAGAGTCACTCAACGAGCTATGGAGAGAGCTATACTCGCGGAGTTTCGTTGCGCCATAAGATCCGGAACGAGGATATTCGCAAAGAACCTAAGTCACTCATCAGTTTTCGGAATTTAACTATGATTTTTGGATTTTGTGACCCATTCCTCCATCAGTGTGCGCAGTGAATCTTCATTCAATTGTAAGCTATGCAAGACAGACTCGCGAGGCTAACAGCTCCGGGAGCGAGTAGTAGGTATACCTAGGTAGGTATTTATAAACACAGATGGAATAATAAAAAGTTATTTGTGAGCGGTATTTGTATAATTGTGTAGAACTTCATTAATTAAAACAATATTCATATGCATAAATTATATTGATAAAGTTTATTGATGTGCTAGGTTTCCTAAGCATTCTATCAATATCAAGGTTTTCGCGAGTTTAAAGTGCCTAATATTGCTCGTATTATCTGGAACAGTTATGGGACACCATCTAGGTATATCTACACATGATTTTATGAATAACCCACCCCTCAAAACGACAAAATGTGAAAAATTAGATTTACCCGTAACAAAATTTCAATAAGTTTAAAAAATATATAATATAGGTGTAGTAAAAATTCTTTACTTAGATACTTCTACAGGATTGGTAGGTATTAGAACTACAAGATACTCATATCCCGAACTAATTGAAAAAATAAACATGATTATAACAAATACAGGAAATGTAATGTGTGTCGGTACGGAATCAACGGTGTCCTATCTCGCCGATATATATCATGATAAAAAGCAAGAGGACAGAGGAAAGGTTTTTATTATAATATATGACACCATGGCTCCGACCGACATGGACTGATCAACGTTATTTGTAACGAAAGGTGCGAACTATTTGATTTCAAGATAATCAAGGTTTACTTAGTTTGAATTATTAAGTAGTATTAGATGTAAATATTCAAAACTCTATTCAAATGGAGCTTATGATTTTCAGCTATATATACGAGTACGTATATATATAAAAAGATGAAAAAATTGTGGGGCCTGAAAAAATGTTGCCCGAGAAGCATTATCCAGGTTGAAAATAGGAGAATATATTTGTTTAGACAATCGCACGCTAACTTCCTGTAGACCAACAAAGAGCAGAGAACATGCTTGCAAAATTTCAGAGATTAAAAGCTAGTAAGAAAAATAACGATTCTCATTGTTGCAATGAAAGCACTGCGTATAATCTATCGTATTTTTCATATTTTCCAGGGTATAATAATGGGTAACCCAGTAATGAACCGGGACATCATATCCGACTACAGTGGCATCTACCGGCAGTGGGGCCTCATCGATACTCAAGGAGTGCTGGCTGTGGAGCACATACAGGCAGCTTATACCAAAGCTATCAGGGATGGTGATGGTGCTAATGCTATGGGTGTAAGTATAATTATTACAGTACCTAATTACCTAATATTAATAATCTATAATTTGCAAAGACACCATAATGCATAATACTGCCTCATCTTATACCACAAAATGCTCTTCCACCATGCGGTGAAGCTCAAGCCCGCGGCGATATTCGAACCATGGACCTGCTGCGCGGCAGTCCATAGCCAATGACACTGAGCCATCACTGCTTCTATCTACGGTGGAATTAAGGAATTCGCACCTATAATATATGTGAACTCAACAAACATTACACACCTTTTGGGTAGTCGTGTAAAATGATTTGTCCTCGGTTTTATAACTAGCTACCTGACGGCAACCTTCCTGGAATGCTGTCATTGGAAGATACACGTTACCTTACGAGTAATAAAGGCGGGAACATGCATGTGCGCCTCCTGTACAGTAAAATCCCACTTACATCGATGTTTGTAGGCATTATTTACTATATTTTTTATTTCATTTAATTGTTTTATGTTTTTTTATTATCCACCTGGCATACTGAGGTAGCCTGAACATCACAAACAAATTCCGAGGTCAAAATGAAACGCTTTGCTTGTTTGCTTTTTTTGTTTCTAACCACAAGTACATATTTATTTTGTTTTAACTTTTTTTAATATTTGAATACTACTCGTCTAAAAGCTATTTTACCTTATTTTCTGGACTTACGGTATAGAACTATGGGGCACTGCTAGTAACTCCAACATAGAGATTCTCCAGAGATTCCAAAACATTGCCCTAAGAACCATCTCACGCGCACACTGGTTTGTAAGAAACACAGAGATACATGAATCTGGAAATTCCAACTATAAAGCAGGAAGTCAGCTACCACAGCAAGAAATATAAAGAAAGACTCAATAAGCATATTAACGAACTGGCAAAGAAGCTATTGAACACAAATAAAAATGTAAAACTCCTAAAAAGATGGCATGTACTGGACCTTGACCAAAGAAACTAAACTAAACTTCATATACGGTGATCATTTAATGGAATGACACCAACACCTCAAAATCCTGGAACACATCTGATTATGGCTAGACAGTTGAATGCAGATAATAATAATAACAAAGGTTCGATCCCCCCCCGCCGGTTTTGCGTGTGCGTCGCCTGGCTAGCTATACCACTACTAGCCCCTGTAGAAAATCTGTCTACAAGCACCTAACAGTGTGTTCCAGCAGCAGACCTTGAGAGCCAGTAAATTTACAGGCCAACTTTATGTCGCAGGGTGACGGGTGCAGTGCAGATCGTCACTTATGACGAAATGCGTCTGTTACAGGCAGACTTTATGAGGTGGGCCGCGTACTTGTTCCGTTGCAATCAACAACAAAAAAATGCATGTAACTAACCTTTGAAGAGTTTATAATACACTAACTATTATGTACCTACTTAGTATAGCGACATGCCACCACGTGAATTACGGTTACTTATTCATGTGATGCCACTTGGCTAGTTAGACGTCATTGTTATCCTATAAAGTCAAGTGACGAACGTGTAGGTTCTCGACTTATATCTAAGTGTCTTTACCTCGCCTGGTGAAAAGCGATGATGATCATTAATGCAGTCTTAAGCTACAACTTATTGGCAGTTGGCACCCATATTTTATGATGATAGATATACTTTTCACCCCCTGAATTGCTATTTCGGACTAAGCAATTTACCAATACACATGTATTTAGTAGCTATGGAACTTTGAACTTATAAAGCTTTGCTTTATCTGTTAAGCCGACGTAACGTCATTACCGCTTCATTGGATGAACTTATGCTCTACTCTATGATAAGATTTTTTTACCTTTAGATGTGTTGTATGGCCTCCATATTTACTAGACGAATTCAAGGTAATCACCTGAGTCACTACCAGTCTTGCACTTCCAAGCGTCCGGTGAATACATCGCCGCTAATCGTGTTTTTTAGGAATAATCTGTGGACAATATGCCTTTCTTGTGTCTTTAAACTCTGCACCAATTATACAGGCACTGTGAGAGATAAGAAAACTGTTTCATTTCACATTCATATCACGCGTAATTATTGCTTTTATTGATGAAATAGAAAATATCGTCATTTTGTTTTATCTTAGGAACTAATCTCAATGAAATGAATGAGCGAGATATGTGTATCGTTTGGTGTGAGAGAGTGAAAGAGATCGCAGCATAATGGTGATCGGAACGTCTCGTGGCGGTTCGGTGGTAACACGAATTGCTTATTTATCTCTTTCTAACAAAAGATATAACGCATAATATTTGAACGTTCTTTCCTTGTCATTACAAACTGCATATACATGTGCGTAGGTATGTATATAGGTAAATTCTAGTAAGCTTTTAAAGGAGTGGTGTTCGGATATAACTAATCTATATATTTCAAATCACTGACTCTATGCATCTATTCTGCCCTAGGAGGAAGAATATATGGAGAAGACATTTATATTCTGTTAGTTGTGAGACAAGAATGTTAATATATACGCTTGCATTAGTTTGAAAGAGACAGCATCAGTTTTTTTTGTCTTGCTCGGCGTATGCGATTTCTTTGTTTGCCACATCGCAGTTTTGTGGCAGACAAATTTATTCAGTGCTTGAAAGTGTCCTTTTTTCGTGTTAAACAATGATTTTGAAGTGTGTATTGTAAATTGTAAGTTAAATTCAACGCTGCTGCTTCCACCAAACTTGTTGAAATGCAGAATTCTTGGCTGTAAAAACAGAACAGAACGAAATATGGAACACCTTACGTATCACATGTAAGTGCTATTTTTCATAATATGTCTTCACCATTCTTACACAGTCTATGCGAATCATAAATGAATTTCTGATCATAACATGAATGTCGGCGTGTAAAATTATTTGATAATCTTACATTTTACTACAAAATAATTTCTTGATTTTGAGATTATAATCCATAAAAATTAAGGAGTGTTCTTTTGTCTATCTGTCTCGCTCTACTATGATGAAATTTGTTTAAGGAGAAAAGAGAGTGTGAACATAGATCAAAAATTATACTTTTTCGAATTATAGCAATTTTCGGAATACCAGCTCATGACCGAAGATTTTTCCCATAAAAGTGGGTAATTTTGTATGAACCACTTTTGACCAATTATTTGACCGTTATTAAAAAATTAACGCAATTAAATTTTGATTTGCAGTGGTCATATGGAATGCTGTCCTTCATCGTGTATGGATTCAAGCAACTGGACGACAAAATTAATTAAATTAAAAATTACACAATTTATTAATTAAATTGTAAGTGGTGCCAAAATGTTGAATCTCGATGTTATTTACACATATGTTTTATATACCATAAATCTATAAATACATTATTACTTTGTTTTATTTAAAGTGCACACTATGAAATATTATAGGTACGAAGGTTTGTATGAGTTTGTTACTCATACAAACCTTCAAGTCACTCAACGCCGAAGTTTTCAACGAAATTTAATATATAGATTCCGGGATTAATTTATGAAGATTAGGACCCGGATTAATAAATTGGCTACCTTTATTCCGAGATATTGAGCATTATCGGGGGACTACGATATAACTATTCGACGCGGTTGAGTCCACAAGCGCAAGCTTAGCAAAGTTATCCAATAGTACCATGGGTTAAGTTATATATATATATTATGCCATAGTTTTAAACTCTACCAAAAAAATATTCTGTACATTTTCAGTTTTAGAATCATGGTAATTTTCTAAAACTAGCTGACCTGGTTTCTCTGCCATTACGGCGGACCGTTCAATCTGTAGCGAGAAATTCAAAATTTAACAGTCTGTCTACTCGTATTTGTTGCGAGATCGAATAACATTTGTAGGTATTTAATTTACTCAAATCAGAGATCCTTTTTAGAGTATTTTGTAATTGTATCTTACATATATGTGTCTGATTTCATATATATCTCTAGTAATCTGCAAAAACAGTTAAGAAACAATTATATATTTGTAAGTTATGATGCCAAAATACTTTAGGGTATAATTTCCGATTTGCGCAATTTAAAAACAATACACGCACTAAAGTTATCCGATCTAGCAACACACATTAAATTTTGAATACCCCGATATAACAAATTGAACGGTTTAGTCCACCTTAAGCAAGTACCATGCAAATGTATTTTTTCAGTAGGCGCGGCAATATTTTTTCTAAAAGCTTCATTGCAATTTGGGTAATGTTATGGGACACTGGCAATTCTGCAATATTAGGTATTTATACTCTGTCCTTATCGGGTATACGCGCATAGGTACTCCATCATAGATATTCTTCCTCCTAGATTCTGCCAGAATACTTCCCCTAAGGTCATGCAAAATTCAGTTCGGTACCTTATTACGTGTGTATTTATATAGCTAAAGAAATTTATCTACCACTACTAAAGGGCTTACGTTCACGTAAAACACGTTCTGATTATTATCCAAGGAAATATCTGGTTATGACGATCATCCAAACCGGTCATTCTCAACACAAGTCTGACCAAAGTCGTTGAACTCCGAAATCATAATTCATCATTCTGATATGTCAATGCTTATTTGGGCCTATCTGTTATTACATGTATTATATGATTGATCATAGCTTAAAATCAGTGATTCATAGGTAACTGAAGTTCACAATCATATACCTAATGGTAATTGGTTGCCAGTTGGCGAATCATTTCCAGAATTTCGGTTGTATCCGATATACTTACTTCAAAGTTCCCAAATCAGTAAAAGCATATTCTGACAAATAAGTACATCTACTTCAGTAGGTACATGAAAAAAAAATGTAGGTAAGCGTCGACGAACAATAATGTTTATTACGGGGCGCGTTTTTGCACGGCCGGGCCAAATATTGGTCGAGCTATGTTTAGGAAATGGGGCCCATTTCAAAATTATGTTGGTAGCATAGTAATCCTTAATCCTTGGCTTAGCTTGTACAAAATTTATTATTTATTGTAGAATCTGTCATATTTGACAGCTCGCCAAGATTTGGCCGATTCAAAAGGTTTACTACCTTACTTTACTTTAGCTGGACAGAGCATAATTAGCTGACAGGTCGCCCGGAACATGTATGATCAAATCTTGTCGCGATCAAATTAAGCTCGATTGGAATGCTTGAACGGCGTTTAGACTAAAACTTGTATTGGACTTAGGCTTGCACGAACGCACCCCCCGATCTGCAACGACGATCATTTGAAGGTCAATTGCAAAATGAAACATTGAAATATTCTACATTATATTGTCGAGTTCAGCAAAAAAACGGTAAAGAGAACCTACAAGAACAACGCGGATATAGGTTACTAATTTATATTACAATTATTGTAATGTTTGTGCATATTACCAAAGGTCACAGGTAAAGTTGTACACAGTCGGCATTTTTCAAGCATTTTGTGATTTTATAGACAAACATGTCTAAATAGTCACAAACTGCACAAAAATGATTTTCACGTACAACTTGAATGTGCTGTTCCTATTTGTGAGCTCTGTAATAAATAATAATCTTGAGGAAGTTATATTACAAAATCGCAAACAAAGTCCCTAAGCACTTTTTATCTGTTTTCAGCGCTATCTTCTCTATATAGGTAGGTAGTATTCGTTTTATGAAGCGCTCGTAGCGAAGTTTGCTTAGCCATTCTGAACCGATCAGCAAAGTTAAGCAACGTCCGCCGCGGTCATGACTTGGATGGGTGACCGCTAGTGACATTACTACTGAGCGCTGCCGTGCTTCGGAGGGCACGTTAAGCCGTCGGTCCCGGTTGTTGTCTTAGGATAGCAGTCGTTACAGCATGGTGGTAGGGCACTTTGCAAATGCCCGCCTGGCTAGCTACCACCCTCAAGTTGAAAATCTGTCGCCAAGCACCTAACGGTGTGTTCCGGCAACTGTCCTTGAGAGCCAGTAACTTTAGGTTAGCCTGAAAAACATCCTCGACCACATCATCACTTACCATCAGGTGAGATAGTGGTCAAAGCCTAACCTATCAAGCATAAAAAAAAACCCATTTGTGGTTAATTCATACACAGAATATAAATGTTAATCTGATAATAGGATTTAAAGCGAAGTGGTCTTTACAAAATGTCAGATTGAAGGTCGTCGGACGGATAGATCTCGATTCGCATGCGAATGAGCGAAACAGAACTGCCCAATATTTAAATAGCGTGAGTTATTTGCTCTAAATAAATTCATATAAAAGTATTTTTTTATATTTTTATGTTTGCAATAACGCATGCTCTCCGGATTACATTACAGAATTACAAATTTACGAGAGGAAAAATTTAAGTCATTCGCGGGATTCGAACCCGCGTCCATCCACCCGGGGTATGCTCTAACTAACATTACAATGAGTCATAACTCAATTTTATCATATCGTTCTTTAACCATCGCATTGGGATGGAGCGACATCTACAGTTCAACTTCGAATCCCGCACATCTTTCAGATACTTTACTACATGAATGCTACATATAATAAGCAATAAAATTTGTATTGAAACGATTTACTTTTTATATTTTGCTGAATCATGTTTTTGTGTAATCGAAATTTTAGAGCTGTATTCATTATTTTTTTCAATCGAGATAAATATATAGTTCCTTGGATCTGGCATAGTATATGTCATATCCTCTACACTTTTGTATATTTTATTCATATATACGAGTATAAGGCGTACACTATTTCTAAAAAACATGTTCAAAATTTTTCTTTGTAATACTCACTTCACCTTAAGAAGGCTACGAGAGCGCCAAGGCAGTGAGGTCACCCATCTATGCTTGCAATGAGGAAAAACAACTTGCAATAAAAAAATGTTGCAATATCTCATTGCAATGTAAACTACGACTACCAACCATTGTCAGAACTCAACTTATAATTGTTTTAAAAGTTATTAAATTATCAATTTTAATTTAGTATCTTGGGTCATGTCATGCATATTTGTAAAATGTAAAAAAATCGGCCATGTGCGAGTCGGTAACATTAGACTTCATATTTTTACCTTTTTTTGTTTTAACGTGCGCGAGTCCGACTCGCACTTTGGCCAACTTTTTGTATTTGTTGTTATAGCGGCAACAGAAATACATCGTCTGTGAAAATTTCAACTGTCTAGCTATAACCGTTCTTGAGATACAGCGTGGTGACAGACGGACGGACGGACGGACGGACGGACAGCAAAGTCTCAGTAATAGGGTCCCATTTTTACCCTTTGGGTATGGAACCCTAAAAAATGTAAATTATATATTACACTGGAGTCGATTCTACACAAATTCACTAAAATTACATATTTATAAACTATGGTATAGCTTATTGTCAACTTAGCACAAATACTTAATTTTAAAACTAAATTGGCCTTCACGTCACGATACAGACCTAAGCGTCTAGTGTGATGACTACAGGTAATCTTTAAACATATATGTGCATTTGTTAAATAAATAATCTTTGTATTTTGTATATTTGTATTTATATTATTATAGAAGCGTATTATACATTACCCAGGCTATAAAATAAAAATAAAATAAATCGGAAAGCACATTGTATATATTTCTTATCATTTTTCAGTAGGTTACTACTAATTATTAAACTGATTTCTGGCCATTCTAATAATTTATTGAAAGCATGTTTTGATTTTTTTAGTTTACCTAAGTTCCAAGTGTCTACTCTTCTTACAAGTTGATAAACACAAGTTGACAATGTCCTAATAAGCCATATCATATACAATCAGAATTGTAAACTCTTATTTCATATACACGCTCTTACGTACCTTTTTTAAAAAATCCTTTAATGCATATAACATATTCATATCTTTTAAATTTGCATTGGTATAGAGACCACCATTTAACATGACAACTTAATTTGTCTAAAACATATCACAGTTAAATACAAAAGTCAAATTAAAGAACTGTCATTGTTATATGAATTTTAGTTATAGAATAAGAACTAACATTATATTTCTCTAGTATATATACTAATTTTGATTTTAGTTGGAATTGTATGTATAATCCTAATATGTGTATAGAATCGACACTCTCCAGTAAAAAGTACGCGTAAGTATTTCAGGGCCATTACAAGAGAAAATAACGGACGTACCTATGACTCATACAGTATGAGTGGACCTAATGTTGTCTTAGGTTTTCGCGATTGTTACACATAGTAATTAAACAACTTTAAACGGTTTAAATCCCGTATATTTGTTATTATTTTTGTCGCGACGTATCAAATACTTTGCAGTGGTCGTGGTCACGGGGTGACTGTAATAAAAATAATGACAAATATACGCGTATTAAACCGTTTAAAGTTGTTTAATTACTATGAGTGGACCTACTCGAGAAACAAATCTTATAGAATCTAAAACTCTTTTCAGCTTCGAGACAAACTCCTAGACCGCCTCAGCGAAATCACAATGCAGCTGCAAAACTTCAACCCCTTACAAGATGACCTCGGAGACCGGATTAAGGGCTATGTGGCATACATCACCAACCCAAGGATATCAGAGGCGATACACACTGGACAGATCTGGTTCAGTTTCTCCAACGGCACGGTCCATACGAAGCTGACTCCGGACTTCCTCAGCGAAGTCAACTCGAAGGTGGAGAAGTTACTCGAGCATTATCGTGTTTTGATTTACTGGTGAGTTTTTCGATATACTAATGATTCTGGTGTAGTACAGCTAGAGACAACTAAAGTTTTATTTGCAGCTAATAGTATTGCCCAGATATGGGCAAACCTTTCCCTTCGGATCCCAACAACAAATTTTTAGAAATTTCGTTAGGGCTCCATGTTTGTACCCAATTATGACAATAATTTATTCAGTTTTAGTGGTTATTAGGACCAAAAATGATTTGATTTTTACCCGCCATGTTTGTACGTCCATTTTCATCTATGCGCATAATACACTATTTAGTCGTAGGTTATAAGAGAAACATATAATACCGACACCACAAATGTGAGATAAGGAAAGGAAGCTGTGAATGTTGACATTTATAGGTACTTGTATATTCCGAAAAAGAATTATAAAAATAATGAAAAGTGAGTCGTACCAAATAATAGATTAACTTAAATACAATAACAAGGTCGTTATTCTAAAATACTGATATTTAATAAGTGAATTACTTACCTAAAAGCTTGACTACCCAAAAATATAGTCTATGAAAACTCTAACCTGAAGCTCTTTCCTGCAATCGTATAGTTTCACCATATAATATACCTACCTATCCTAAATATTTAAACTCATTGAAATGTTGCATGGATGTCCTTGAGCTTAAAATCCATGCTTCTATGGTTTGCAGGGTTTTCGTTGTATTATTAATCTCTGAATGTGAAAATAAGAATTTCCTATATAACATTTTTTCCAAATAATTTTGAAAATATGTAAGTATTTTTAAGGAAAACTGTCAAACCACATGCATATATAAAAACAAGGATATAGATTTTAGACTCAAGAACACGCATGCAAATTTCACCGATATTGAACACTTGGTAAATAAAATATGACGTAAGTACTTTTAAAAAACGCTTTGAAGAAATTGGTCTTTTTCTGAAGCAATCCATTCTACTCATAAAAAAAATATAAATAATATGACAATGCAGCTAGTGGAAGCTTTGTTCTGAGGAAAAGTGGAAACAAGAAACTGTAAATTTTATACAATCATCTGTTTTAAGTGTAAATATAAACATCACATCAATCGGAATGTCAACTGTTGAACAAGGTCTCCCCTCATGGGGGGTGATTTGCCATGGTCCCCACGCTTAGATGGCATCTTGGGGATTGCAATAGAAGTTAACAGTTCCTTAGAAGGCGCTGCGTAAAAAAATATATTTTGATTTAGATTTAATTCGATTTATGACTATTTAAATATTTTAAATACCTTGTATAAATATGAATAATGAAACTTTAATTTGCCTGTATATTTTTTACCAGGAGGCTACTAAAACTTCTTGATATCTTTCCAGTGGACAGTTAGACCTGACGGCTCCTTGCGTGCCAAACGCTCAGGACAGAAGGAAGAACTGGCACTGGAGCCAGCGCGATGCCTTCCTGAAGGCACCACGGACACCTTGGTGGCATAATACTTCTGTCGCTGGGTGAGATATAAAGACTTCTATAACAATGACTTTTTTAATGTTATTGTGACGAGCTCGAGGCCCACCTGGTGCTAAGCGGACTAACCTCTGCCTATAACAGATGCATTTCGTCAGAAGTCACGAATTGCACTGCGCCCGTCACCTTGAGACGTAAAAGTCTCATGTGGCTGTAATTTCACTGGCTCTCCAGGACTGCTGCCGGAACACACTGTTAGGTGCTTGGCGACAGACTTTCTACTTGAGGGTGGTCGCTAGCCAGACGTGCATCCGCAAAATGCCCTTCCACCATGCGGTGCAGCTCAAGCCTGCGGCGGAATTGGAACCATGGACCTGCTGCACGGCAGTCCATAGCCATAGCCAATGCCACTGAGCCATCACCGCTTTAATATATTTGACTTGTCTGTTTCATCATCAAATAATAGGTACCTCGTTGTGCAGTAGTATTATGGTGCCTGTAGGCTTACTGAAGACTATCATCTCCGAAGTGGCAGCGGTGGGCAGTTTTACTGACAAACCATTCTAAGAATCTTGTCTCTAGAGGAAAAACTTATAGTTATGTGCGGGACTCGAACCCGCGCCATCCACCCCTATATACATCACGTCTTTAACGACGAACATCTGTTCCAGGTATGTCAAAAGCGGAGGACGTCTCACGGAAGTCCTCGTCCGAGGCGCTGGCCATCTCGTCCCCATGGATAAGCCAGCAGAACTCTTCGAGCTGATCTCCTACTTCATCCGCGGTCTTGATATGCCGTTACCTTCCAACTACGAGGTTAAAGACGAATTCACTCCAGAACTTAAAGACACTGATATAGAAGCAGTGAAGGAATCAGATAGCAGCAGTAGTTCATCAGGAACTAAAGTCGTGATGGGGATTAGTATTTTCATTAATGTGATATTAATAGTTGCAGTGTTAGCAGGGTTAGTGTATGGGCTTAGGTGGAGGCGAAGGACGGAAATGTTCATGTACAATAATGTTGAAGAGACCTCCATTACTGAAGGAGTGTTGGCGATGAGCTGACGCTCGCTATGCACATTCGAGAAGGTTCCATATATGCCACTTGTGAACAGTGATGTTGACTTAGAAAGGTGATTACTTCGTGTTTTTTGTGTCACAAAACGTTGTAGAAAATATGTATAAATATGTGACGATAGGGTAAGAAAATTATGTTTGCACTAATATAGTTTGGTACTTGAACTCTTGAACTATACAACTCCTGAATGTTGAATGACTCAAGATCTCTCCGTGTTTTGGCATGTTGGAAAGATGCTCTCTTGTCATAATTTTTAAAAGAGTAATTTTAGAATCATGGATAATTTGGAACCCCTACTAAATAGATGTCTTGTTCCAAGAGCTCTTCCCGCGCTTTTTTTAAGGTGATTTGTTTTACATTATTTTATTCTGACTTAGTATTTACTAGATTTTAGAAGATATTACAAGATTCTTGATTTGAATTATTACGTGAAGAACTGGTTGAAATATACAGAACACAATTTTATGTGATATATTCTAGATTTTGGATAGTTCCGTAAAAATAGCAAATCTACAAATTACTTATTTATTACGGACAAACTTTTTATAAAAACCATGATGCTTGTAATGTTTAAGGGGATCACCGTAGTGAAATGCGCACTTTTGGAATCTTCTTGTACTGAAACTATGAGTTAAAAATGTGCGAAAAAAATATATCATATTCTTTAATTCTTAATTGAGTGAATTAGTTGATTAGTTTTTATTGAAACCAATTAGTTCTTCTGTAATAAATTGTAATCGACGACCCTTTTTAGATTGTTTTTTATTAATTTAAGAGACATAGTTGAATTAAATGCAATGATTCTTTTTTTTAAAAATAGCTAATACCATACTCTAATGAACTACTTACTAACTTGTGTTGAAAACATTTTTATGAATTTTTGCCACAAAATTCTTTGATCGCGAGAAGAAATCGCAACGAAAATCAGTCTGCCCGCAGCGCTCGGGCCGTTTGGACGTGGGATCTGTGCCGTTCGTTACGCCATCATTTTTGTGCATTTATTTTACGAAATATTACAATATTTTTTTACCATACGTTAATTTGGAACTCATAAATTATTGAAACGCAAGTTAAACATTTATTAGGGAAGTACTTTTGTTTATATTGATTTATAAAATCTTTATAATAACTTTTTTGAGCGAGTTGATTAAAGTTCAGACACGGCATTGTTAATTCCTATTTAAGTAGGAATCTAGATTTTTAACCCTTGGTAAAATATTTCATTTTGTTATTATTAGGTTACTGTACAATTAAATGAGAACCTATTCCCAATGCCTTTAACACACTTTCCGAGACGACCAACTACTTTCTAGGTATTTATATATCCAATCATTCAAATAAAGGGAACTTATATATCTCTTTTATCTCTTTGACTTTAACAGTTAAATACTTAGTATGTAGTTAGACGGATTGAAATGTGTGTTACAACTGTATGACTCCGCTGTTCTTTCGTACTACCTCTAAAAGCATGTACCCGAAACGTTTGAACCGTTACTTCTGTAGATAGTTTCATTTTCATAGCAAAAGTGATAATGTGTACTATTATTATATTTTATTTTATATATTTTAATAAGTGGGGTTCCTTAGGCAAAGTGACCCGGTACAATTCTTCTCGTACAACTTTTAATGGCAGCAGTCGAATGAGACTTGACAAAAACCAAAATGACATATTCAAGATGGCAGGTAAAAAGTTGCTCCGATCCGACTGAAAATCAATATCTGGGTGGTTTTAGGCGTAGTTATTCCGAATTTAGAATTTATTTTTCCATGACATCATTTTTTAAGATGGCCGCCATACATAGATGTCTTGAAACCATTGACTTAAATTGTTCTATGGGAAGGAGTCATGGGGATAGAAAGTATTTTAAACTGAAAATAACAAAGTGCTTTTCGTGATAGGATAATAATGGGAAATCTGAAATAAAGCTGAGCTTCAGTGTGATCGGAGTACTTTGTATGGGGGCTGTCTTGAATTCCGACATTCTGGATTTGCCCTATGAACTCTTCTTATTCATCATACTACATTTAGAGCACGGATAGTGCGTGAGTTCAAAGGGCGAGTGCAAGGCGAGGCTGCAGTCCGATTCGTGTGAGTGACTTGCGAGGCCGAAGGCGGTCTGACTTGGGAGTATTTTCCATAGTTTAAACTGGTCTCCATGATGAATGGCTGCGATAACCGAAGCACCTACGAGTGGGGTTCTTTAACCATTGTGGCTCAGAAACTTGGTACGATTCTGCCTGTACCACTTTTAGTAGCGGTAGGGTGAATTTTATATGGCGGTTTCATTACAGTTATCGGGATTATACTTCTATTAAAATTTTGAACTTTTATTATATTATTATTTGTATTTATTATATAATAACAAATACTTTTAAAAGTATCCTAAAAAATATTAAATAATATTTAAATAAAACACTTAAAAAAGCATAAAATTATATATCTAGTGACAATTCCGCCTAATTTTCCTGTTATCTACGTGACGTGACAAACATCACGCAGCCTAATGGGAAGAATATCCGACTAGTTTCGCTTCTAAACGAAGCATCTTCAGGAGGTCTTGACTTACCGAGCGCACGATCGAGACTCAATTCAAATCGAAATTCCCGTTAGGCTGCGTGATGTTTGTCACGTCACGTAGATAACAGGAAAATTAGGCGGAATTGTCACTAGATATATAATTTTATGCTTTTTTAAGTGTTTTATTTAAATATTATTTAATATTTTTTAGGATACTTTTAAAAGTATTTGTTATTATTAAATATGGATTTCCGCAAAGTAACGCCTGAATCTATCCATTGTATTTATTATGTTATCTCATAAATAAACTCTAAAATTGCAAAATGACTTTCTATAACTGAAATTATACCTATGCATAATATTTATTTATCTATAGAAATATGATCAAGAGTAAAATTGCAAGTTTCTGTTTTAGATCTGGTAAGTATATGAAAGTAACCCAGTGGTTGGTGCGGATAACGTCCTACAAGTTCAAGTACATATTTAATATGACGAGTAGGATATATTGTGCTGTTTTTGGTTGCATGAATTCGTCCAAACCAAACATATTAATTGTAAAATAGCTGCAGGTATCTATAACCAAGTAAAACATATTTCCTGTTCTCCACCTTGTCCATGTTTGCAAAAACAATTTTTGATTAAGCTTTATACTTTAAAATTCAATAATAAAGCATTTCGTACGTTTCAGTCGAGGTGCAAATATTTTTTTACTACCAATCCAAAACAACACGCATTTTTACACACTTTTTATTCAATTTACAAAGTATTTTATCTAAACTAATATAGGTAATAAAGCGGAAAGATTTGATTGTGCATTTGTTTGTTTGCATTGAATAGGCTGAAACTAATGGACCGATTTGAAAAATTCTTTCACTATGAGGATCCCAGGTTATCCTTGATGAACATGGGCTATAGAAGATTTTCAAAAAAGTTAGACCGTATGTAAACTTCGATAACGTAACATAATGTGCGAAAAAAATACCAAAATAAATCGTTAGGTATATCGCATACGCTGCGGAAATTATTGAAAATAGAGCCAAGTGATATACTACAATTTTATAGAAGACATCAATAAAAAAGTCCGCAATACTATAAGTCTAACTGTTACAGTTATGTCACAATAACTGTTTTTTTTATATGTTTAATTTATAAGTTATGATTTTTTTGTTAAAAAGTCGTGTGAAACCGGGGCGAATCACTAGTTAGCTTATATAAAAAAAGTATATTTACAATCACAAAACAAAATGGAAACACAAAGTAGGCAAATGTAATTCAAATGCTAAAGGCGGGCAGCCCTATCGCATGTTTACGTACCGCGCGGCTGTAGGTAGTTATTTCGAGGACAGGGCCGAGTTAAAATACTGTATAGATAATATTACCGTGGTTTCGTACCGCTTCATGAAGTCAATATACTTTTTTGAGCACAATATTGAGTTAATACTTTTGAATTTTAAATTACAACCTCGTTTTATGGACCCTATAATCTCAGCAAACCACAAACCGATTAAGCTCTTACAGGTTCTTACTTGCATATTCTGTTGATATGCAAGATAGACACCTTTCTACCAAATTTCAAGAAGATCGATTCAGGCAATCGAGATTTATTGACGGGGAAATATACACTGCTCAGACCTCCACCGAGACCTCGCTTCGCTTAGTCTATTAAAGATATATCATTACCTACAAGTGATAATATTTTTTTTACCTTAGAGGTTCGCAGTAAGGTAGATGCACGTAATTCCGAACGTGTCCCGGAGCTCGAACGCCATGCGGTTTTTGGATTTTTGCGCTCTTCTGCTTATATTAAGGTATAGTTCATTAATGGCAATAAATTTTTAATTATATTTCGAACCATTTTAGCGGCAACATTAAACGAATAGTTTAATGGCGTTCGAAGTACACAGTTACAAAAGTGGAGTGTCCGAAAATGTTCAAAAACTTTCTAGTTTAGTCGCTGAAGTTCATGTCAACCACGTCGTTTAATTTAGCTCGTAATTCATTTGTGGGCCGTGGTAAGGTAGGTTTACGAATTTACTTGCATATTTCGATATTTTTTTATGAAATATAACCTATAATAAGAAGGGATTCTTATTAACTATTTGTTATATTTGCATGTTTGTCTATTGGTACTCACTAAACCCTTGCTTGACCTAATACTCGGACATAATGTAGATTTTTCGTCCGGAGAAAGGGACACGTATCAACCCTGTTGTGTTCGTTGTACCTAAGCCCGTTACGTATCCTTATTACCTTGAAATAAATCTCATTTTTCCATAAACCTCCAGTTCACACTACTTCCAAACAATAGGACTTGCCTGAACGGGGGTATTTATGCCGTCGCTGTGTCTTATTGCCTTCAGTTAAGTCATTTTTTGTTGGCTAAGTAGATTATTATATCTAGATTGCTTCAGAACAGTGTAAATTCTATTTGAAATTAAAAAGAAAAAATATTGTAGGTATTAATTTTGTGTCATTTTGACTGACTGACTAATTAACATAAATGTTCTCCCAGAAGGACGTTGCGGTGAGGGTGAATGTTATGTATGGGAAAGTTGTAAGGGCTGTTGAGGAGAATATAGCAAAATATCTGAGTGCAACTAGATAAAATATCTTGAAAGCGGTAAGAAATATGAGTAGTGTGCTTGAACAGAGAGTCATATATTTCATAATTTCCGACAAACACATAAAATACAACTTCCTTATACTGAACTTGGAGTAATTACCTAATATTTGAGAGACTTTGTTACGAGTTTTAAGGTAACTTTTTAGGAGTTTGAGTCTTAATTATTCGTACCGTCTGACATGCACATATTGTTTTCATACTAAATAACAAACGAACACCGCCTTTCCTACCTGTTGAAACCTAAAACTGTTATCAGAGGCTTGTATTTTAGTACTTTTTTAATTATTTAGTATCTCTTACTGAAAAATAATCTCTTACTGAAAATGAAACCTATAAGCGAATATCAATGAAGCCAATAAAGAAAATAAGAATAGAGTTTAGTTAAATTAAAGCTAGGGTTTTTAATTGATTTTCATCAGTTCTGTGTCGGTTTTTTTTATACTAAATGAATTCACCGTCACTCACAAACATCCACAACACCAGGAGTCTCGAGGATGCGTCACCGGCGTTTAAGGAGGGAATATGCTTTCTTCTTGAATTCCTAAGTCGTTACTGTTCGGAAATACTTCAACTGGCAGCTGGTTTCATAATATGGCAGTGCGAGGAAGAAAATGCCGTGAATTTCGCAAGGTTGAGCTGCAGGTAGCAGTAGTAAATGTAACAGTTCGTCAGAACACTCGCCGTGATATTTATATGGTAAAAGATGCAGAGTAATCCAACATCTCTACGCAGTGCCAAAGGGGAGCCGACCGAGGAGAGAACTTGATCATCGACGATGTGAGTCGCTCTGCGTTTAATGCGCTCAAATGGAAAAAGCTGGTACTGGGGAGCTCCCGCCCATAGGTGAGAGTAGTACTCCATGTGAGGTCGAACCTGAGCCTTATAAAGTTGCAGGCAATGGCCGACGTGAAATACCGCCTCGCGTTTCCGAGCACACCAGGCTTCTTAGAGGCTAATTTAACATTATCTTCCAAGTGACAGCGAAACTAAACGACGTTCGATATGTTGACGCCAAGTACTCCGATGCTAGTTGAGGTGGCAAGGGGGGTTCTTCAAAACGGAGGGATACTACAAATCTTAGCGGTAAACGCACAAAGTCCCAAATTATTTTTGTAGTTGTAATCGTTGGCACGGGTATCCGGAGCGGTCATGCTCACAGAAAGGTGTTGTCTAGCGGCGGTGTTGTGTGTCGGGTCGCCATCTTCCCTCAAAAATGGTTGTGGAAGGCGATGGCTGGCACATGCGTCAACTCGTGAACGGGTGCTGCTAGAGTATACTGGTCTGCTCTGGATGCTGGTGCTCATGACATTAACGAAAAAAAAAAAAAAAAAAACTTTTAACACTGTTCCCCCTTGGAATGTTGCATGTTTCCTATTTCATATTTCTTGTTTACTAATAAATTATGTCATAGTTAAAAAAAGTCACGGAACCTGGAGTCTGTGGAGTGTAGATTAAAAAAAAAAAAAAAAAATCTCTTGTTAAATATTCATTGAATATTTTTTGATAGTTCAAAATATACATGATCCCTAGGCACTTTGGATGTGTATACATTTTGCCTTGATCTCATTTTATGCCTCCAGTTAAATTTGTTCTTAACATAATTTCATCGTGGAATTATGAAGTTTCAACTTAGGTTTTACCTAGTAAAATGTTATAATTTTAAGAGATTTTGTTTATTTCTTAGCAGGCAACAATAACCTTTGTGTAATTAAATTTAGAATTTATGATAAAGCCATAAGTTAACCAAAACCAAAATTTGATTATCTTTTTTTCTTTTGAGACATGTAAAATTTTGTTAAAAATCCTTTTTTACAACCTTTCTGAGCTTGATTATAGCTAAAAGATGTTGGTAAAAAGGATTTCAAGCGAAATTCTCCTAATCTTCAATAATAACGATAATTTCAACTTTAAATCAACTACATAGAGTTCAATTTTGCATAGCATCCGGATAATGGGACAACATTCCGTTTACTACTGCAAATCGTCCGCGAATTGGTACATTGGGGTTCTTTTTTATATTTTGTATATTTATATATATCAATCGTCAAATTAATTTTATAAAACTTAATTAAGACTAAGCTAGAATAGATGGCCTATTATGCCTTATAACTTTTATTTCTGTACATTTACTAGTTTCAGTTTAGTGGAGCAGCAAACTTAGCAAAGTTCAATATCGTCCGAATATTGGGACGTTTACCTTAACTGCAGATAAAAATATTGTTATCTACACTTCTGTTCTGCCGCTTCTAATAGCGCACGAAACTCTACAATTTTAGCGACGCTATCCGTGGTACGGCGTCTAGTGCCGCCGTGCGACTGAATATTTTTATGAGTTAAAAGTAAACGCCCATTTCTATTAGCTCCGCCCGAATTAGAAATTATTTTGACTACGGTCTTGCCCTTAATACTTTCTCATTTTTAGACATTGTATTCTTGGATGTAATTTTTATTTTTGGCCATATTATGTTCTTTTATCCATATTTATAGCAATCAATGTTTGATTAGGTATCTAAAAATACTGCTCAATGATGACGATTCCAGAAAAATTATGAATATTTAGTATTTTGACGAATAACCTGATCCCAACCAAGACAATTGATATGTAAATAGTAGTAACTAGGAAACTTGTTTTGTAAATAAGATTAAAATGAAGCTCACTTATTGTTGTTCAGCAGAATAATAAAATAATAAAAGTATTCAATGTTATGTTTATTTGTATTTATTGATGAACCGATCGATGACGTACTTGGAGACCTCTGGCTGGTCTCCGGAGATCATGTGACCAGCCCGACGTATCAATACTTCTGTGAAGTTGCCACCGCTTTTTTTTAGACTAGAAACAAAAAACATCAAAAATACTTATATAATTACAAAATCGAGAGGAAAAATTATAGTCATATGCGCCATCCACACCTATAGTCGGGGTATGTTCTAATCGCTAAGCCAACATGACATATGACGTTTGACTCTAAATTCGTCCTTTTGTTCTTAACCATCGTATGGTGATGGAGCGACCCCTAAAGTACAACTTCGTTGTACTACAAACAAGATTTTTTTTTGCAATCACTTAGTTTTAAACTTGTTAATGATGACGCAACCTTATAATTTAAAAAAAAACATGACGTATATTCCTCTTATAACATTACAAAAATACAACGAGTGGAAAAAAATATAGTCGTATGCAGGACGGGGAATACGAAAATATTATAAATTGTAAAATACTTCCTGAAATTCTTAATACTTAGTCTATTGGAAGTAATAATGCTTGCTGGAACCGTTTTAGCAGAACACAAGTGTTTTACGATTAGGGTGTTGGGATCTTTCAACGTTTTAAAGTCCTACGAGACTACGAGACCTACACGTTTTTAGCAAACTTTTGTTATTTTTTCTAGTTTTCCTAACACCCTGATATGCATCACCTTTTTACAATGGCAAATATAATGAGGTTCTTACGCAACAATATCTCCTTGTACGGAACGCACGCGTTTCCTCGAAGCTTCGTGGTATTCTTGTTGCCCTGACCAGTGCATCGACTTATATGTGTTGATCGCCACACTGTACGCCGCGATGATGTCTAGCTGGCCACTGTGGAAAATAGTCAAGAAAACTGTAATGTTACGTAAAGACTTTTAGGTCTTTAAACACGAAATCTTTCATAACAACTATTTTCACCGATTTTTAGTACGTGTTCACACAGATATTATTGTAACAGTTACTACGATAATGCTTCGAATATTGTGCTAATACTCCTGAAAGAAAGAAGTAGTCGTGGGCAGTGAGAGGATTTTGTAATGTATGACAAAAATTAGTAATTCTCTTGAATATGGCAAAATTTCAAAATCATGAATTTAACGCACGATTACCTGGTAAACATTTAAATTTTTTTTCACAAAATTTCTGAAGACCAGTGGTTACTGTCTTAAATATGCGATGTCAATATTTTGTAAATAAAAATTCAGTAGTGTTATGCTGATCATTAGGCGCACTCTTTTCTATGGTCGCTTCTAATGACATCGAAAAGGAGAAAATGCAACTGTCCCTATACTCTGAAGCCGGCAATTGTGTGGCATAGTGAAGGTGGCTAATTGTATACAATTACACGGACTAGAAACTTTAAGTTATATTTTACTAGCGTTCCGGGCGCGGCTCCGCCCGCGCTTATGTCGGTTATCGCGCAAAAACATTAACTTCTTTTTGCGCAGTTGGATAAAAACTATCCTATGTTTTTTTCCCGGGTCTCAAACTATTTCCATACCAAATTTCATTCAAATCGGTCCAGTAGTTTTGGCGTGAAAGCGTAACAGACAGATAGACAGACAGAGTTACTTTAGCATTTATAATATTAGTACTGATGGCATTGTGACAGAAGGCCCATAGCCCAAATCGGTAATCTCTGCCTATAACAGATGCAACTGCATTACATACGCCCATCTTCTGCCTAAAGTCTCATGTGCCCTGTAATTTCACAGGCTTTTGACAATCTTATCGTACAATATGTATAAGTATACTCACTGACAACACAAAACCCCATAATATTCAAGCAGCTCTTCGATAAACGGTTTCGTCGTGTTACTTATATCAGGCAACATCTTTTCGTAGACCTTCTGGTTGTCATAATTAAAGGTGACGTTCCCAGCACCTATGGCCATCCTGATGTCGGGCCTGTTGACGAAATTCTCGAGGTCGCGAGCTTTGGCTGTAGTAGTTGGCTCATGGTTAAAATTGTAAATATCGTGTCCGGTGTGCTTCTTGATGTATTCGATGGTTTCGTTAAATTTCTGGTGGAGATTTGATTAATTTCATTACATGTAACAAGGTGTTATTGTGTAACTAATCAGCTAGCCAGGAATATTGTGAACCAAGCAAAAGCAAACAATTTAATTTTAATTTAGGATATCGAGCGTATAGGTAGTAGTAGTAGTTAGTATGAAGGTACATATATATCGGTGTTCCAAGCCTTATATCCAATTTATCACCAGCTCCATGCCCAATAGGCATAACGTCCTTAGTTGAACAAAAGCCTGTGACGTGGGGAGAGGAGCGGGCACCACAATAGAAAGGCGTCTTGGTGATCGCAGTAATTTATCAAAAATTAAAAGGTTACCCACTGATTACTGGCTGGCATAAAAATATTTGGATATTTTTTGGGTGCAAGACATACAATACAACACGAATACAATAATATTCTTACTTACCCACCATTTAAAGCTACCTAATACTTATAAACTTTTTTTTTATGTTTATGTGACCTCTCAATGACTGCAGCCGGAACACACCGTTAGGTGCTTGGCGACAGATTTTCTACTTGAGGGTGGGTAAACTTAAACTAAAATACTCATTAGTCGTTTAAAAATGAATCTGAAAGATTACAGACTAGCTGGCAAAAAATAAATATCCCAGGATCACATAATAGTATGCCCAGTGTGAATATATTTTACCTCACTGTTCCACAACTGCGCTGCAGGTCTCCCTAAATTATCAAACACAGCACCATCCAAAGCCATCTCCAAAGTCTACTTACATTACTAGCATCTATCATCTTCCCCTCGTCAATAAGAAGTTCCACAGAGTGCTCCAAGCTTTTCATTTCATCGATTTCAGCATCTGTCATCGACCCAAGCGCAGATATCAGCTGACTGTAGCGCATCATACTGCGGATCTCTATCACGCCACTGTTTATTATGAGACCCTAAAAGTGGTAAAAGGTAAATTTTCTTACAAGGTAATTTAGTCATTTACGTCTGCTAAGGGAATAAGCTTACAAAATTACAACGAAAGGTTTTTTTATTTGAAATTTTGGCCAATATTTTTTTCTTGAATGGGCTTTTTTATTGAACCACCTATAAAACAAATACTTGATTGGATTTGAAGGATTAAAACATCATATTATTATATCACACTGTTCGTATTTAGGTAAGCAATGATCCTTAGGTTAGGCATAAATAAACTCATTGTAGAAACATCGTGTTGCAAACGGTGAATAAATCTATTAGCTCTGGTGTTGTTTCAAGTTTAAAGTTTTATGTTAACAAACGTATAATCGGCAAATAAAACGTAATTTCGGTTATTTGGGCGGTTGAGTCTAACATTCCTGTATCTGATTGTATTAACTGTCGTTAGATTACACAAATATAGGTCGAACAATAATTTCCATCGTAGAAGCTAATTTTTTTAAATTCATATTAGTCCGTTAGACATTAAGTAGGTATTTCCTTTGATACGGAATAGAGTAGCAAGCAACACAACTGCAACTGTTGCAGGCTGGACAGCAAATAAACAGATAGGTGAAATAAGACTGGCCAAGCGCGTGTAATAGGTTCTGTATAGTTTTTCCGTATTGTCACTAATAACGAAGAGTTGAAAAGAAGAGGAAATCAAACAAGTTTCAAGCTTCGCGTTTGCTTTTGGTTACTAATTATGTTCTTCCCAGTGGGGCACTCTTGTCAGAGTGGTCGTGGTTGCGCTGATGCTGTACACGCAGAGGCATTGGTTAGATCCCCAATATTCCCAAGGCTTGCCCTCTTAGCGATGTTCTTCCAATACTGTCGGTTCGAAGCGTTCCGAGTACACTGGACCATGGTAGACTAATTATGTTACTTACACGTAAATTTATAGGGTTTTTTTCAGTCTGCCTGTGTATCTGAATTCCAAGCGCTGGCACGTACTTCCCAGCATACGATTCTCCAGCCAGAAATAACGGTGCTTTGCGAAGCTCAGGAAATATCTCAAGGAATTGTTCTAGAAATTCGAACATTTGAGCTCCCACCTGTACACGAATATTTGATTATTATCACGTAGCAACCATGTGAAGTACTGACACAGTAACAGAATATTTTTTTAATATTGTTAAGTTTGCAATAACGCCTGCTAAGCGAATTACATTACAAAAATTACAAATGATGATAACTATAATTTTTTCTCTCGTAAATTTGTAATTTTTGTAAGAATATTTTTTTCTGTTTTAAAAATGTTTTTTTTTATAATTATGAATTTATTTGAAAAACTATTAAAATTTTTCGTTGTTCTGTTTTGCTCACTCGCATGTGAAACGAGGCTCTCCATCCCACGCTGTCAGTATTAAATTTTTCAAAGACTTAAGTGGTAATAAAGCACACAAAGTAGAATGCTAACAACTTCAATGACTATAAACTATATAAATGAACTTCGCATCATTGGCGGTCTAAAGCAATATTGAATATGATACGTTGAAAGCTCCACCATGCCAGTGGGACTGCGTGCAGAAAGCAAAGTAGGGTTCCCTACGACGATATGCATTTGCAAGTGTAATTTTATGTGTGAGGTTATTATAATAATTTCATATTAGCATAAGTATGGCGTGCATGCATAAGTTGTTAGCCATAAAATTAAAGTGGCATTTACAGTTCAGCTACCTACTTTGAATGCGGATCTAGCTGCAACAGTCTAAGTCACCTTTCGACTTTTAAATAAAGATAGGCTAGCAATATTTTCATTGACAATATGCTAGACTTCAACCACTATCTCACCAGTTGGTAGGTAATGATAAAGCCAAGGACAGTAAACAGTCTTAATATAGAAGTGCTGGCTCTGAAGGACAGCTGCCGGAACAAACCGTTAAGTGCTTGGCGATAGATACTTTCGGTGGTTACCCAGGTGATCATTCAAAAAATGCCTTACCACCATGCGGTGCAGCTCGAACCCACGGTGGGATTTGAACCAATAACCCCCTCCGCAGTAGTTCCTGTGAATATTCTAGTGGCTTACACTGATAAACGATTAATGTAAATGAAGGTGATTAAATATGAAAAGAAGCTATATGAAATGGCATAATATGCCATTTTCGTATATTATACGATACTATATCATAAAATATATAGTCGAATATGTCGGTATATAGATCATCTACTGTAATTTTGAAGCCACAAAAAGTTATTTGTCGTCGGATGTGATTTTTTTGTATTAACCTAGTATATTTTTGAGTGGCGCACAGCTGGAGACGCAACTTTTGATATATTACACGGTATTGTACAATGTGGATTTAACTCGGTTAATATCCAAATGTATGGGGAGTGCTACGAATAAATATGTAAAGAAAAAAAAAATAAAAAAAAAAAATCTCTCATATAGTGATCACTTTGATTTCGGACTCGTTGACTCCAAAAGTAAAAAAAAAGAAAAAGCTTCAAATCTAAATTCAATAGGATTGGTTAGTTGATTTTGCGCTTAGAAATGATCGCATCTGATTGGTCGCGTCAAGGGCATGTTGTCACCGCCGTCATTCCTAAAGGCCAAACCGCATTTTCATACAGATAATTCTAAGACTAACAATGTTCCGAACTACTTTTTGATTTAATGTAAAGTTCATGTTGCATAAAACTATCCAGGGTAGTCAAGTATTGGTTAAAATATTGTTATTTACTCGTTTATGACAGCTATTCCCGAAATTTTCATATCCGTATGGTTTCTCCAGAATTTTACAAGACACTACATTAATTTTGCAGAAATAAACAACCCAGAAGAACATTGATAAATTCAGTTGAAACTTCCCGCGGTACCTCCGCATGACTCGATCCCACGCGGCGAACTGAGAGCGCTGCAGGGTAGGTACACTTTTTAAACCACGCCCGCCGCGGTATAGTTTGCGTTCTGTTGTTATTGAGCTTGAATTACAATTCTTTTCATTATTTATTCGTGGGGGAGGGGTAGGTATACTTAAGGTGAATTTTAGTGTATGAAAAATGTAGTATTTCTTTATACATCTAAAAAAAATATATGTATAAGGAATAAGTATTAAAGTAGATGTTACTTGGGTACCTACATTAAGAACTTATAGTTCATAAAGTTATCTTTAATTTTCTCTGTTGTAATTTCGTTTTGGAATTCTAGCTACAACATTTTTCCCCAATAACAAAATCCATTGCCACTCTGTGAAATTGCATTGCATGCAGTGGAAAAAATCCAAGAAGTAATGTTGGCAAATAAGATCATCGAGTAATCACCGCGGCCGGTACCTACATCAATGTAGGGTAGTGTGCAATTGGACACACAAATATGGTTGTAGTTGAATACATATACAGAAGACTTCCTTTAGCTGATAATGATGAACTATATCTTAGGTAAAATTTACCTGAATAAATAAGAAAAGGCGAAAACTGCCGTCAGTAAAAAAATACTTACCGCAGTTTGAAGCGCATTTTAGAAACCATGAAGGTTTCTAAAATGAGGCTTTCCACATACCAGTTAAATAAAAATGAGGTTCAATGCTGTAATGGTGGTTCAACATATCTACCTGTGACCATCGTCTCTGATTTATACCGTTGAATATACTCACATCATCTTCGTTGTCAAGGTAACCCCTATCGTCGTTAGTAAAGCTAAATCCAGCCCCGACTGGATTGTCCAGAAACACGACCGAATAGTCGCTAGTCCAAGTGATCTCTCTCAATTCTACTGTAAGATAAAAAAAAACAATTGGACAAATTATATCTACTGATGCTCGTCTTGATTCAGGCTATGGTCAGAACAATGAGGGTGGGATTTCAAAGAACGCAACGATCGACCGCGTGACATGATATGCCACGCGGTCGAACTGATATAAAAATGGGAACAGTAATAAACATTAATAAACAATTAAAACTTAAAAATTTCGACTTCATCGCATTCAATCATAAAAATTATAAAGAAACCAATATCATCAATAGATTCAGGCGAGTCTTTGCGGAAATCCATATGTAATAATAACAAGTATTTTATTTAAATATATTTTAAGAAAACATTAAATTATTATTTTAATAAAACACTTCAAAATATATCTAGTGACCATTCCTCCTAATTTTCCTGTTAAGGCAGCGTGACGTCGCAAACGCCAAGCAGGCAAACCGGAGGAATTTTCGGTGCGTTCCGCTTCTTTACGAAGCATCCTCAGGAGGTCTTGACTTTACGAGCGCACGATCGCAGGGGCGGCTCAACACGCTTTTATATAGACTCGAACATGACTCGCTACTCTTTGTTGCAGCTTAAATTGGAAAGTTATAGGTTTTTTTAATGGCAATTTCATCAAAATGGTTGTGAATTAATTAAAAAATATTTTTTAAGTTGTTTACTATATGCAACGTGTTTTTAAATATATATAATATCATAAAACATATAAAAAAATAGTTCCGAAAAGAAATACATGTTTGACTATTTTGTGGTGGCAAATTATCACTAGATTATTCAAGTGTTTCATTAAAATATTAATTTAATGTTTTCTTAAAATATTTTTTACTTTGAAAACAATATCATTGAATATTTCACAAGTGTGCAAAACAAACAATCATATTATTAAAGTATTATTAAGTATAATTACGTTCTATAGTATTGGGTAAATATGTTTATATAATCACATTCGGTAATATTCTAATTATGAATTGAAATACAGAATTTTATTGGCTTATTTGATTTACATACTTCTTTAAGAAAATTAAAAACAAATAATAGCATTATTCTCCTAACAAAACAATGCTTTAAAACATTTTTTTAATTATTAAAGTACAATGTGTCCCGTCCAAGGAGGTTTCAATTCAATTCAATCATTATCTGTGATCGCGCTGCGCCGCAACGCGCTGGTTTTTATAGTGGAGTTTATTGAATAGCTACCTATAGCCATAAGATTAAATAAAGTAGTGTATGCAACTGCATATAATTAGGCATTAAAACACTCGTGTAATCTTATTTTGAAACTCGCCTGCGACTCTTTTAAAAAAACTACACTCATGTTTTAATACCCTCTATTATATGACAGTTGCATAAACTACTAATATACGTGGGGTATACTGAATGTTTCAGGAACTGGCAACTTACCATAAAATAACAGTTACGAAATTCGAAATAGAACTAGAATCATGTTACTTTATAATTTGGGAGCTTTCATTTGTTTTCTCACTGTGGCGTCCTATAGAAAATGTTGTTTTACTGTCACAAAAAATTTAATCAGGTATAAAAAAATTGTTTCTCTTGTAAAGTGAACAACAATAATACTCATCCAGAAAACAATAATAACCTTTTTAAGCGAATGTTTCGCTAAGCGAATATCGTATGTGTGCAGTGGTGACGGGGTAGACCACTTTTTCTCGAGTATACCTACTACCTACTTAAATTCTAAATTAGTATACCTTCCTACTTAAATATTTCCGATAAGAAGAACTTACTCTTCTCGTTTGCTATTCTCAAAGGACCGATTAAATCAAACAGTCCAATCATTGAAGTAATTCCAGGGCCGCCTTGAAGCCAAATGATCCAGGGAGTGGTTTCCAGTGGGGTCTTGGCAGGGAAGAACCAAAAGAAGAGATTCGATTTATACTGTTCTTTCACTGTTATAAATCCAGCATGACTTTCCAAGCCCAGAGTATAGTCGGAGTCAACTTGAGAGAGGGCACGTGCTTGGGTTGCATTACCGCATTTTATGAGTGGGGTCAAAATGCGACATCCGCTGCAGGGCTCGTTTGGGGCCGGTTCTTCACATTGCAGGGAGTGGATACTAAACAAAATGATATTAAGTTTTTTTTTATGTTATTGTGACGGAAAAAGCTCGAGGCCCACCTGATGTTAAGCGGTATCCTCTGCCTATAACAGATGCATTTCGCCACAAGTCACGTGCTATGTCTCATGTGCCTTTAATTTCACTGGCTCTCAAGGACTGCTGCCGGAACACACCTTTAGGTGCTTGGCAACAGATTTCCTACTTGAGGGTGGTCGCTAGCCAGGCGGGCATTCGCAAAAAGCCCTTCCAACATGCGGTGAAGCTCAAGCTGCAGCGGGGTTCAAACCATGGACCTGCTGCGCGGCAGTCCATAGCCAATGCCACTGAGCCATCACTGCTTCAAAGTACATACGTAATAATGACTTTCAGCTCAAAAATGTTAAACTCCTTCAATAAATATTTGCCGACGGTAAGCCTATATTAACTAAATACTACCAACTATATAAAACACTAATACAATGAAAGCATTTAGACAACCTACAAGCCATTGCAGACCACAGACACTCCAAATGCTCCAGCACACTGCCAGTTGGCAGCATGCCTTTCGGTTCTAAAATAGCTGCTGCATCCCTGGCGCTGATAAAAGCGCGGCGGATTTTATCATGAAGGTTGTATGGAATGTACGATATCATTACATACAACCAGTAATAATTAGGTAGGTACCTCATTAGTAGGATATGAATGGTCGTATAAATTCCCTTAGAGTAATTTTACATTAAGTGCTTAGTTTTTAAAAACAAAGCAATGTTTAAGATCTTTCAGTTTTATTATTAATTTTTTTTCAAAAACTCTGCGCTAGCATCTATAGAAAGTTTCACTTTTGCCAGTCCACCTCATAAACCTATCCAGATCGATTGCTTCCAGAGCAACTAAGGAGTAGGTAATGAAATCCCTATTGGTAATTTTTATGTAAGAAGTCATGTGCACGGTGGCATAACAATTCAAGATACAATCTAAAGAGGGTTTGTGAGTTATCTTGTGGACTGTCCAGAGAGCCCCTTTGTTAGATTTAGCCTAGAAGAGTTAGAGCCTAGAATTAAAGAATGCAGTGTCAGTACGGAACTCATAGAAATAATTGTTATTGCGAGAGAGAAATCAGTGGTAAAAAAATTGTATACATACCAAAAAATCACCACTAATAAAACTATTTCTTTCATGAGAGTCATGACTGCATTATTATCGAGAAAACTGAACAATGTTATGTTTCATATACTGATATCAGGAGTTTACTAAAACAGAGTTAATCGACGGTAGAGTATAGCGGTGTTTATATTAACTAGGTACAAGTCTTTTTAATGTTTTTATGTATGCAATATCGCATGCTCTGCGGATTACATTACAAAATTACAAATTTACGAGAAGAAAAATTTTGATCTTGTGCGGGGTTCGAACCCGCGTCCATCCACCCCTTTAGCCGGGGTATGCTCTAACCAATTGAGCTAATAGATAACTCATTTTTTTTCCTATCGTTATTTAACCATCGTATTGGGGTGGAGTGACATTTTTTTCCTCTTGTAAATTTTTAATTGTGTAGGTACATCTATCATTATTTTTAAATATTTTTATGTTTGGATTAGAGCATACCCCGGCTGTAAGTGTGGATGGACACGGGTTCGAATCCCACACATGATTTAAAATATTTGTAAATAGAATAGAAAATATTTTATTTGCAATGTAGTTGCATTACAATGTATGATAACAGAAAATATAAAAACAAATCAAAGCTATAAAATGGCACAATACATGTAATTGTTACAAATTGGCTCCAACTCAGCAGTATTACCGCAGCTGTTCGTCAGCGCTGATCTTCCGCTGGAGCCAACCCTATGTAATATGTAACAGCCAATATGTAACAACTCTATCAAGTTTTACCTTCATTTCGTAATTTTCAGTAGGATTCTTTTTGCGAGTACGTCTGGGGTACTCCCACCACACCTATTTCTACCGCCAGGCAGTAATGTCCACATGTTTATATGTTTCGGTCTGAAGGGTATAAATGCCGGTGAAATCAAGGTGAGAGGTGCAATGCAATTCGCTACTTGTGAAAAACTATAATAATAAATAATACCTAATAAAGTTTATTGACCATTTTTTGGTTTTAACGTACATTTTGTATAAAATTTGTAGTTATATGTACTGAAAACAAGTACATATTTGGATCGTTGATGCCTGTTGAAGTTATAAACTGTGTTACAGTCATCAGCTCCCTCCGGTTGGTAATGACCTAAGTACATGATGTTAAATTTGATAAATTTGATTTTATACAAACATATATAAACTATAGTATATGATCATTCAATTACTTACAGATTCTTAAATAATATTGCGCATATTAAGTTGGGTGTGTACCTGTGAATGGTGAATGTGTGTGTTTTGAAAATGATATGAGTAGATATATAAGGTGGATATTAATTCATCAACAATACTGAAGGGGATGGTGTAGAATCGGTAACGGAATGTGTTCCACACATGTTTAATTTTCACACACAAAAAATCAGTATAACTATTATCTAAGCGCGGCGCGTTAGTATGATAGCGATAACGGCGATAGGTACACAAAACAGCTGTCTATTGTGTATAGCAATAGACATCTGTTCATTGACTTCGCGTAGCAATCGTGCGTGTGTGTGAATAGAGTAGATACACCGTGTTCGTAGACCGCGGTTGTCCTTGATATTATTCCAAAGCCAACGTGCCACAGCTTAAGCAATAGTACAGACTTTTTATGTATGTGAAAATTAAACATGAGTGGAACACATTCCCTTATCGATTCTACACCATCCCCCGCAGTATTGTTGATGAATTAATATCCACCTTATATATACAATAATTGATAGGTAATTGCATATGTTATATGCAGGCTACCGCCTATCAGATGATTTTATAATTATGGCTTTTGCCGATGACTCGCCAATGTCACATGCTCACAATACGGCCAAAGGTAGGAAGTGACACACACAATGTCCTGTATTCATCACTGAAATAAGTGAAAACACTAAAAAAGTATTCAAATAACATTATTGAAGGCGGTCGGTAGAGATCTTACAGTCTAAAAATGCACGCCCCTCCAATGTCGTTACCCCTACATGTAAAATAGCGTATAGACGCAATACACGCAACGTCGTCTATATCATTGGTTCTTCAGGCATCGTGGTGTGTGTGCAAGTGCGGCGGACGAATCCAAGTTGACAGTAGAATCGCTCCAAACACACACGTTTAAATAATCACATTTAGTAAGGCACGGTAATATTTATTACTGTGGTAGAGGGGAGTGCATTTTATTGTTTCTGAAAGATCTCTTCCATGCTGATTCAAACACTTTGAGCTAACATTTTCATGGTCTAACTTCTACAAGTTATTCATACTCTTAAGTGTCGGAAGTAGGGTCCTTTTTTAAATTAGTATTATTTTTCCCATAGATAGATAACACTTTATTGAGAAACCATAGAAAAACTTATAGAGATAACAATATAAAATCTGATTGAGTGTAAGATTAGGCGGTTTTATCACTTAGAGCGATCTCTTCAAGACAACCTATAGCTGGAGGACAAAATATTACTAAAAATACAGAGACGGTGGTCTTCATAATACAAACAAAATAATTACAGAAAGTATCTAAAATATGTACAAGTATAAATAAAATAAATTGTATTCAGAAAATCCAATTCAGTGATACCATTCAGCTTGCAAGATCAATTTTACCACCTTCAACAAGAGAAGCAATACAATTACCATTAGTCATCCATGTATAGGCATATTGATAAAAAAAAAACAGTTAATTGAGTGTAACTTAAAAACTACCCAATCCAAGTCAATCAAATTTAAATGGGACCAACACGGAATTATATTCTATCGGAGAAAATATAATGCATCAAATAGTAGATTTTTTCCCTATGGAGCAAACAACAATTTTAAAGGCGAGAGTGTTCCTTCGAATCCAGAGTGGAACGAAGTATACTTATATATATGCCTATATACACATAATTCTGCACATGGTGCGTGTTACTCCTCGATGTTATGATCTTAACTGTTATGGTGATTATGCTACATGCTAGAATACTTACTAGTATAGGTAATCATAACTGCTATGGCTGGTCGGTGCGGTGGTGCCTCCGGAGGCCGCATTATTATAATGATGTTGGGTTTCTCAGAAAAAATCGAACACGGTAGGTCTGGAAAAAAGATAAAATTCCATAATCAATGTCTTATCCTAGAAACCCTTGTAGTAGGAATGCTGTGCGCTTACTTAGTACGAGTGCGGGTGCGTTTATAGAAGCAATGATGGCCGAGCGGTAATAATATGGACTGCCGTGTCCCAGCACCATAATTTGATCCCCACCGCCGCGCCGCCTTGAGCTTCACTGCATGGTGGAAGGGAATTTTACGAATGGTCGCCTGGATAGCTATCATCCTCCCAAATCTGTCGCCAAACACCTGTCACAGTATTTCGGCAGCATTTCTTTAGAGCCAGGAAATTTACAGGCACATGAGATTTAGTCTCATGTGCCTGTAATATTACTAGAATTGTACCCTGAGTCATACAGTTGTTAACAACTGTATGACTCAGGCCGTGTTTCAGGGTAACGGGCGCAGTGCAATTCGACTTGCTACGATATGCATCATGCAGATGCAGATGTTCAGCGGAATAACCTCTGCCTATTGCTATATATCAGGTGGGCTTCTTGGTAGTTCCGTCTCAATAACATAAAAAAATTAAAACGTTAAACAGTACCTAGGTACTTATTATACATAATTATATAGGTATACAGCCATTGAGCCAGTTTTGCTAGAATCAAGATCCTAGTTACCTATACTTACTTCTATGCTTAGCCGCGTATGTATCTTAGTTCTATATTCTATACTAAATAGAATCTACGAATATAATGGTATGAGTAGAAGCTAAAAAGTCTATAGGTACATAAAATATAAATATAAAATAATATGGCTCAACTACTGATATAGCATTTTTTGTTGTCTGTATGCCCACGCAGGACGATAAAATTACCGAACCAATTTTAAAATTACCGAAAGAATTTGGCATTGATGCAATTATAAAGTAGTCCGAGGATATTATAAGTATTATACAAAACACTTCATTGAAGTTATATGCGCCAAAAACCTTCCAACTTACATAGATAGGTATTAATTTATATACCATTGTAGCAGAACATATAATAATTGTTAAAATTACTGTTTTTAAAGTGGACAACCTAAATAATATAATAATAAATGTAAAAATGTAGCATTATGCGACTACAGACCACGCGAGCTGAGCCGCGGGTCATCATTAAAACGAAAGTCAAAACATTACTTACACAAAGTACTTAGTAATTAAACAACTTTAAACGGTTTAAATCGCGTATATTTTTCATTATTTTATCCCGACGTTTCAAATACTTTGCAGTGATCGTGGTCACGGAGTGACTAATTGATTTTATTTGTCACATGAGTTATTAAGAAATTATTTGGTCTACCGTCAGAAATTTATATTTTATATATTATATTCATAACGTTCCCTATTCACGCAGTATTAGCTCACAGTGTCCAGAGGTCTTGCAGATTTGTGTCGGCCTTGGGATTTAATTAATTTAATAACAGGATCCCAAGCAGGTGGTACTCGCCAACCATCATCTCTATTGAAATTTGGGTACTTTTTGTTTTCAATAGCCTCGCGTAACATTCTTGGCATAAACCGGGTCTCTCTAGCGAGGATTTGTGGCTTGTCGAACCGAATGTAGTGGTTGGGTTTGTCCTGGGCATGTTCACAAACCGCAGACTTGGTCGAGCGTCTTTTCTTCATGTCAGCAATGTGTTCTTTTACTCGGATACCAACGCTCCTCTTTGTTTGCCCAATGTATGACAGCCCACATTCAAAATCAAGTTTGTAAACACCTGCATCTTGTAGGGGAATATTGCAAAATTGGTTGAACTTCTTGTGCGGCTTGAAGTAAGTTTTTATTGAAGCTCGTCCACGATCACTGCAAAGTGTTTGAAACATCTGGATAAAATAATGAAAAATATTCGCGATTTAAACCGTTTATAGTTGTTTAATTACTATGTGTAACTATCGCGAAAACCTCAGACAACATTACTTACACAATTTAATTATATTCATGTGTTGTCTGTTTTTTTGTTAGAGAAAATATATTCTTGTGTCGTGTCCTATATTACCGACCCCATATATAGTGGGACAATGATAGGATTACGATTACAAATCAATAGGATAGTTTACGATACGAAGTCACTATACCTATATTATCTTCGAAACCTTTATTTGACCCTAGAGGGCAGTGATCATCTATCAAACAGACACGTTCCATGCCGCCTCAACGAAGGATTCCCGCGGTTTTCCCACACCTCATTACATTCAGGCCCCGCGTTCGAAATTAATTAGATCAGAAAATATACGGCAAAGCAAAAAACACCGCGAAGCGCAGTTTTTACGAGCGTGGGAAAATCAGTTATCGGCAAAGTTGTATCGCGATCATCGTAGCGCCACAGATTAGGTGATAGTGTGTACGCGTAATGTTAACTTAAAGATGGCATTCACGTATTAAATGTATCGTATCGATGTTTGTTTTACTACGAAGATCCTTAATATAGAGCAAATCACATCTGGGAGCGTGCAAGAATCTATCGCGAATGCCGGACCGTGGGAGCCTTTTTATGCTAAACAGGTCATTGGTACCCCATACCTGTTCGCGGGCTTATATACAGAATGTTGCTGATCAATATCGATTTCTTATTTATTTCTTACTCAATCATTTATATATTTATTGCAATCATTAGGTACATTCAAATGCGGCTTACATAAGTTATTTATACAAACCAAAATTAGGTGCAATGGTACATATTGACCCTGATAGGGTATAGCAACATGTAGCGGAGTGGGACGATATACCTATTCCATAATCGAAGGATCCTTAAAAAATCTTCAAGAGTATTTATTGTAACATTGTTGGAGCAATATATTTTTTAGGACTAGGAATTTGTGAACATTATCTATACCTACTTTTTATTTTAACCTATAATTTATTATATATTTCAGCTGCCATTGCGTTTGGTCCTGTATACTAGGCATTTCTAGTCTTATCTTGTCTTTTGAGTGTGGAGACAGATTAAGGTTTAAAAAGCACTGGTCTTTACATTAATGATTTAAGGGTACGATATGTGCTTATAGACCTATTTTTAGTGTTGATATGTAGGTTTAATTAAATCATTATATTATGATTCCTAGAGCATATAACAGAAAATGGGCTGGAAAATTAAGCAGAAAATGTGATATGAATACAGATTTTTATAAGCGAAACTTTACCTAGGTCAGTACCTATAGGAACAAGACTATAATGTACAAAAGAAAAATGTTTTCACGGAAACCATGGCGCTGGCATATAGTTTATCAGACTTCTTTTCTCCGGCTTACTTATTAACAGACTTCTAAACGGAAGAATAGTCTAGACTCAAGTTGATGCGTAATTTTTTATGTACCTATGCCTAACTTTTTGCTGAATCATCCAATCATCAGAATCCTTTTTTCGTAGTCGTTTAGTGTTCGCAATACTTTTTAGCTCTTTTTATTTTCTACTTATTATTTTCCGTTAGAGCAAGTGAGTACCTGGTTCACTCAGCTAGGTGACCTACGCAGGTACACCGCGAATGATTCAATGTAGGTATGGTTACAATAGCGGCACACAAGCTTCGGCAAACGCTTTTATATACATAACTACATATACATTTAAGTGTAATCTATAATTAAAAAAATAGTACTTACTAATCTATATGTTCAAATAGGTAGTTTTTTATTTTTTATAAACTGCACCATATTTCATGAAAATTAACTAGTTGAATGTCGTCGTTGCACAAACATAATAAAAACAAAAAAAAATCAAACGTCAAGATCCCCAAATTTACCACAAAGCTCTTTCGTTCCGCAGGGCCAATCACAAATAGTAAGCGACAAAAAACATAAACTTAAACTGAATTGTTCGTGTTTTCTTTTACTCTAATTATAACTAGATATTTGATTACAAAATTCAAAAATAAAAATATCTCCCAGTGTTTACAAATAAAATGTATTATGGAGCATCCTGTATAGAGAGATCGAGATAAATCCAAGTTCAAGGCGTAAGTGCACGCGATAGTATACATGGATCCTCCCCATAGGACCGCGTCTACAGTCACCTGCCGAGGACCAAGTGAGGAGGACCTTCCAAGAGCCATGGCGCTTATCTGGACTTTCGCTATATTGGCGTGAGTATTACTCTAGTTTGACAAGAAGATAATATTTATAATTGAAAATAGTCGATATTGATTCATAGCCTTGGTGCTGTAGACTTTCGGCCACCTAGTTGTGGTGCTTATAAGGACTTTTGCTTTATGGACGTGATAAATTACTTTAGTCTAGTTTAACGAGGTGTCATATTAATTTAGAACTTATTAAGGTTAATTTTGATTGGAATATCATTCGAATAACAGTAACCGTATACTCTAACTACAAGATCAGCGAAATTAGAAGTGAAATATCCTATGCCATGTAGGTATCGGACACAGTAGATCTTGGACCAAATCATATCTAGCAAAATGCGGGTGTTTAGACACCTTTTCGTTATGACTTGTTATGTTTATTTAATAATTCGGGTAGTCATGGTGTTTAAATGGACTTACGAGATTTTAGCGTGAAAAATTGCACTATTTTTGCAGGTGCCAGAACTTCGAATAGTAACGTTTCACTTCTTTTGGAGCCTCTATTAAAGTAAAGTAAATTATTGATTAAAGATTATGGCTGGGATGAGGTAGATTTTAATAAAAAATTAAATGAGATTGATTCTTCTGAAATGTTGACTGATTTTTAATTTTTTTTTGCCATGATGGGCCAGAAATTGTTTTTTTAAGTCACCGATAAAATAAGGTTTTTAGAGATTGACATATTTTCTTTTAAACAAAATTCTGGTTTATTCCAAAAGTATCGACAATGGAATTTTCAGTGAGTTAAGCCTATGATGTATATTTATAATCATCACTTATGCTTAATTTTTAAATTAGTTTTTATTATAAAATGTATTTTTTTTGAGTATACCTATGTTCTAAGTTCTAACCATCACGGGTGAACAAAGCATGAGATTATACAAATATCAAGATCCATGTTCGCCTACATACATTCTGAACATTTCAAAGTTTTTATGAATAATGTGCATAAAAGTTATCTACTCGTATGTATATACATAAGTAAAGGGCTCAATGACCTTACTCTTACTTACTTTTATAAAATAAGACACCAGTATGGCTATGTTATGTACATACATCATACCATATCCCTTATTGATGGGTTGCTTGGTCGCTTTAATCGCCTTAAATTTGATTTAAATTAGGTCGCGTAAATGTACAATGAGAATGCGAAGTGGATGAGAATCCTTTATTTGTAAGAGTTCAATTCATCTATTGATTAATGAAATATCCCTAAGTAGGTATACCTACATTATGTATATAATTTTGTATTAATATATATTATATTATTTATTATTATGTATATAATTTTGTAAGCGGTAGAATGGATTAAGTGGCATGGTGTGGTAAAAACAAAAACAAAATTGTTTGATCGCATTAAACTGACTGTGTTATAACTAAGCCGGGGTTGTATCTACCGTGAGGGTAACTTTACAACTCCCATTCATACAAAATTACAACGAAACTAAAAAAAATAATCACTATTGGGACTTAACCCCGCGCCTATCCGTTCTCCGCCTTTAATGTTGTTCAGGCTAACCTAGAATTACTGGCTCTCAAGGACAGCTGCCGGTACACACCGTTATATGCTTGGCGACAGATTTTCTACTTGAGGGTGGTAGCTAGCCAGGCTAGATTCGCAAAATGCCCTACCACCATGCTATAACGACTGTCATCCTAACACAACAACCGGGACTGATGGCTTAACGTGCCCTCCAAAGCACGGAAGCCCTCAGTTTTTTTTGTTTCGAAAGATCTTTAGTAACCATAAATAATAATAAACATTGTACATTAAACGCTCAGTAGTAATGTCACCAGCATGATCCGACCGCGGCGGACGTTGCTTAACTTTGCTGATCGGTTCAGAACGGCTAAGCAAACTTCGCTACGAGCGCTTCAAAGAAAAATATCTAAATCTGTCTTCCAACCACTTTCTAAACTTCAACCGCACACTACATTTGTTTACAGATGCGTCAGCGGAGCATTATGCAGCGAACGCAACTCTCTTCCGTTGCCCGATCTCCCACCAGGTGAGGCTCCCGAGCCGATCCTGACTTTCATGGAAAGGACGTACGCCGCCGGCCGAGCCAGAGCGACTTTTGACGCTGGAGAACCTCTCCTACTGACTCCTTATATTGAAGAGAAGAAGCTGCAGGAAGCTCGCGACGCTGCGTATGTCGACCCTGCGTACTTGCTGCCCGATATGAATAGCTACGCTGGATATTTGACGGTCAGTTCTTACTTTCTTTCTAAAACTAGATTCTGTGTAGAAATGTATACAACCAATGCTAATAGGCTCGCCACCTTTTCGTTATTGGATTGTGAAGGTCCCACCTGATGTTAAGAGGCAACCTTTGCATTAACAGCTGATGTATTTAGTGACACAAGGGATGAATTGAAATGCGCCTGACGGTCGCAGTGGAATCCCTGAGATATTTTTCACGTTGTTTTCTCATTGCCTGTAATTTTATTGGCTCTCAAGGACTGCTGCCGGAACTCTCAAGAGAAACTCGACAGCGTTACACCTAGGTGCCCCCACGGTAGATTATCTACTTGTGGGTGGTGACAGGTGAGCATTCGCAAACTGCCCTTCCACCATGCGATGAAGCTCAAGCGGGCGGATCAAACCTCGGACTAACGGCAAGGCATTCCATAGCTATTACCACTCGGCTATCATTTATTTTCTTCTAAATTTATTAGAGCAAGAGCCCGTGAACCCCAGACCTTCATTATTTTATAAAAGCTGAAAGTTTGTCAGCGCATGCTCCCAACACAGGTAAGAATGAAGGCCCCTTATGAAATTTGGGTTGCCCTGGCTTTGGCAGGTAAACAGTACTAATTTGATGAAACTAGATTTGTATATTACACACCTTTAGTACTGTTTAGCTGCCAAAGCCAGGGCAACCCAAATTTCATATGGGGCCTTCGTTCTTACCTGCGTTGGGAGCATGCGCTGAAAAACTTTCAGCTTTTATAAAATAATGAAGGTCTGGGGTTCACGGGCTCTTAGACTATATTGTATTAACACAAACGTTGAATGTGTGGGTGTGCAAAAGTGTTTGAACAACACTTTGAGGACTATGTTAGCCCGTTTATAGATACACTAGCTTTCCGGGCGCGGCTCCGCCCGCGCGTATGTCGGTTATCGCGCAAAAACAATTAACCTCTTTTTGCGCAGTTGGATAAAAACTATCCTATGTTTTTTCCCGGGTCTCAAACTATTTCCATACCAAATTTCATTCAAATCGGTCCAGTAGTTTTGGCCTGAAAGCGTAACAGACAGACAGACAGAGAGACAGAGTTACTTTCGCATTTATAATATGATCTTCTATATAGGTACAGGGTTATTTGGCTAATAACCTATAAGGGTTGAGTTCTGCTACTCCTAGCAAACATTTTAAGATTACTTTTTTTTGGTTTCCGGTTTTTTTTGTGTGTTTTTTTATGTTTTTTTGACGGAACAAGTACGAGGACCACCTGATGTTAAAAGTCTCTTTTGCCTGCAATGTATTATTTCATATTTTTTATTACTTTGATCGATGTAAATATTCAAAACTCTATTCAAAGGGAGCACGGCGCAGTCCAGTGTTGCCGCGGCGGGTGCTTTTGGCTCGGAGAAGCTTCGATAAAGGGTATATTTTATCGAAGCGGAGAAGGCATTAAAATAATTCGTTCAACTCCATCCTAAGGTTGCCTGGTAGAGATCACTTTTAGAGATAAGGCCGCCCATTGTAACACTATGTTATTATAATTTAATGTGTAATCTTTTATATTTCTAAAGTGGTGTAACAATAAAGAGTTTTCTATCTATCTTTCTATCTAAAATACAAAAAAAAATGTTTTTTTCAAGACATTTTTTTTTCTTAATATGTTTGTTAAGACTAGCAGAAGTCAACCCTAAGAGGTTGTTAGCATTTTACCAATAACCCTGTATTTTGGTATGTTCTAAAGGCAGAAACAACCATGCTGCGGTATTTTGGATTGTCTTTGTAAAAGAAAATAACTATTTCCTTTTCAGGTTAACAAAGAATACAACTCCAACCTCTGGTTTTGGTACTTTCCTGTGTCTGGGAAGAAAGTAGAAGATACTCCATGGATCATCTGGCTGCAAGGAGGTCCAGGAGCCTCTTCGCTGTACGGACTTTTCACAGAGATTGGACCTTTTTTCGTCACTGATGATAATAATTTAGAAGGTAGATAAATATCTGGACTTAATGAAACTTTTTAAACAGTACAACGAAGCAGTTGCGCAATATATGTATTGTTTTGTTCAAATTAACATTCCTATGTACCTACTTACTCACTAATGATACAACACTGTCTTCTAAATCTGTTTTGTCGAATGTGGTAAACGGATTTTTCCATATGTTTCTTTAACGCGAATCAACGCAAGGGAAATCTCATGAACGTGTTCGAAATACTTTATTATATAAGAGATAAGACAAACAAATAGACTGATACTTGTAGACTAGCGAAAATAGTAAGATTTCGCGTATCTACGGAAGATTTACACTGCTTTGTTTATTAGGAACCTGTGGTTCTGTTACTAACCTATGCTGTGCCCTATCCTATATATATCAACTACTATGACCAGTAATATACAGCGTTCTATGAATCAATACTGTAGAAGAAACTAACTATATGGATCATGTGCCTGCATTGCAAGGTGGAACGGTGTCGTCGTCGTTGCTGTATGGTCTATTCACCGAGATCTTACTCTAAAATCAATAGCTAATATTTTGGAAGTAAGAACTCACCTAATTTTAGACTCATTTGTAATAGCTAGTAGTGATTTTTTTGTATCTTCTTATATTCATGAATACATGGGATGGATATAACAGTTTGTAAATCGTTGTACGTTTCTCTCTGCAGAAATCAAATACTCGTGGGGCAAGAACCACTCCCTTTTGTTCATCGACAACCCCGTCGGGACCGGCTATAGTTTTACTGACGATGACCGGGGCTACGCCACCAATCAGACCACGGTAAAACTACAACATTATCTCTTTCACTCTATGGGAAAATCTATAGTAATACAATAATTCTGTAAGGTAAGTTACCTACCTTATTTTATTCGCATGCCCAAGTTCTAATTAAGGAAAGCAGGCTTTGGAAAATTTCAATTGGAGGGTACAATTCTAACCCGGCACCCTACAACTTGTATTCATTTATATGTTATTTAGAAAAATATGTAAAAGGTACCTAATAATAAATTCGAACGTTTGTCTTCCGCTCTATATGGTGCGGTAAATATATTGTTAACAATAAATTGCAGATCGGAGAGAACCTCTACAACGCTCTGCAACAGTTTTTGACCATCTTTCCTGAACTGCGGAAAGCTCCGTTGACTATTGCAGGAGAGTCTTACGCTGGAAAACATATTCCTTCTCTCGGCGTCCAAATCCTTTGGCATAGACAAGAAGATGAACCAATTAACCTTCAGGTAAATCTACCAAATGTTTAATTAATAGATTCAGGCGTTACTTTGAGGAAATCCATATCCACAAGAAATAAATCTACGAAAGTAACTAGCACGATCGAGATACATATAGGTTCTTATAGGATCGTGGTAGTTACTAGCACAATCGAGAACCTATTTAAACTCGTTAAATAATAATCCCGACCGTGCCGTTGAAAACTCAAACCCTCGTGATGATGACTAGTGTACATAGAAGAAAAACTTCTTGAAATTTTTGCGGTTAAGGTGCGAGTGTATATAATCTACGACGGGAAATTGCAAATTTTAATTTTTTTTAGGTCGATGAAAGAACTGATACCTAATTGTTGCTTTCTTTTCAAGTTCCGCCTAAATTCCCCAGGGCCTAGCCATCGGAAACGGCTTCATAGACCCGCTAACACTGCAGAAGTACAGTTACTTTGTGCGCGAAGTGGGACTGGTAGACGATGGAGTTGCTGACGTCATGAACCACCTGGAGACTGCCGTAGTACAGTTCATCAACAATGGAGAGATGCTGAAGGCATACGCAGTGAGTAAATATTTCCCTAAGATATCTGCTTGTTGTTCTAGTCTAATGGTACAATTGTGGACTTTCGCACTAGTTTCTCTTAGGTACTTATATCCTAGACTTTATCCACCTTCCTGTTGGTAAATAAATGATAAGGTACCTATATACCGAAGGTAAAATTGCCTTCACTTGAGGATTGGAATACGAACAACACCTTGGTTGGGTTCCAACGTTCTGTAACATTGTGAAACATTCCCAACTTACCATTCGAATTAATTACTGTATCTACTGCTTCTTCAATTAAAACACTGATTAGGTTCCTTTCAAACAGTTAAAAATGTTGTTTGTTGAAGAAGCTTGATTTCAAGTCGCCTTTAAATTTCACCATTGAAGGGGATTTTGGTACTCTAAAGTAGGAGTAAAGAGTATTTTGAAACTCAGAAAAGTACTAGATTAGCATAACACCTGATAAAAAAACACACGGCTGTAAATTCTGGAATTCAGCATATCTGGTATTTGCTCATCCCAAACACACCAGATTGTACACAGAAGCTAATCTGGTGTGTTTGACTGTGGTATTATGCTCCGGAGCAGTATTGACAATATTCCCTTGATTTGAAAAACTTTGTTAACACACCTTAAGCGAAGATTAAGTCACGTAAACCCCTCTTACTGCTTCAAGTACAGATGGAAAGCTAAAGTAAAAAACAGATAGGTAAACCAAAACATTAAAATCTGCTAATTTTCCAGTACTACAACTACTTACTGCAGCTGTTCCTCACAAAGTCCAATCTATCGAACCTATATAACTTCCTCCAAGACGAGATAGATCTGGAAGGTGCCTACATGGACTTCATTCAACGGGATGAAGTCAGACGCGCCCTTCACGTGGGCAACACCAACTTTACCTCAATAGGCGTGGTGTACAGGAGACTAGTGCCGGACTTTATGGCCAGCGCTAAAATGTGGCTGGAAGAACTCTTGGAGAACTACAAGGTTATGCTTTACAAGTAAGTTTACTGTAAACTTAAAAACAAGAGCTTAAATTTGATAGATATTAATTATATCAGCACCGTGCCAACACTAATTTCACCTACATAGGTGTGGTATATACTGCTGAAACATTGTGGACAGTGTTAAGTTTTCTTTGAAAGAGATCTTGGTGAAATACAGAGTTATGCTGAGAAGCTAACGCTTATTACAGGCACTTATCATAAAATTGTAATTGGCCATCACTGCATATCAAACGGTGATAGCAATGAATGAAGCCCTGATCGGAATGATCTGTACCAACCTTAAATAAGTTGGTCACTATTTCCACTGGCTCAAGTATTCTTTATTTCCTTCAAGAACAACCTCAGCTAGGTAGGTATATATTTTATGAGGTATTAAACACCGCTTGATGTTAATTGTCTGTGAAATTGAAGGCATCAAAAACAAGTTGCCAATTTTTGAGGACTTTCATTTACAAATTATTGGAGAACATTTTTTTTTGTGCCTGACGGGAATCGAGTCTGTGTCTTCTAATTTCGCGCCGGATACCTATTCCGGTCTTCCAATTTCGGTCACAGGAACCTTACTCTTTCGAGCCGAAACTTTGTACTCCAGTCGTATTACTTTAACCGTCAGAGGGGACATCGAGCAGACTACTAGACTTTATTTGATGGAGAGAAGTGATGTTCAAACATTTAACTCTCGCAATGATGTCGTCACCCATCTTTAAATCTAAATACGGTTACAAGCACTATCGCGTACTGAGGGAAAATCACATGTGATTATGTGATTTTGACGCGATAGTGCTTGCAATCATAATATTTGAGGACTACTTGAGGAGTCCATTTAAGAAGAGTCCCATTTCTTATCTACTCCGGAATACCATCGGAGAGAGTTTACTCTAAATGTTACAGGTGTACGGTAAAAAGTTGTATCTCAAGGGGTGGTATAGAATTAAATATTTTACTGTGTAAGTCGTTAGATGCGGTGGGCAGCAGCGCCTTTCGAATATGTAGGTAGGTTCATGGCAAAGCCCCTCTCTCCACCGAAGACATTTTTCATATGGGGACTTCTTGCGGCTGTTATATCTCTAAAAATCTGTTATATCTCTAAGCGCACAGAATAGTGCTTAAATTTGTGATTATTATTCGGCTTATATATATAATATCTCTATTCCAGTGGTCACTTGGACGTGATAGTGGCATATCATCCGTCCGTAAACACGTACAATTCCCTATCATTCTCTGGAACTCAAGATTTCAAGAACGGAAAACGGTCACCTTGGTACCACGACGGTGATTTAGCCGGGTGAGCTATTCAAATGGACTTGCTTAAACTTCTATATTTGCTTATCAAACACTAGTAATGACACGTTGATTTATGAAAACCTCTTCGGGGAACTGTAAGGCAGGAACAACGGATATCCACTTGCTACGATCTTGGCATAAAGACCTGTTCACAGAGACGTAGTTAAATGTGGAGGGGCCTCCACATTTAAAATGCCTGCCTTATAATATGCCTTACAAATACCTATGAGTTGGTGAGTAAGTCCTTTATGTATTAGGTAGCTGCTAATGCTAGCCCTTCGCAAATACTATGACGACAGATATCATTTGGGCGAAAAGAGCGTTTCCTGTTTATTATCCAGGTCTTTACTGAACTATGTAAAAATTGGGGTCTTTGCTAGATATTTAGTCCACTAGGCGCCTTAACCTACTTGACCCTATCTAATCATGAAGTGATTCAATCAGAAAATACGGTCAAGTAAGTAAGTGATTAGATAGGGTAAGAATGACACTCGGAGGTGAAGAACAGGAGATCTGTTCTTCACATCCAAGTCATGATACAAAAGTATCAAGTATGAACATTATCTCCTCTGCGCAGGTATTACAGAGAAGCAGCCAATCTAACAGAAGTGATGATCCGTGGCGCCGGGCACATGGTACCTGCAGACAAGCCCGCAGCCTCCCTAGGACTGATCTCGGCCTTCGCCCGCGGCATATCCCTCAAAGAAGACACAGCTAGCCTTGTTAATGAAGAAAAAAACTTTGTTCGGAGGCGCCAACTACCGCCCAATCTGTAAAGGAACTAGTATGTTTATGTGTGGTGTTCTATTCTGTACCTTATTAATTAAATCATAGGAAATTTAGTTTGCATTCAGTATTCTTTTATTATTGCATCTATACGAAAATTTCTTAGAATAAAATTCTAATCTAACTGAAATTATATGTTAAGATTTCTAAATACGTTTAGAAGCACTACCGCGTGCTAAGCAAAAATCATATTTTATAAATTATTGTAGTACAAAATTTTAATCCCGGCCGGGGCATTACAAATTTTGAGCTCCAATAATTTGTAAAATATAACATGTTAAGACCTCTTATCTACTACAAAGATCATTAATTTAGAGCAAATCACATCTGTTGAGAGCTTGCAAGAATCTATCTTGAATTTCTTCTACCGTGAGAGCCTTTTTATGCTAAACAGGTCATTGGTACCCCATACCTGTTCGCTGGTTTATATACAGGATGTTGCTGATCGCTAATACTATTACTAGATCAATATCGATTACTTTATTACTTTAAGGGCCTGTTTCAGAATGCTTGAGTAAGTTCCGGTTATACTACCCAGAACATATTTATTAAACAAAACACTATCTTTGCGTTTCAAAGTCATAGAGATAATACGTTACACTCCTTTATATATAATACTAGCTTTCCGGGCGCGGCTCCGCCCGCGCGTATGTCAGTTATCGCACAAAAACATAGCAGGTGGATAAAAACTACCCTATGTTTTTTCCCGGGTCTCAAACTATTTCCATACCAAATTTCATTCAAATCGGTCCAGTAGTTTTGGCGTGAAAGCGTAACAGACAGACAGACAGAGTTACTTTCGCATTTATAATATTAGTACTGATACTGATAGTACTGATCATTGGTTACACGTATTAGAGGTCAATGTTCACAATCATCGATTTAGCCTATCCATCGGTTAAAGCTTGAAACACGCTGTCATGTTTATCATTCAGTTATTTTATGTGTTGGTTAGCAACCCGAAACTTTATTAGGACATTCTGAAACGGACCCTAAATCTTTTCTTTTGAATGTGGCGATAAATTGGAGGTTAAGAGACCACTGGTCTGTACATTAATGATTTAAGGGTCTAATATGTATTCATAGACCTATATTTATTGTTAACATGTAGGCATAATTAAATAATTAAATTATATTTCCTAGAAAAAGCAGTCTTAAAATAGAGGAAGGGCAGGTAACTGAAGCAGAAAACTGTACCTAGATCACTGTAACTAACTTTACTAACTGTACCTATAAGCACGGTAATATTATCTTACATGCTTAATTATTTTAACGTATTAAAAATCCGTATTCTAGTATATATTAATACTATAATATTATTATAACTTGCTTATAACTACCTATTTCACTCGTGTCAATCACTTTCCTTTATTACTTTTTTTTATTAATTGAGACATTTTTTTCGGGTTTTTTTTTTTTTTTTATTGCTGATTGGTAAGCCTTTGACCACAATCTCACCTGATGGTAAGTGATGATGTGGTCGAAGGTGTTAACAGGCTTAGCCTAGAATGACTGGCTCTCAAGGACAGCTGCCGGAACACACCGTTAGGTGCTTGGCGACAGATTTTCTACTTGAGGGTGGTCGCTAGTCAGGCGGGCATTCGCAAAAATGCCCTTCCACCATGCGGTGAAGCTCAAGCCCGCGGCGGGATTCGAACCATGGACCTGCTGCGCGGAAGTCCATACCCAAAGCCACTGAGCTATCATTGCTTCAAAAAAAGGGTATAAAAGGAAATACTTATCCATTAAAAAGACACACATTATGTACCGTCAACTATATGTAGACTATAAAACAATATGACTTACTATAGTAAGTAAAATTATTTAATTATTTTTACCTTTCGGTTTCCAGGTAATCTAAAAAAAAGTTATCTCTGGATGAGTTTTTGACGAATTCACTAAAAACCAAAAACAGCACAAATTATCTTACTCGTCATATTTAATATGTAAATATGTACTTGAACTTATTTTTGGTGAAAAAATCGCGCGGTTATTGTTAATAAAACAACAAACAATTCGCTCGTCTCTGCGTCGTAGTCGCGACACTCGAGACTGTCTGCGGTGCCGAGCGCAGGCCGAGATCGAGGCGCATAAGTATACCTAACTCGCGTTTCGTCCGTTTCTATGAAGTTGAAATACTGTATAGATAACATTACCGTGCCAAGGAGCTGCGCTGGCGTATAGTTTGTTACAATTCTTTTCTCCGGCTTATTTTTTAATCGACTTCCAAAATAAAGAAGGAAGGGTCTCAACTCAAGTTCACGCGTATTTTTTTTATGTAGGCTTAACTTTTTGCTGAATCATCCGATCTTTAGAATGGTTTTTTCGTATTCGTTTAGTGTTCGCAGTCAAATACTTTTTTAGCCCCTTTTATTTTCTACTTATTATGTTCCGTTAGAGCACGTGATTATAACTGGTTCACAAAAATTGTGTTAACCAGGTATAATACTTTTACGCCGGCTCCACACGTTGGTCCCAACGCTCGTACCAACGTTGGACTGCACATTCGGTGAGGCGTACACACGTTGGCTAATAAACTAATTGTGTCCCGTCAGGGCCAATGTGAAGATGTCCGATACAGAAATCGAAACTGCTCTGAGCGCATTTATAGTACTGAGTGCACATTTATATTTGTTACTGAGAAAAAATAAAAAGCCACGTCAAAGAAGATGGTGGATGACGACACATCATAAAACACGGAATCAGTGAGTAAAGATCTAGTTATACACTCCATTTTAAATATTCTAATAACATTAACAACAATATCAACACTACAATTATATCAGCAGTTGTTTACAGGCGCTGTAATATTAATGAAAATGTAAATATAGAATAGATACTATTCTATATTTACATTTTCTTTCTTTTTTAGGTATGATGGAATCCGATTATTGAGTAATTTGATTCAAGAGCCATCAGGACAGTTTGATAACTATTGTCGTACGTCTTCGATAGATTTCGAATACCTTCTACAGTTGATTGGACCAAGAATAAAAAAGCAAGATACAGTATTACGCCATGCATCAGCTAATACATTTTTATTTTTATGATCCTTTCGAGTTGCGTCCCATATTATTGGATGTGCTTGATAAAGTTCAATAAATTCTATGACTTTTTCATTTGTCCATGCTGGTGGCGATTTTGTGGATGAGGAAGCCATTCTCGCTCGACGTACGCACTCGCTGCGTGTTGCAACAGAACTGAGCAAAGCGCCAACGTGTGGACAGATCGCGAGCGTTGGCGCAGATTCCTCTGATGAAACCGACACGAGCCGGCCAACGTTGGGACCAATGCCATTTTCTAGATCCACACGTTGGACGAGTAGCGTTGGGGCCTGGTAAAAAAACCGTTTGGGCCACCTGTGTGACGCGGTGTACCTGGTGTAAAGTACACCGCGAATGGCACAATGTAACCAACACTAACTTCCGCGAGCGCTTTTATTTATATATGTATATAATAACATAATATTCAAGTAGGTACAATTTTTCCTACTGTATTTATAAACTACACATATTCTGTTTTACTAGTTAATTTTCATGAAAAATGGCATTTCATGAAAATTAACTAGTTGAATGTCATCGTTGAACTGTGCACAAACATAGACAAAAAAAATGTCTAACGTCAAGATTCCCAACTTACCGCTAAGCTCTTACGATTCGCAGGGTCAATCACAAACAGTAAGCGACCGTGTTTCCTTTTAGTCTAAATATTTGCTCTCTTATTTCATGAATATACTCCAGTGTTTACAAATAAAATGTATTATGAAGCAATTGAAGCAGCCTGTATACAGAGGTCGAGATAAATCCAAGTTCAAGGCGTAAGTGCACGCGAGAGTATACATGGATATAGTGTCGCGTCTACAGTCACCTGCAGTGGACCAAGTGAGGAGGTCCTTCCAAGAGCCATGGTGCTTATCTGGACTTTCGCTATATTGGCGTGAGTATTACTCTAGTTTGACAAGTATAGTTAGATAATATTTAAGGAAGGACTTTAGAATCAGTATAAGTACATACATATCTACTATAGGAAGGGGTGGAAGGGGGAGAGGGGGGGTTGTAGCATCCCCCCGTAGGGGTGGGGGGTACGGGAAAACATTTTTTTAAATAATAATACTTTAAAAAAATAGTATACCTACATACACTGAAAGGACTAGTTAGATATGGCATATGTTAGTACATATTACGTATTGTGGTTAGGGGGAGGGAGGGCGGAATATTCCCCACTGAAGGGAGGAGGATTTCAGAAACCAAGATTTTAATTACTAAGTATATTTCTCAAAATTTGCTTCCTCATCATGAAAATAATTAGTCACAAATCACAAGCACGAAAACTTCAACCAAAAAAAGGTTAGGCATAAGACACAAAATATGTCTTATTAGAAGTGAATTAATTCTATGACAGTACACAACCGCCTAAGAGATCCTGCTGTAGCAAAAATTTTTCGGCTGATCTCAGTAATCTGAGGTCCCCAAGATAATTTCTGATCCAATATTACTCCTAAATTTTTAACTGTTTTGCTGATAGGTATATACGTTCCGGCAAAAATCACTTGCGGGTGGCAGAACCAGTCGAATTTATATATCATTCTGGAACTACCAATGACAATAACCTGTGTTTTTAATGGATTAACGCACAGACCATAACTTTTACTCCAGTTCGATATATGTTTTTTTTTTTTTTTTTTTTTTTTTTTTTTTTTATATTATGGGTGACAAACAAGCAGACGGCCCGCCTGATGGTAAACGTAACCGCCGCCTATGGACATCTGCAACACTAGATGCGCTGCCGATGCGTTGCCTGCCCAGAGAGGAATTTGTAGATGCCCCTTTTAAAATGGTCCATGTCGTAGCCTCGCGGAAAGACCTCCGGAGGTAGGTCGTTCCACATCCCACAAGTACGCGGAAGAAAGGAGCGACAAAAGCGAACAGTGTGTGATGTCCATACTTGCTGGATGTGGGGATGGGACTTTTGACGGTGTCGAGATGTGCGGTGGTAAAATTTCGACGGTTAAAAAGCTCGTCGAAACATTCCCCAAAAAACACTCGGTAAAAAACACATAGGGAACCTACATCTCTGCGGAGACTGAGTGGATCCAGCCTGTCGGAGAGCTTAGGATCGTCGACTATTCTAGCGGCTCGTCGCTGTAGGGAGTCAAGAGGCTGAAGCTGGTATTTCGGTGCGCCATTCCAAAGGTGGGAGCAGTACTCTACGTGGGGCCGCACTTGTGCTTTGTAGAGTAAAAGCCGCTGACTAGGTGTAAAGTACCGCTTCGCCTTGTTAAGCACACCGAGCTTCATTGAAGCGAGTTTCGCTTTAGCCTGCAAATGACCCCTAAACTGAACCTCGCTAGAAATGCTTATACCAAGGATCTCCATGCTCTCAGAGATGTTCAGGGGAATGTCCTGAAAGTGCGGAGTGATGGCAAAAGGAGCTTTTTTTGCTGAGAACGCGCAGACTTGTGTCTTAGTGGGATTGAATTTAACGAGGTTAAAATTTCCCCACTCCGAGATTCTGGCAAGGGAATGTTCAATCTCGGACACAAGTCTGTTTCTGCTTTCCAACACCTCAGAGTGCGGGGCACTAACACGACCAGAGTACTGTGCGCTGACCGTACTATCATCCGCATAGCAATGAATGTCACCGATTCGTAACATGTCGTTGATATGCAGGATGAATAGCGTAGGCGACAACACAGAACCCTGGGGGACTCCAGCATTGATGGGCATGGCATCTGAACAAGATCCGTCCACAACGACCTTAATAGTTCGCCCGGAAAGAAAGCTGGATATCCATGTGCACAGCCCCGAGGATATGCCATATGATGGTAGTTTGGAAAGAAGCGCCCTGTGCCACACCCGATCGAAGGCCTTGGAGATGTCTAAGCTTACCGCCAACGCTTCTCCTCTACTCTCAACAGCTTCGGCCCACCGATGCGTAAGATAAGCTAAAAGATCACCGGTTGAACGGCCTTGACGAAATCCATATTGTCGATCGCTGATCAACCGGTGTTCCTCCAGGTATCCAAGAAGCTGGGAGTTTATAACTCGTTCCATAACTTTGGAGAGCAGAGAGGTTATTGCAATGGGCCGGTAGTTAGACGGGTCCGTGCGATCGCCTTTCTTAGGGATCGGGTGAACAAGAGCTACCTTCCACGATGATGGCACACAGCCCGAAGTGTAAGAGAACAGAAACAGGCGCGTTAAAACCGGGGACAACTCTGGTGCGCACTTTTTTAAAACAACAGCCGGGATACCGTCCGGCCCGCTCGACTTTCGCACATCAAGGGATAGGAGTTCTTTCCGTACTGCTCTCTGAAAGATGCGTACATCCGGCATGGAACTCTCGCACTGCGGTATAACTGGCGGTGCCGCATCCCCATCGTCGAGAGTCGAGTTCGAGGCAAAGAGAATGCCAAGGAGATCTTCTTTCTCTTTTGCGCTGTGGGCCAAACTGTCATCCGGCTTACGAAGTGCTGGAAGTGATGATTGGCAGAAGTTCCCCTCGGCAGCTTTGGCAAGTGACCAGAACTTCTTACCGCCTGAAGGGAAGCTCATCAACTTGTCACCAATCCTGTTCACATGAAGCTTTTTGGCTTCGGCTACTTCCCTCTTGCAAGACCTTGAAGCAGCGTTCAGCTTCTTTTTTAAAACGGGGCACTTAGGATCCTGCGATGCAAGCGCCGTAGCCCAAGCCTTATAAGCGTCAAGCTTACACTTGGAAGCTACTGCACAGGGCTTATTAAACCAGGGGCGACTTCTACCGCCAACGCGCACTGCAGAGTTCGGAATATAACATTCCATGCCCTGCAGCACAACGTCTGCGACGGAGTCGGCGCAAGCATCGAGATCGCAGGTCGAGAAGCAGAGCTGCCTCCAGGGGTAAGAGGAATAAAACTCTCGTAACCCATCCCAATCGGCTGACCCGTAGTGCCATACGGTGCGCTTCCCAGGTGGAGGGGGACGGATGCGGCTTAGGGTTGGCACCTCGGAGCGTACCAGGCAATGGTCGGACCCACCTAAAGGTGCCTCGACGGAGACCTGATATCCGTCCGGATTGGAGGTCAGCAGAAGGTCCAGCAATGAGGGAGTGTGGCTGTCAATGTCGGGAACTCTGGTCGGTCCTGACACCATTTGAGAGAGTCCATAAGCCGTAGCGAGGTCATAAGCAGCACGCCCCGCATGGTCAGTCTTGGACGATCCCAACCACTCGGAGTGGTGGCTATTAAAGTCGCCAAGAATGATCAATTCTGCAGAAACGTATTGCTCAAGAACCTTATCAGCCCCTGAAGCCACACAATCGAACAGGCGAGTAGTCTCCCGGTCTCCGCTATGGGACCTATAAAGACAGGCGTAGATCCGCGTTTGACCACCATAGTCTACGCGAGTCCATAGTAGCGACAGGTCCTTATCCTCCAGGCCTTTAAGACGGTGGCAACAAATATCTTCTCGCACATACAAGCATACCCCAGCACGAGGCAAGAACTTATGCTCAAGCGTGTAGCCAGGGTATGAGAGGTAGGATGCGTCCGCGGGTGAAAATATTTGTGTCTCCGTCAAAAAGAGCAGGGCAGGCTTTGCCGTTTCAAGATGGAGGTGGACGGCATTGAGATTGGCGTGCAAGCCTCTAATATTGCAGTGGTCCACACGTAGTGTGGAATGGAAAGCCGCTGAACAACGTTTGCTCTTAGTAGACTTGGCCATGGTGTGGATAAAGTAAGAGGGACGTTGTCGCATACACCGCTTCAATCCAAAAGACAAAAAAAGGCAACTAGAAACCCAATAGAGGGACGGAACGAGTGATTGATTCACACGGGAGACGGAAGGGCCCCCGGTCCCCCCTGCGGGTGCCTGCCGGGTTCCACTCCGGTCTCCTACTCCGGCACGACAGCCACCACGCAGGATTATGCGCGAGCTGGCGGGACAGCCTCCCGTGGCGGAGTTTAAAAAGTGATCCACGGGTTCGGGTCCCCTACTGACTCGCGGGCGGCCAGCGGACAACCGTTTCACCGGGTCTCCCTGGCTCCCGTGCCAACCCGTCATGTTCATCAAGTCTACTGGGTCCTTTTTATGCAATCAACGGTCTCGGGAGAGTTAGCGGTGTAGGCCACAAGGGGCGAATTAGGGGGGGCTGGTTCACCTACAATAGTGCTGGAACACGTCTACGCTATCAACGTAGACATTTGGCAGCACTCTTTAGCAGGTGGGTGGTAACAATCCAGGCGAACCTCAATGAAGTCCTACCACCACGGAGATTTTTAAGTGGAGTTGCAGCCCTCGAAAGGACTGGCAGGGGATGCGACGCGCACGCCTCCACGCTTATCCCCCAAAATTTTTTTGAATGTTTTAAATCAGCATTAGTGCGAAAGATAGCTAAGTTTAGTTCCTCTAAGGAAGCATTTGTGTATATCTGTAGATCATCCACGTAAAGATAATAAGAACAAGATAGACGCTGGGAAATATAATTAATTAATACTGCAAAAAGTAAAGGGATAATACGCCACACTGTGTTACACCAGCAGACGTACTGCACCAGGAAGGTAAGGTACGAGTATCATCAATGCGAATGCGCTGTCGGCGACCACAGATGTAATCGTAAAACCAATCAATAGCTATTGGAGATAAATTAAGAGAGCGAAGAATAGCAAGTAGAATATCAAAATCAACATACTTAAAGTTGTTACTAAAGTTGAGTAGTGATAGTACAGTTAGTTGTCCTTTACTCATTCCATACCAGATGTCGTCAGATATTTTAGCTAAAGCGAAGACAGTACTGTGACCTGGTCGGAATCCAGACTGAAAGGTGTTTAGGAGAGCGTTTTTGTTTAGAAAAGAAGAGAACTGTTGATGAACGAGTCGCTCTAGTACCTTTGAAAGGAATGGTAAAATTGAAATAGGGCGAAATTCAGCAAATGATGAAGGATTTGCTTTTTTTGCGAGTGGGGTAATTTGGACTTCTTTTCAGGCTGAAGGGAACGAAGCTACTAGATATTGGAAAGTTAAGAATATAACTAATTACTGGTGTAACTTTATCTAGTATGGGTAAAATCGTCTTACGACTGATCATCTATCACTACCATCTGCATTCGATGAAATAGAAAGAATGGCTTTTTTAACGTCATAATCAGCAAATTGAATAAAAGTAAAAGAAGTGTGGTCGGGAGGTGGAATCGAAGAAAGTTTAGTGTGGACGATTTTATCTGTCCATTGAAGTAAGAGGAAGATGAAAAGTGTTGTTTAATTGATCAATATTCATTTTATTGGATAGAAGCTCTTGACGAGGCTTTCCTACTCCCATTGACTTAAGGAACTTGCAAACTTTAGCAGGATCTTAGAATCCAGAAAATACTGTCATAATGCTGTCCTACCCGCTCTGTTGCAGCGATTACGACACTACGTATTTTTCTTTGTTTTCATCAGATGACTGTTTTTTTACTTTGGCTTTGGCCACCACCTTTTTATGCATGTGTTCTTTAATTTTATTCGTAAGCCACGGTGCTGGGAGGTGTTTGACTTTGATAGGTTGAATAGGGTCATGCTTGTCAAATAAACGAGTTATGGTCTGATTAAAGACATTGATCTTATTATCTATCGTAACTCCACCTAGAAAATCAGTCCGCTGAAGCTCTTTCGCATCCTTACTTAAGCGCTCTATATCCATTCCACCAAAATTGCGTAGCATAAGAATTTTGGGCTTCGGTTTGGAGGGACGGATTTTATAAGAAAGAAAAAGCAAATCGTGCGCTTAAAAATCATCTGTCGCACATTGACCATGTATACTTATTTAAATAATATTCACACCGATTTTACTTACGTTATACAGTCGAGTAGCTAGATCTCGACTTAGTGGAGTACATGCGCACGTACTCCATGATGAAGCGACTCTGAAAGTCGCGAAACCGGTCGAGATCTAGCTACTCGACTGTATAACGTAAGTAAAATCGGTGTGAATATTATTTAAATATGTGTAATACTTACGAAAGTTTTAATAACATGTATACTTACATGATTTCTTGAAGATACAAGGATGATATCAAGAAGAGAAAGTACTGAGTGTGGCTTTAAGAGGTAAAATGGTCAAGTTGCTAGCCGTGGCATCAGATTCAAAACAATCAGTTCGAGCATCTCGCTTTAGTAAGCAGGTGTTATAGTCGCCCATAATGATGTCGACTATCCGTTCTCCACCTTTGACCACTATCACACCTGATGGTAAGTGATGATGTGGTCGAAGATATTGTTCAGTCGTTGAATTACTGGCTCTCAAGGACTGCTGCCGGAACACACCGTTTAAGTGCTTGGCGACAGATTTTATACTTAAGTGCGGTAGCTAGCCAGACGGGCATTCTTAGAATGCCCTGCCACCATACAACCATTTCTTCTAACCTGACCAACCTTAGTATTGACTCAAAGTTCAATTTATCTAAGTTGAAGTTGCTTATGATTGTTAATCTATCTTAATTACATACGGGATGGAGCGACATTTTGAATTGACTTCAGTCGTGGACGTCCGGTAAGAATAAGAGAATCTAGAATAGTCAACATCGTATTTTGCAGACTTGTCAATATCATAATTTTCGAGATTATGATATCCCTCCCCCGCCCCATTTCAGAAAATGCCTATTTTCAGCATCTAGCAGACATTATTGCTTGACTTCGAAAATTGATTCCTATATATTTCTATATATTGCCAAATATACTCATAGCTGATAGGTTGCGGATAGATCCGATGCCTTCATATGAATAGCTTAAACACTGGAAAATGACTTACGCTAAACTATCTGTATCTATATTATCAAATAAAATATATAAAACTATCTTCCAACCATTTTTGAGACATTAAGCACACACTACATTTATTTACAGAGGCTTCAGCGGAGCATCATGCAGTGAAAGCAACTCTCTTCCGTTGCCCGATCTCCCACCAGGTGAGGCTCCCGAGCCCATCCTGGCGTTCATGGAAAGGACGTACGCTACCGGCCGAGCCAGGGCGACGTTTGACGCTGGAGAACCTCTCCTACTGACTCCTTATATTGAAGAGAAGAAGCTGCAGGAAGCTCGGGACGCTGCGTATGTCGACCCTGCGTACTTGCTGCCCGATATGGACAGCTACGCTGGATATTTGACGGTCAGTTCTTACCTTCATTTTAAAACTACCTACTCTAGGTGTATAAATGTGTACAATCAATGCCAATAGGCTCGCCTCCTTTTTTTATTGGATTGTGATGGTTTAAGCACGAGGCCTGATGTTTAGCAGTAACCTTTGCCTATAACAGATGTATTTCGTCACACACACATGTATTTCGTCACGCCTGACAGGCGCAGTGGCATCCCTGAGACATTTTTTACGTGGTTGTCTCATTTGCCAGTAATTTTATTGGCTCTCAAGGACTGCTGCCGGAACACACAGTAGAAAATCTGTCGCGTAACACCTAGGTGCCCCCACGGTAGATTTTCTACTTGATTATTTCTGATTTTCTACCCTACTAGCTACCGCTAGTCAGGGGAGCATTCGCAAAATGCCCTTCCACAACTGATCTTGCCAGGGATCGAACGACCGACTTGCGGCACAGCATTCCTCCCATAGCTCCCACTCGGCTATCATTGCTTCAAAATTTACTGTACTTCTGTAACTGTAACCGCCGGATCGTCGACTACTGAACACAACCTCCCCTATAAGGGGGTATTTGCCGTAATCCCCACGCTTGGCAGACGTCTTGAGGATCGCAGTATATGTTGGCAGTTCTTTAGAAGACGCTGCTGCCCAACTTCCAGTATTTTTCCCTCAGTCACCTCTTACGACACCCATGGGATGATATGGGGAGGTGCAATTCTAACCCGGCACCCCACAGGGCCGTACTAACACAAATGTAAAATGTATGACTGAACGAAAGTAACTGTAATAAAGTAACAGTGTGTTTGATAACAACACTTTGAGGACTATGCTGGGCCGTTTATAGATCTATAAACAGGTCTGACAAAATTTTATTTTATTTTAATAATTTATTATTATAATATACGGAAATTTTGTAAATATTTTGTTCTAAGCAAATTAAATATTCAGATTTTAATACAGTCAATCGGGGTAACTTTGATTAACAAGGGTAACTTTGACAGTCAAATCTCCAATAACTTTTTTATGTTTTATGTTGGATAAATTTATTGCAATAACAAAGAATTGATAAATTTTGTGTACTTAACAAATTTTGCAAACAAAATCACTGAATAAAACAAAACTGTCACACAAAGTGAATGTCAAAAACCTTTCTAAAATGTTTCGCGCGCAACTGGTTTATTTCTTCAGTGATAAACTTTTTAAATTACTCGCGAATTTTGCTCATAACAAATTACAACAATTTAATGGTTTTATTTACTCGTTTTAATGGTTTTATTTATTTGTATATGGCCCCACTGCATTTGATATTTTATTAAAAATTTACACAAGTGAACCCTGAAGTTTAAAATGTTTAAAACTTATGATTCCGCCGACAAATCTGATGTGTGTCAAAGTTACCCCTATATGGGTTATAACTTTGACACACAACAAAATGCCATTTTTTTATATAATTTATGATTCTTAAAATCTTTAAATAATTTGAGAGTATGGAAACCAATCTGAGAGCACAGATTACGTTAACACTTTTGTCTCACATTACATATGGTAAAAATTAGCTAAAAAAAATCTAGTGGCGATCTGTCAAAGTTACCCCGATTGACTGTACCCGCTTATTATTATTAATAATACTCAACAACTGATTATAGCTACCGAATTCATCAAAACGTCTTTATTTGCTTGTGGTGGCCCCAAACTGGTTTCGATATCATCGTATTGGAATCTAGCTGGTTTTGTATTAGTAATAAATATAATAAAAAAGTCAATCAACTCTTAAGTAGCTCCTAGAAATTGTTAGGTTGGTGTGTGTTGTAACTTTTTTCTATATTGAGTGTCTGTATAGTAATCCGTATTGTTGAGATGCTGAAACTTATTGAAAACTGTAATATATACCTACGCAATTTCAAAACGCGGACAAAACCATGCTGCGGTTTTGTGAATTGTCTTTGTAAAAGAAAATAAATATTTATTTTTCAGGTTAACAAAGAATACAACTCCAACCTCTGGTTTTGGTACTTTCCTGTGTCCGGGAAGAAAGTAGAAGATACTCCATGGATCATCTGGCTGCAAGGAGGTCCAGGAGCCTCTTCGCTGTATGGACTTTTCACAGAGATTGGACCTTTTTTCGTCACTGATGACAATAATTTAGAAGGTACATATTTAATATGTTTGGACTTTGAATGAAGTATGAACCTTCTTTATACCCGTAGTACTAAGTCTAATAAAGCAGCAGCGCACGTACGGAACTTTAAAATCGTCTAAATTAAAATAAACAATGAAACGGGTTATATCGATGTTTGCTAGTATGAAACCTACTTAAACGATCGTTAATTAAATTCAAAAACAACGTTAAAATTTAACGAATTTTGACGATAACCCTAGCACGGAACTTTAAGATGACGTTTGAGATCGTCTATATATTGTACATTTTGTCATGTTTAAAAAGAAGCTCGATATAAACGAAACAAATTATAAAATGAACTTTTGGGCTCCTGTTTTATGTTCGAATTTGTCAACCTCTTTCCTGCAGCATTTGCACAACACCGCTCTTTTGCTTTTAATGCTGCAGGAAAGAGGTTGACAAATTCTAACAACCCTACCTGGGTTGTTAGAATTTGTCAAACTCTTTCCTGATGCAGCATTTGCACAACACCGCTCTTTTTTCAATAACAAAAGGAGTCCAAAAGTTCATTTTAAAATTTACAGAACGATATTAGAAGGATGTGATCTCACGGTCTTTTCCGTACACATTACACAAACTTAATACCTAAGTAGGTATACGACTTAATAAATGCAATTATTGTTATGGTCTATTTTAAATTTCTTAAAAGGAATAGTATAGGCATATTATGCTTAACTATGTAGGTACTACTGTATTTAACTGTATTTCTGAACTATCGTGTAAGTCAAGGCTAAAAAACCTTCCGGTTTGGCTGCTTTAACTTAATTGGTTTATAAATATTCTCACAAAATTTTGCTTTTTACATCTTTTAATTTTGTTATTTAGGAAAATAACAATAATACATATATTTTAATTTTTAACTGGAACTTTTCATCGTGTTTGTTGATTTGTTTACGAATAGGGAGTTATATTAGGTACGCTACATACACAAAAATAATAACGATATTAAAAAACCTATCATAAAAAACCATGTGTATCTGAAAGATAACTTTAGTCAGCTGTCATAACCATACTTTTCTCTTTGATTTAACTTCAACCCGATACTGAGAAATTTTATAATTTAGTTACAATTTTCTATATTTTTTTATATTTATCGAAAATATACTGTAATTATCTGTTTTATCTAAAAAGTTCTTTAAGTAATTGTTATTATTTTCAGGAAAACTCATATCCGTAATGAATGAATCATTTTTATAATCCGTGCAAAAACAGTCTAATTTCGAAGTTGCCATTTCATAATAATCGACATATGGTCCACAATTGCACGATCGTAAGACGTCGGTTTTTGTTACCGACAACAGTACCATACAATTGCAACAGGCGATACGATTCGTCAAATTTAGCGATCATAGCGATTCGATAATTTAACGAGCCATACTACGGTACTTGCACTGCAGTTGTGCGATATATCGGCTGTATCAGGTATACAGACAATTTAATATTGTTTTGTTCAAACTAACTGAATCTGAGATCTGAGGCTTCAGTATCTGCAATTCATATCACTAGTATGAATAATCGGATTATTCCATATAACGCTTACTACTGCAAGGTGGAACGGTTACGTCGTCGTTGCTATATTTTTCTATCTTGGTCTTTTCACCGAGATATGAGCATACTTCAAAATCTAACAGCTAATATTTTAAGAAAGAAGTCACCTTATTTTAGACTTCTATATTTGTACCTAGTAATTATTTTTGTTTCTTCTAATCTTCCAAAATACATGGAATGGAAAGAACAATATAAAAACATTGACATATTACCTACTAGACGCGACATCTCAAACGAGGACAGTCGATCAGTACAAGTATGCTGGCCGGCATACTCTCCCCACACGTAGTTGGGCACTCGTAGAGATTACACGCGCTTTACGTTCGAAAATTGTGTATTCAAAATACAAAATTGATAATACACAATATTCGAACGTAAAGCGCGTATAATTTTTACGAGTGCCCAACTACGTGTGAGAGTATGCCGGCCAGCATATTTGCACCGGTCGACTATCCTTGTTTGATGTCGCGTCTAGTAATATAGGTCAATGTATAAAAATCTTTATACGTTTGTATCTCTACAGAAATCAAATACTCGTGGGGTAAGAACCACTCGCTTTTATTCATCGACAGCCCCGTCGGAACCGGCTACAGTTTCACAGACGATGACCGGGGCTACGCCACCAATCAGACCAAGGTAAGACTTATTCATTATCTCTTTCTCAAATCTACTGGAAATCTATACATAATAGTTCTGTAAAGTAGGTAAGTAGGTACCTACCTACCTTATATAATTCGAAATGCCCAAGTAAAGCGGGCTTTGGAAAATTTCTATCCTACTTGCTAAGATGTTATAGCTCGAAATTAGTTAAGAGGTCGAAAGTAGTTCTAGATTCTGTATAATTAGTTTAAATCGGGTACTTACAAAACTACTCAACAGCAAAAAAAAAAATGAGGTATAATTAGCAATTATTAAATACGTAAAAAAATACATTAAAAGTAACGGTCAATCTATCTAAGATCTTGCATAACTTGAAAAATGCCGTACCTAGATTTCGTACAAATACATTTAACTAGCTTTCCGGGCGCGGCTCAGCCCGCGAGTATGTCGGTTATCGCGCAAAAAAATTAACCTCTTTTCGCGCAGTTGGATAAAAACTATCCTATGTTTTTTTCCCGGGTCTCAAACTATTTTCATACCAAATTTCATTCAAATCGGTCCAGTAGTTTTAGCGTGAAAGCGTATCAGACAGACAGACAGACAGAGCTACTTTCGCATTTATAATATTTTTTTTTATTTTATTTTTTTTAATTGCTGGTAGGCAAGCCTTTGACCACAATCTCACCTGATGGTAAGTGATGATGTGGTCGAAGGTGTTAACAGGCTTAACCTAAAATTACTGGCTCTCAAGGACAGCTGCCGGAACACACCGTTAGGTGCTTGGCGACAGATTTTCCACTTGAGGGTGGTCGCTAGCCAGGCGGGCATTCGCAAAAATGCCCTTCCACCATGCGGTGAAGCTCAAGCCCGCGGCGGGATTCGAACCATGGACCTGCTGCGCGGCAGTCCATAGCCAAAGCCACTGAGCTATCACTGCTTCGAAGTATTGATTAGTATTGATGTAGTCGGAAGCATCTTACATCTGACAATATTTTAAGTACTTAGTTATTTATTTATTTAAGGTCGGGTATTCCCGTTTTGGCCTAAAGTAGATGTTGTTTTTTATAAACAAAGAAGAACATTTCAAATCTGAAATAAATATATGTTTTAGTTACATTCTTTCTCTTTATTGTGTATTCATTCAAATCACGATACGAGTAAATTTTCTCGATAGAAAAAAATCATGAACTAAGTTCGATTTGCGGTTTTTTTACCGGCCAAATTTCATTTTTAACAGGTACTAATACTCCACTTAATATATAACTTATACCATTTTGTAGGTAATTTAATTTGAAATACAACTAAAGCGATCCTTTTTTCTCATTACATCTATTCTTTTTTAAATCGAATATTTAAGTGATAATATATCCAAATGTCGCTCGTCAGTGTCCCGCGGGACGTCACCAAGACAAGATCTGTGTCAAATTTTTGCGCGCGCACTTCTTGGTATCTGCGTAAACAAATATCATGAGGATACACAATAAATTGTAAATAATTATTATTTAGTGACTCATAGCATATAATTATGACACAGTGTTTATTCCTCATAGTGTAAATATCTCTATTATAGAACATTAGAGGCATTAGATAGACTGTGTTTGTGTTTATCTCCTGTTGTGTAAATATTTTATGAAAACTTATGAGACAATATTTTTTTTTGGTTGTTTTCTGGAAATGGCAAATAAAGAAAATAAACCACGCACTAAATCACGGTTGAAGGCAAAAGAAAATGGGAATTGAAATATGGTAAGTAATTTTTTGTTTGTTTATTTATTTCTATTGACCACAGTCTAAACATAACAGTAGGTTCTAAAAGAGGTAAAAAGTTACTATTTCTAGTAATCCTTCAAAACACTTAACATTATGACTAGGTATGCATGGTTCTCAGATATTGTAGATTCAGTCAACTTTTCAGTTTGAAAAAGTGGTGATTTTTTTTCAGACAACTAAGTTTTTTTATGTTATTGTGACGGAATAAGGTCGAGGCCCATCCACCTGATGTCAAGTGGACTAACCTCTGCCTATAACAGATGCATTTCGTCACAAGTCACGAATTGCACTGCGCCCGTCACTTTGAAACATAGTTGTTAAGAGCAGGCAGTCAAAAATAATTCCCACGCTAGCTCCGCCCATGCGGCGCAACGATCCCCGCTGCACCGAACGAGGCGATGTGCAGCAGCGGCGCACGCGTCTCGCTTATAAACATATTTGTATACTTGATATTAGATTCGCGAACACAGATACCATTGAGACGATTTCAACTTTTTTTATAATCTTATTCACGTGACGAATTTCGATATATAAAGTAACTTTGTATATACTGCAATTGATGTCACGTTTTTATTTTTATCAACATTACTAATATTTCTTAGTAAGAAATTGATTATTTGATTTACTTTTCAAAATTATTCTTACGGTCGACAGACTTATTACTTATTACCATATGTTCATGTCTGCTCGACTTTATTGGTATATCATATTATACATATTTAACTGACTTCCCAATAGAAAGAGGGTTCTTAAATTGACTTGTCTATTATTTATTTTATGTTTGACCACACATAACTTTTTTACTGAACCTTACAATATAGAAGATTATTTTTTTGCTAGTACAGTTTAACTCTTTATTGGTTTCATTTTAATTTCATCAACACCGGCGAACGGTTTGCCAGTTACAGTCAACTTACTAAAAAGTAATTTGCGAAAATGCCTTGACGATCGCAGTGCTTCTAGCAAGTGGCAACTATGAATATAGATGAAAGTTATTGTTCAATAGTGATAAAAACACAAATTTGAGATCATATTGAACCGATATCAACCAGTTATTACAGACTGTTTAATTTAAAAAAATGTTTTCAAGTCTTTTTTTTTTAAAGTTTCTTTGCTATGTTGTTGCGTCGCAGTCTCCGTGTTTATAGAAAAAAACATACTGCACCAAACCAACATAAGTGAGACAAGGGTCGGAATATGATGGTGGTACATAACAGCCCAAACGGCACGATATATATTGATAAATGGGGTGTTTTTAAATTCTCCGTAGTAACGAAAGTAATGTTACTTGGCATCCGCGTGGACGATAATTTATGAATGAATCAACATTGTTCTCAGTATCTTGGAATGTGATTAATCAGATTACATGTTACACATCATTAGAATAAAGTAAAATACCATCAAATTGAATGAGCAAAATATTATATTATATTCGGTGAATATGGGTACAATTGACCTGAAATAAATGGATTTGATTTGATTTCATTAAATGTTAGTTGTGGGCAATATATTTTACCACGACTCGTCATACAAATATGAATTATAGTTTTTCATAACTGTGCTACTGTACACGTTCCCATAATAATATAATGCAGGTTGTTTTTTTATTGCTATCATATAATTTTTGACTATTAATTACTTATGTTGAAAATATGTTCGTAATTCGTATACATCCTATTTCGTTTAATTTTTCAGTTACAGTGGTAAACAGAAAGGTGTTATTTTACTACCACTCTGCTTTCATATACCAACTATGGTAAAAATTAGACCAACCAGATATATATCTAGCCACTTCTAAACAGCAGGATAAGATTTTTTTTTACCAAACTTGCAGAAGAGTCTACATACGCAATTGTAAGGGCCTTAAACTTTGGGATATTTTATGAAAAAAACACACAGCTGCAGAAACATTGTAAGGAACATGTTATACAGGCTTTTTTAATGAAACATGGCAGACAAGTGAGAGGTACTGGAACAGGTGACTAAATTAGACTTTAATATAAAAATAGTGGATTCTTAGATTGTTAGTAAGTGGTATAGTCTACAGAGGTTATCGACAAATTAAGTTAAGATGTATATAAATTAACAAAAAATCATTTATAAAATAAAAAATATATTGTTTTCAATTTATACAGTTTTAATGATATGCAAAAGTGTGCGTGAGAAATAACGAGTATCGGAAACGGAAAGTCAAGTTTTTTTTCAAGTTTGCAGTCCCCGTGACCACGATCACTGCAAAGTGTTTGAAACGTCAGGACAAAAATAATGATAAATATACAAGATTTAAACCGTTTAATGTTGTTTAATTACTATGTATAACAATCGCGAAAACCTGAGACAACATTAAGTTAAGAGCCCTTATTCCAGCAAAGCCATTTTACAGCCCTTTTCTCAAGGCTGGTGTGGCTAAGGTATAAAAGTTTTTGTTTTTTAAATGATGCAGGAAGAAAGTTTATTGTTTTTGTAATTGAGTGCATTAGCCATTATTGGAGTACAAAATTTTATGCCTAAGGCGGGAATCGAACCCGCGTCCTCCGATATCGCGTTCGATTCCCGCCTTAGACATAAAATTTTGTACTCCAATAATTTGTTTGATATGATTTCGCTTAGCACGCGATAGTGCTTGTAATCATATTTAGAAATATAGAAGGGTAGCAACATCATACCGAGAGTTAAGTGTTTGAAAAAACACTTCTTTCGATCAGATGAAGTCTTGTAGTCTGGTTGATGGCCGCGCACCGTCCCCTATGATGGTTAAAGTAATACAATTGGAGCACAAAGTTTCGGCAGAAATGCCAATGTCCAGGTGGCTGAGATGGTGTTAAGCATCCGACGCGATATCGGAGGACGCGGGTTCGATTCCCGCCTTGGGCATAAAATTTTGTACTCCAATAATTTGTTTGATATGTATTTATCTATCTAAAGCCGTTCCGCCAACAGGGCAGTTATACAAATATAATGAACCAAGGTATGCATGCACAAAGCAGGTATACAAACTACAAAACTAAGTTATTTGCCTATATGTATACAATTATGGTTAGAAGGACATAATCAAATATAGATACCTACATAGTAGTCCATTTAAATGTTACAATTTAAGGACCGAATATTGCAATTCCTAGAGGGCGCAATTTTACTTTTGAGACAAATCTAAGTTTGCGGGGTCGCCACCCTTGTGCCCCGGCCGCCATCTTGATAAAAGGGGTGAAAACACTTATTTCGCGATATCTCGGAAACGATGTGTCCTACAAAAAATTCCACTGCACATAATTTGTAGCAAATTATTTTTCCTACAAATATGTTTTTATAACTTTTTGCCCTAAATTAAAAATTTAAGAAGTTATAAGCAAAAAAGTGAGAAAATTTTCATATTTTTTTCTTGCTCTATAACTTTTTTTTCTTATTTTACAAAATAATACCTCAACCAACATTTTTGATTATCTTTTGAGGATTTTTTTATTTTATTTTGATTCATTTAACACACTGTTACAGCGCTCCAAAGTTGACCAGGTTCGTCAATGCTCATGAGAATCCGGTCAAAAAGAAATGTTTAACTTATTATATTTTTTATTGTAAACATATTCTTAAAAAAAATTGTTGAATTCGTACAACTTTACTTCTTCATTCCTGTTTTCCTTACCATAGAACTTACTAAATTTAACTTACGGAAGGATAAGCAGGTAGTAAAGGTCTGAGTAACCGTTTGGGTTCAAAGGAACATCTGCCTGCTACGACTATTATTATTATACGTAGGCTTAGCTGTTTCTTCTATCCCATTTTATTCTCTTAGTTGTGCTACATTTTTTGCAACGTGTAAACGTATTGAAAATTGTGGATATTATTTTCAGTTTTATCAATTAACCTGCGAGTTTCGTAAAAAAACCCTGAGCAGATCATCTACGAGATTGTTCTAGGGTATTTTTTTTGTAAAATGTATAAAAAAGTTATAGAGCAAAAAAAATTATTATTGCTTATAACTTCTTTAATATTTAATTTAGGGCAAAAAGTTATATAGAAATCTTTGTGGGCAACACAATTTGCTACAAATTATGTTCTTACAATTTTTTTATAAAACGCATAGTTTCTGAGATATTGCAAAATACGTGTTTTCACCCCTTTTTCCAAGATGGCGGCTGGGGGACAAGGGTGGCGACCCCACAAACTTGAGGTTAAGCTTCTTCAGACCCCCACATATAAAAAGATGTCCCAAAAATAAATTGCGTGCTCTAAAAATGCAAAGCTCATGTAACTTTTTAATGGACTATCGTTATAGTTAGTCAATGAGTAGATACCTCAAGGTTTATTATTAGGTTCATTTAAGTCTACTTTGTTTGTAAACAGTAAAGATGAGAAATGAATTTACAAAGTTACATAACATTCCACATTATTTATCAAAAATAAATAACACTGCAAAAAGGATCAAAATGTTTTATTCCATGCGACATCATCGTTGACCGCTCGATCCTTGCTAACGGTGTGCCCGTTTGCGCCGTGCTTCAATAAATGCCTAAACTTGACCGATCGCGCAAAGCGTAAAGGCTCTTAAGTCTTCTTTTTATGGCGGGAGGAAGTACTGAAGGTTTTGCACTTTGATGTTGCAAGTCACCCTCGACAGCCTCCTCTTGATTTTTTTTTTCTAGAAGTATCCGCAAATTCTTGATCCCGATCATTCTTTTCTTTGGGTGGCGGGGATCGACCAGCTCAGGAAGAAGGCAGTCCATATAGAATGTGACTAGTTTTGTCTCCATTTTTTTCCCTCCAAAATTCTTCATCTTTTTGTAGAATTTCTATTTTTAATTTTTTGTCTCCATACTACACGGCAAATAAGCATTTAGTGTTGCTCGATTTTATTTATAATATGTGGTAACAGATATTTATGACTAAAATTAACATATTTAAATTAAAAAAAAAAAAAAATACTACAAACTAATTTAATGTTCCGCTACCATTAGGCAGTGTTCCCAAAATGCTGGCCGCATTGCCACGTTGTATGGCAATGCTTATCCTTTGTCCAAAGTATATGCCAGCATTTTGGTCACAAGTAGCGTCGACCAGACGTTTTGAGACGTCTTTGAATAATAGTTTGGCGTTCGGTCCCCACGGTCCCAGCGTTTCGACCCCAAAAGGCACAAACATGTAACAACTACTGAGATTACTATATTTGCGCCTTTTGAGGCCTTCTGCTAGTTCAGCCGCCGCACCGGCCACTTTTTGGGTAGCAGGAATATGAGAAGGTGCTAAGGTATCGACACAGGTAGCGTCCCATACCAGAGGCCTTCCCATCCTCCACGGAACCAAAGTCATGCCGTCCGGCCTTTTACCATCGCCACGTACAAGGCCTAAGCATTTAGTTATATTACAAATGTGCATTTAGCCTTCAGTTTGATAATAACAATCAAATTTTTGATTGATATATATACCTGCAAAATACATTTTACAGACAATCCGTTACCTGAAGCCTTCAGAAAAGCAACTGTACATTTCTGTTTGTCCGACAATCAATTTCGCACAATTTGTTAGAATGTGTAGATAGAATTTGTTAAAAGGTAGAAGTAAGGATAAATGTCGGGAGAGCAGTCGAATGACACCTGTCAAAAATCCAAAATGGCGACTTCAAGACGGCCACCATACAAACTGCTCCGCCCCTGCTGAAGCTCGGCCTTCAGAAAGGGGGTGTAGTGAATATGAATAAATGAATTTAAATACATAAATTCAGATAATTTTCACGTCAGATTTTTTGCACGTCAAGAGTAAAACATCGCTCTTTACCATCTATCTAATACCCTAACTAATAACCGAAAAGGGGGCAAAGGCGAGTATAATACATATCAACGATGGCATACGCAAAGGCATATTGCTTCAGATAGGAGGCCGGCCATAAAATTTAAGTCAGTAAGACTTAAATTTTATGGCCGCACAATTATGTCAATGCGTTGTCTTTTGTGAAGGTACTCAGAAAAAATATATTGTTTATACCGACCCTACAGAGGTGTGACAAGTGCAGGGCGATAATAATGTAAAGTTTTTTTTTTTCAGTGTAAAAAGCATGATAGCTCGGTGGCTTTGGCTATGGACTGCCGCGCAGCAGGTCCATGGTTCGAATCCCGCCGCTGGCTTGAGCTTCACCGCATGGTGGAAGAACATTTTAGCGAATGCCCGCCTGGCTAGCGACCACCCTCAAGTGGAAAATCTGTCGCCAAGCACCTAACGGTGTGTTCCGGCAGCTGTCCTTGAGAGCCAGTAATTCTAGGTTAAGCCTGTTAACACCTTCGACCACATCATCACTTACCATCAGGTGAGATTGTGGTTAAAGGCTTACCTATCAGCAATAAAAAAAAAAATGTATGTATACATTTATACGTTTTTGTTATTTAAGTTTACCTGCTGCTCTGCTATGGATAGGTCAACATATTTTTTTGTCTAATATAGGTATTATAATATTTAAATAATATATTAAATATTATTTCGTTTACGAAATTTCCTGTGAATAAAATGTGCAAATTTAGTAATACTTTATTCAAAGATTACTCACTTATTTTCATATAGTGGAAGAACACAGTCTAAATTTATTATATGAGATGGCGACTCCGACAGTTCTCCCTGTTCCGAGTGATATCGGACTTTGACTGATTTATTATTTTTTTTCCTGAGAAAGAAGGTGCATTTTATGAGCACAGTCTATTTTATTATATATATGTACAGAATCTATTTATTCCACTCTATTATATTTGTATAAATCGTTACTTATATGTACATGTCTAAGTGATAAAATGTATATTTAAAAGTACCTATGCAGGTGATTTTGTAGATAATCTCTTGAATATATACCTACTTGCCTGATTCTGAATATTCTTTCATTGATATAAATCTACATTTAGTCTTGAGGGACATGAACAATGTTCGATGTTTTATTGCGATATACCCACCAAACCAAATGCTTTGATTTGCTACGCTTGTGTTATTATTATTTAGCAACACTCAACTCCATTTACGGTTGAACGGCAGCTGTACTTTAGAGCCAGATAATTTTAGTTATCACCTGTTTGGTACCTTCTACCACATCACTTACCATCAGGTGAGACCATAACTATACATTACCAGATATTATTATAGTATCCAACTAATCGTACTTAGATTAGTACGACATTTAGTTATTTTATAGCTCCATTACAGTACTAGTAACCTAGTAGGTATAGAATCTCTTAGTTCGATAGAGATAATATGTTTCATGAATAGAATAAACACCGAAACACAAACGAATATTAAATTTGCATAGGTAAAAATAAACTGAAATATTATACGCTCTCTCATAATTCTTGCAAAGTCTTTGTATCGACTCTTCTGCTTCGTTTTTTATTTTTTAGTTATCTTTATTTCCCATATTGATTGATATACCTACCAAGATACGTATTTATACTGCACAGCACAGGTGATAGCGCGCGAGCGATAGGTCCACGTCCAACGGCGCACAGCGCGGCACTGAAGGACAGCTCTTACGCATTGATTTTATTTCGTAATCCTAAGCTAATAAGGTTGAATATCGAATCTTCCGATTGACCGTAATCCTGCACAGAACTAAAGGTCGTAAGTCTAAAACACTATTTAATTTATTATGACAATACTAATTACTCTAGGTAAATTTTACTTATACAGCGGATAATAAACTACATTTCCTTTCTATGTTTGTTTATTATTAATATGTAACTGCTGTAGTTTCCAAGAAAACTCCAATAATTTAAAGAAAAGGCTTCATTTTGAAAAATTAAAACTATCGAGTAAATTTCTTTCAAATGTGTTTCTGACTGTACAACTGATAGAAAAAGGTTTGAAAAATCAAATATTTAAGTTATCGTGTCGATTGCATATTTAAGTTGCTTAAAAAAACTCGTCGAATGAGAGTATTTTTTCCGCAGCCTCGTCTTAAGTCTCATGTGCTTGTAATTTCAGTGGCTCTCAAGGACTGCGGACGGTTGAGAATTTTAAGAATGCCTGCTTGACTTGCTCCCATCCTTTCAAGTACAAAATCTGTCGCCTAGCACCTAACCATGTTTCTAGCAGCTGCCCTTAAGAGCCAGTAATTCAACGTTATGCCCGTTAAAACGAACGAGTACGATTATTGCCCTAAGTAAATATTAAAATAAGTGTAAATTTGGGCTTTTTACTTATTCTAAATTAGAATAAGGACTGAATTCTAAAACTGGAATTTAATAGGAATAATTTTCGTCATACTATCTTTATATTTTATTTTATGGTGTTACAGAGAAATTGATGGCAACGAGGACGCGTTTATTATTCAAATAGATAAATATAAGACTATTTTCAACCTATATCGGGACGGCGAATTATTGACATCTCCTACTTTTTAAAACAACTTCAAGAAAAAGAACACCACAATAATTTGTTTGAATGTAAATCAAACAACTTCTTCTTGATAGGTGAGAGAAGACATTAACTTATATCAATATTCAAATTTGAGTGCAAAATGTGTAAAGAAGTTTGTTTGACTTCATCTGAAAACAAGAAAGATAACACGTTGATGCTGATATAGCTGTACCACGGGAGTTATAGCTTCTGGTATAGGATTTTCTCAGATCGAGGAGTTGTTTTCAGCAATAAACATTCCCATATTTTCTTCAAGATGTTTTATTCAACTGCAGAATAAAGTTTATGCGAAATGTTATTTAAAAATATATGATTTAATATATATATATATATATAATAAACACATTAGATCTACTTCTGTAAATAAAAACTCTATTTGGTATTACCAGATTCAAGGTTACATTTTTTAAAACTAAGGTGAGACCAAAATTAATAAAATTTTATATGAAATGCTTACCGCCCGAAATTATAGACAGCAGAAATGAGCGTGGTATGTCCATTAGAAACTTAAAAATTCAAGATGACAACATAAACATTCACCCTGATTATGAAAACAATAACGACAATGTTCATCCTAATTATTCACTACTAGGAGAAAGCATACGTCAAATAAATTTAGAGGAGTTTTAGAAAATATTTTTTATAAACGTAACTACATAAATTTCATACGCGGAAAAGTATGAAATAACTTGTGGATGTCGATACCATGCAGATTCAAAACACTCTGAGCTCACAGTATCATTGTCCGACTTCCACAAGTTGCTTTCATCTTTTTTGGTGTTTTTTTTTTTTTTATGCCTGATAGGTTAGCCTTTTGACCTTTTGACCTGATGGTAAGTGATGTTGTCGAAGATGTTGTTCAGACTAACCTAGAATTACTGGCTCTCTAGTACAGCTGCCGGAACACACCTTTAGGTGCTTGGCGACAGATTTTCTACTTGAGAGTGGTAGCTAGCCAGACGGGCATTCGCAAAATGTCTCACCACCATGCTATAACGACTGCCATCCTTAGACAACAACCGGGACTGACGGCTTAACGTGCCGTCCGAAGCACGGAATCGCTCAGTAGTAATGTCACCAGTGGTCACCCATCCAACTCATGTCTGAGGCGGACGTTGCTTAGCTTTGCTGATCGGTTCAGAATAGCTAAGCACACTTCGCTACGAGCGCTTCAAAAAGGAGTCAGTGACGTTTGATTAATTTTATTTCAACTTTTTTAGTATCTTAAATATACGTCTAAGACAAGTTGTCACCCACAATATTGGTTAATATCAGCAAGAGTAGTAATTATTGTTAGTTTTAGGCTTATTTAGCAAATAATTTTATTAAGTAAATTGAGAGTAATTTACGAACTACTAGAACACTCATTTGTAGGTATATGCTGCTCAACATAAAATAATCATAACGATACGTTTAAGCGTTACTTTTTACTGGATTTGCATTATCCAGTAACATAAAAAAATATACGTGACTATAACTTTCCTCCATATTTTTAAGTTGATTAAAAAATTTAAACAGCAACTTTATTATTTCATGATAATAATACTCAATAAGCAAATAAATAATACCGTGTGGTGTTTCAACTGTAAGATAATAAAATAAGTAACAACAAAAAATAGTTGAGATATAAAAAAATAGTTGGTATATAAATAAAAAAAAAAAAGAATTTCAGAAGAAGAATGTTTCGATAGTTAATAAACTATTGATTCATGTATGTGTTTGTAGAATTCAACGTATTCTACGATTTATTTTCTTAGTAAACAAATGTTTTTCACAGTGATGGTTGTGTGGTTGACGAACAAAGAACCTAATGGAATAATGCCTAACACTATAAACTCTTTAGTAAATTCTACTTCGAATATGAAAACGAGAATGCAACCATGAGCCTTACATTAGTAGATAAGCCCATGTGTTCAATACAACGTTTGTAAGAATGTTTTTATTTTTTGAAGAGGCAGACCCGTGATACACGTAACCCTTCTTTTTTGAAGTTCCTGTTTCTCGCGCTGCTTTCTACGAACAACCATGCAACGTGTACCTAAGTTAAGTAAACATATTCTTGAAAACACAACAATGATTCATGTTCAGACTCCATAACTTTATCTTCCACCACCAAGCGCATCACCATTATACGGGTATAAAATAAATTAATTTCATTTTTGTGATGTATGCTGCAAATGAGGGATAAAATTTACAATGTATAAACTATCCTATGAAATAGCATACCGGTGTAGGTGCTCATTTATACTTGGTACATAGCTTCTTAGTTAAAAAAGAAAATGTGTAACAATGGAATGCAGCAAGTTTTGTCGAAGCAAGTATTTTCGCAGCAAACGATAACTCTACGACAGACAAAAAGGTAGGGCGTATCTATTACGAGATTATCATTAATCCATAATCAACTTAATTTCTAAATACGAAATTATAAATTCCAAATAACATATGGGAGTAGTGTAAACTAATACGGGCAATATTATGTCAATTCACGAAGTACGAATTTATCGAAATTTGGATCCGAAAGGGTTTCGTGGTAAGAAAAAGTGCGATCCTTCAAACGAAACTTTGAACTTCGTTTTTGGCAGTAGACCTCCTGGAGTCAATCAACTGTTTTAGTTGCACTGTGTGTGACGTGACATTGAGCTATTCGACGCTCGGTGTACTGAGAGCGGGAGACGATATTAGCCGACCACGATAACTGCCAACCTGTAATTTACCGGGCCAATTACTTGTCTTCGGTTCTACAAGGTTCGGTAAATATATTGTTAAAAATAACTTGCAGATCGGAGAGAACCTCTACAACGCTCTGCAACAGTTTTTGACCATCTTTCCTGAACTCCGGAAAGCTCCGTTGACTATTGCAGGAGAGTCTTACGCTGGAAAACACATTCCTTCTCTCGGCGTCCAAATCCTTTGGCATAGACAAGAAGATGAATCAATTAACCTTCAGGTAAAACTACCAAATGTTTAATTAATAGATTAGGCGTTATGTACTTTGAGGAAATCCATAATGACACAATAAATATATATTATATACGTATACCACGATTGAGAAGAATTATCCCGATCGTGACCTCGAAGGCCTACTGATGTTAATTCGTGTCCTGTAGCGGTTAAGGTGAGGTTATATTACGTATAAAAAAAAAAAAAATGTTATAATCTATGGCGGGAAATTGAAAATTTCATAATTTTTTGTTTTGTAGGGCTTTGTAGAATAGATTGATAACATAGATAACAGAATTAATAATAATAATAATCTTTATTCACAAAAAGTGTACATGAGTTCGTTCTTAAAAATTAGCTAGTAAAATTTGATATTACAATTGTGCAAGAGTATCTGCTGCTGAACTAGGTTCATCACCCGTGTTTCAGCATACAGCGCTCTTCCCCGAACCTTGGACTTATACTAGCAGTTCTGCTAACAATTAATATGAATCTATTATACAATTCTTTCAACAACCTATTATAAGCTAGGAGAAAATTGTATGTTCTTGTTCCTCTCTTTGTGTACTATGAAGGTGTGTGTGTGAGATGTAAGAGGGTGTGTGTATATATATATGTTCAATACCTTATATATGCTGTTATTAATTTCAGAAGTTCTTCTGTCTTGTCATATGACAGACTTTTTTACCAGTTCGTTACAATTTGTTTCATTTTTGATTTGGTACATGGATATATATTTAAATTTTTGTTAAAGAATTATATAAATACGGTCCTAAAAATACAAAAAAAAACCTAATAAAAGTGGTATTAAAACAATGATTGGCTGCAGACGCTGTGTTTTCGCCGTTTTGTTAAAAATGAGGTTCGTAAATTAATTTTGTGTGTTGTTTTGTTATAATGCTTACCACAAACAGCTGACGTACGGTAAGCACGTCACAGAATTTGTAAAGTGTTCATGGCAACCTTTAAAACAGCTCGTTGAGCTCCCTCCAACATTTTTAAATATGATTTTGGAGCTCCACCCCAAGACGAGATACAATCACAAATCCGTGATTATATATTTGCCTTATGAGTATTAGGCTCGCAACATCCTTGAGTTTTTTGAAAATATACATAATTTTCCGAATACGTCCTGTTAAATTTTGCTTTATTTTCATTGATAATTATCGGTTTATTTTGAAGTTCTCCCTGAATTTCTCAGGGCCTAGCCATCGGAAACGGCTTCATAGACCCGCTAACACTGCAGAAGTACAGCTATTTTGTCCGCGAAGTGGGACTGGTAGACGATGGAGTTGCTGACGTCATGAACCACCTGGAGAATGCCGTAGTGCAGTTCATCAACAATGGAGAGATGCTGAAGGCATACACAGTGAGTAATTATTTCCTTAAGGTATCTGCTTGTTGTTCTAGTCTAATAGTACGGTATTAGATAAGAGTTTCACACTACTTTCTTTTACTACTGCTGTACTGATATCCTATACCTAATCCACTATCCTGTTGGTAAATAAATGATAAGGTATATGTCGAAAGTAAAGTTACGTTCGCTTGAGGATTGGAATACCTATCTACAAAACGTGCAACGTCCGCTGCGGTTATTAGTTGGATGGATTACCGCTAGTGGCATTACTACTGAGCGCTTCGGTACTTTGGAGGGCACGTCGATCTCAGTCGTTATCTGAAGATGGCAGTTAAAATATTGTTACTTGAGAAAGCTTGATTTCAAGTCCCATTCAAATTTCACCATTGAGGAGGGGATTTTGGTATACTTCAAGTTGCAAAATCTTTTTAGCGCTATAATTGCAGAGATAAAGGGGATTTTTTGGAACTCGGTAGTGAAATATACTAGGTTAGCACTCAGACCAAATAAATTTATTCGGTCTGAGGGTTAGCAGAACACCACACGAAAAAAACACTACTGTAAATTCTGGTAATTTACTAATCCGGTGTTTTGCTCATCCGGTGTGTTGGATTCTGGTATTATGAAATGAAATGAATGAATTATGAAAATGAAAAGTAATTTATTTATGACAGTGCGTAACATTAAAATCGACATTGACATTAAAAGAAAATGTTTCACAAACAAACATGGAAGTAATAAGTACTACGTACAACAGGAATGAGCTGTTGTCGCAAAATTGAAGCCGAACGAGAGCTCAGTAACTGTACGTCTTATCCCTCTCTGGCGATGGTGACAATATTGAAATATGATTTAAGGACAATATGTATAAAAAAATATTTATGATCTGACGTCAGCAGATCATTGCTTCAGATAGATTTTAATCGAAGATGCTACTGATAAACTTGCCCTTTGCAGCACTGTACATTTACTGTTTTTGCTTGCTTTTTACACTCGCGTAATTTAGGTAGGTACTTACGTACTGGTCCTTGTGGTATACGACATGTAGCTGGACTGAGATAAAATTACGATAAGCTACCTATTGTGGTATATTTCATTAATTTGGTAAGAAAAAAACAGCTAAGTTTACATTTAAGTTTAATTCTAAATCAGATATTGTTAAATAAAACAGTCTTGTGAAGTTCCTGCCGCAAACCCAGCTTATTCCTTATATGTCTCATTGACTCTAATTTTGCATTATGAGTTAAACTAACATAAGGATCTTTAGGAAATCTGAAATTGAAACAAAGTTATTTTAATAGAGAAAGGAATAAAAAATGCATAGGTATTTAAGTTATTTGTTCTTGAACTAGGATTGGATAGTGACGCGACTTCTCTTTGACGGCCATCATCGTAAAGATGGTCGGTGACGAGAGGTCGTGGGAGGCGGCGGCCTCGTTTTCTGAGACAATCGTCACAGAGGGAGGCGGAGGAGCGGGAAAGGGAGAGAGATCCTCTATCTGTCCCGCTCCGCAGAACGCGGACACGCGGCGAGCCGATCATTCTCGCACTCCGTCGCCGCTCAGAGGACCTGGGGTGTCGGCCGTGGTGACAGCCGGTACTTTTTTACTTCTAAAATGTTTTTACTTCATTACAATACATTAATGGCATTTTTTTCTACAAACAACGAGAGGATAAATCAACTTAACTCTTATGTACAACATCTTCGACTACATCATCACTTAACATCAGGTGAGATAGTGGTCAAAGGCTAACCTATCATGCATAAAAAAAAAACTCTAAGTCACTGTTAGAACGAGACACAGGGTTCAGTGGTAGCCTTCTCACTTGGCTTCATTTTTATTTTTGAGCTCATTCCTGTTGTACGTAGTACTTATTATTTCCATGCAAACAAATAACATAGTAATAAAATTAAATGCCAACCCAATGCTAAGCTGTCAAAAATATGATCGATCTCAGCGTATCCTGGTTAAGAACCAGGGCTGATCTTCCGATGGATCCATCGTGTGACGTCACAGAAACATAATTATGACAATATTCCCTTGATTTTAAAAACTTTATTTACGCTCCTTAAGCCAAGATTAAGTCACGTGGATTATGTGACCTCATCTTACCTTTTGCAACTTCAAGTACTGACGGAAAGCGAAGTAAAGCCAGGTAGGTAAACCAAAACTTTCAAAACTGCTAATTTTCCAGTACTACAACTACTTACTGCAGCTGTTCCTCACAAAGTCCAATTTATCGAACCTGTTCAACTTCCTCCAAGACGTGAGAGTCCTGGACGGTGCCTACGTGGACTTCATTCAACGGGATGAAGTGAGACGCGCCCTTCACGTGGGCAATACCAATTTTACATCAATAGGCGAGGTGTACAGGAGACTAGTGCCAGACATTAAAATCGACATTGACATTAAAAGAAAATGTTTCACAAACAAACATGGAAGTAATAAGTACTACGTACAACAGGAATGAGCTGTTGTCGCAAAATTGAAGCCGAACGAGAGCTCAGTAACTGTACGTCTTATCCCTCTCTGGCGATGGTGACAATATTGAAATATGATTTAAGGACAATATGTATAAAAAAATATTTATGATCTGACGTCAGCAGATCATTGCTTCAGATAGATTTTAATCGAAGATGCTACTGATAAACTTGCCCTTTGCAGCACTGTACATTTACTGTTTTTGCTTGCTTTTTACACTCGCGTAATTTAGGTAGGTACTTACGTACTGGTCCTTGTGGTATACGACATGTAGCTGGACTGAGATAAAATTACGATAAGCTACCTATTGTGGTATATTTCATTAATTTGGTAAGAAAAAAACAGCTAAGTTTACATTTAAGTTTAATTCTAAATCAGATATTGTTAAATAAAACAGTCTTGTGAAGTTCCTGCCGCAAACCCAGCTTATTCCTTATATGTCTCATTGACTCTAATTTTGCATTATGAGTTAAACTAACATAAGGATCTTTAGGAAATCTGAAATTGAAACAAAGTTATTTTAATAGAGAAAGGAATAAAAAATGCATAGGTATTTAAGTTATTTGTTCTTGAACTAGGATTGGATAGTGACGCGACTTCTCTTTGACGGCCATCATCGTAAAGATGGTCGGTGACGAGAGGTCGTGGGAGGCGGCGGCCTCGTTTTCTGAGACAATCGTCACAGAGGGAGGCGGAGGAGCGGGAAAGGGAGAGAGATCCTCTATCTGTCCCGCTCCGCAGAACGCGGACACGCGGCGAGCCGATCATTCTCGCACTCCGTCGCCGCTCAGAGGACCTGGGGTGTCGGCCGTGGTGACAGCCGGTACTTTTTTACTTCTAAAATGTTTTTACTTCATTACAATACATTAATGGCATTTTTTTCTACAAACAACGAGAGGATAAATCAACTTAACTCTTATGTACAACATCTTCGACTACATCATCACTTAACATCAGGTGAGATAGTGGTCAAAGGCTAACCTATCATGCATAAAAAAAAAACTCTAAGTCACTGTTAGAACGAGACACAGGGTTCAGTGGTAGCCTTCTCACTTGGCTTCATTTTTATTTTTGAGCTCATTCCTGTTGTACGTAGTACTTATTATTTCCATGCAAACAAATAACATAGTAATAAAATTAAATGCCAACCCAATGCTAAGCTGTCAAAAATATGATCGATCTCAGCGTATCCTGGTTAAGAACCAGGGCTGATCTTCCGATGGATCCATCGTGTGACGTCACAGAAACATAATTATGACAATATTCCCTTGATTTTAAAAACTTTATTTACGCTCCTTAAGCCAAGATTAAGTCACGTGGATTATGTGACCTCATCTTACCTTTTGCAACTTCAAGTACTGACGGAAAGCGAAGTAAAGCCAGGTAGGTAAACCAAAACTTTCAAAACTGCTAATTTTCCAGTACTACAACTACTTACTGCAGCTGTTCCTCACAAAGTCCAATTTATCGAACCTGTTCAACTTCCTCCAAGACGTGAGAGTCCTGGACGGTGCCTACGTGGACTTCATTCAACGGGATGAAGTGAGACGCGCCCTTCACGTGGGCAATACCAATTTTACATCAATAGGCGAGGTGTACAGGAGACTAGTGCCAGACATTATGGTCAGCGCTAAAATGTGGCTGGAAGAGCTCTTGGAGAACTACAAGGTTATGCTATACAAGTCAGTTTGCTATTTTTTTATTAAATTAAACTTAATAACAAAAGCTTATTCATAAGATATTAATTATGGCAGCGCTAAGTTATCTCTGGAAGAGATCTTAGAGAAATACATAATTATGCTGAGAGGACCTTAATACTGGCACTCATTATATAACTGCTAAGGGCCATCATTGCATAACAAACGTTATAGCAATGCATGCAGTCCTGTTCGGAATGGTCTGTAAGAACTCAGTCACTAATTCCACTGGATTATATCTATCAAAAAAAGCCGTACCCTTGACACCGCCAGCTTGCGGTACTGGTAGTGTAATGGATATTTTTTAATACCTGTGCCACAACCTATACATTTTTTTTATTGCTGATAGGTACTTAAGCCTTTGACCACGACCTCACCTGATGGTAAGTGATGATACTGATGATGTAGTTGAAGGTGTTATCAGGCTTAACCTAGAATTAAATAATGTTGTCACTAATTCAATTAATTATTTATTTGCTTTAGTAGGTACAACCTATTCTTTGTAAATGATAATTACGTACCATAGAAACATAAAAATATATCAAGTCATTTCTATATATATATATATATATAATATCATATATATAATATAGTATTAAGTATATCAGTTATATACATACCTACCTCAGTCGGTCCAGTAGACTTTTGATCCTTATAAGAAACAGGATCGATTGGCATCAAAAAAGTTTTTGTTTAAAATGTCAATATTCTTGCTGACTGTGCATTTTTGGCAGAATCTATAGAGCAAATATTGCAGCTCAAAATATCTTTAAAATTTATGGGTAGTCTTCTGAAACTGTTTTCCTGTAACTATGACAGTTAATGTACCTGCCCTTACTGTCCCGTCTCAAAAATTCACCCTGTATATATATATATATATATATATATATATATGCCTATACTGAGTGGTGCTTCTTACATTCATAAATTTAAATATGTGATTATATTCATCGTATCTTATTAGACTTATGTAGTATCTCTATTCCAGTGGTCACTTGGACGTGATAGTGGCATACCATCCGTCCGTAAACACGTACAATTCCCTATCATTCTCTGGATCTCAAGATTTTAAGAACGGGAAACGGTCACCTTGGTACCACGACGGTGATTTAGTCGGGTGAGCTATTTAAAAATAACTGTTTTTAACTTCCATATTTGCTTAACAAACACTAGTAATGACACGTTGATTCATGAAAACCTTTTCAGGGAACTGTAAGGCAGGAACTATGGATTTCCACTTGGCATACAGGAGCTACGATCTTGGCATACAGGCCTGTTCACGAACGAAGACGCGCTGATGCCCATTTGTACGGAAGGTCTCGTTCGTACAAGACGTCTTAGTGTGTGTGTATAAATGCTAATTGTATAGGTACATTTTTTTTTATATTATGGGTGACAAACAAGCAGACGGTCCGCCTGATGGTAAACGTAACCGCTGCCTATGGACATCTGCAACACTAGCTGCGCTGCCTGCCCAGAGAGGAATTTGTAGATGCCCCTTTTAAAATGGTCCATGTCGTAGCCTCGCGGAAAGACCTCCGGAGGGAGGTCCACATCCCACAAGTACGCGGAAGGAGGAGCGACCAAAGCGGTGTGTGATGTCCATACTTGCTGGATGTGGGGATGGGACTTTTGACGGTGTCGAGATGTGCGGTGGTAAAATTTCGACGCAGGAATAAGGTTGAAAAGCTCGTCGGAACATTCCCCAAAAAACAATCGGTAAAAAACACATAGGGAACCTACATCTCTGCGGAGACTGAGTGGATCCAGCCTGTCGGAGAGCTTGGGATCGTCGACTATTCTAGCGGCATACAGTAAAATTATAAAATAGTTATACAATATCATCGCGAGGGCAGGCAGCACTCAGAGTACGTTTGCTCTGGACTTCCCCTTGAAATATATAAATATCTTTTCTATTAAAAAGAAAATAGAAATAATTATAAATGACGTCTTACAAGATTCTCAGAACTATTATACGTAACAAAATCACAGTAGTTAGAATTTCATTAATATTCTTTGTAATTTCATTGCCTTACTCACAAATATAATTTGGTAAGTACATAGGTAGCTGATAATATACTCGTAGTACGGTAGCTAGCCTTTCGCTAGAAAAAACTGCGATTACATGTATCATTTGGACGAAATCAACGCTTGCTGTTTGTTACCCATGTTGATGATCTATTTAGAAGTAGGGGTTAATATTAAATATTTAGTCCACTAGGCGCCTTACCTTACTTGAGCCTATCTAATCGTGCTGAGATCTGTTCTTCAGTTCCGACTCATGATGCAAAAGTATCATGTACTAACATTATCTCATCTGCGCAGGTACTACAGAGAAGCAGCAAATCTAACAGAAGTGATGATCAGGGGCGCCGGGCACATGGTGCCTGCAGACAAGCCCGCAGTCTGCCTAGGACTGATCTCGGCCTTCGCCCGCGGCATATCCCTCAAGGAAGACACAGCTAGCCTCGTTAATGAAGAAAAAAACTTAGTTCGGAGGCGCAAACTACCGCCCAATCTGTAAAGGAACTAGTATGTTTATGTGTGGTGTTCTATTGTATACCTTATTAATTAAATCATAGGAAATTTAGGTTACATTCAGGAATCTTTTATTGTTTATATCTTCGAGTGTATGAAAATTTAATAGATACCCAAGTTTAGATCTCTTACAACGAGAGCAGTCATCAATTAGCATATACAAAAACCTATTGCCAACTGGTAAGTATTGGAAAATTCAAGTACTGGATTGTCGGCTACTGAAAATAGCCTCTCCTATTAAAGGGTGGCACCCAACGGGGATGTGTGTAGCTAAATTGGTGCCTACTCTTGCGATCATATAAAACATTTTATTAAACCATTAGCACAGAATTACAACACAGTAGAAGCAATGACAGCCGAGCGGTTATAGCTATGGCACGGTAATATTAGGTATCAATACAGTATTTCAACTTCATAGAAACAGACGAAGCGCGAGTTATAACTCCGCGCTTCGATCTAGGCCTGCGCTCGGCCTGCAGACAGTCTCGGGTGTCGCGTCGCGACTGTGCCGCAGTGGGGAGCGAATGGTTTGTTGTTTTTTTAACAATAACCGCGCGATTTTTTCACCGAAAATTTGTTCAAGTACATATTTAATATGAAGAGTAGGTAAATATATTGTGCTTTGGTTAGGTACATTCGTCAAAAACGCATCCAGAGATAACTTTTTTTAGATTACCTGGAAACTGAAAGGTATACAATAATAATCAGTACTTCAGTACTAATATTATAAATGCGGAAGTAACTCTGTCTGTCTGTTACGCTTTCACGTCAAAACTACTGGACCGATTTGAATGAAATTTGGTATGGAAATAGTTTGAGACCCGGGAAAAAATATAGGATAGTTTTAATCCAACTGCGCAAAAAGAGGTTAATATTTTGCGCGGAATGATAGTTATATATAAAAATGAAAAAAATTTACTTACCAGTACATAAGTAAAATTATTTTATATTCTACATATAGTTGACGGTACATAATGTGTGTCTTTTTAATAGACAAGTATTTCCTTTTATCCCACGGAAAAAAACTGATTCAATAAAAAAAATAGTGAATAGAGGAACGGAAAGTGATTGAAATGAGCGAAATAGGTAGTTATAAGCTATATATTCGAATGCGGATTTTTAATACTTTAAAATTTAATAATAAAGCATTTCAGACGTCTCACAAATATTTTTTGGTTGTAAATATTTAAGACAAAGATATTTAAGAATCTAGTCAAACAACAACACGCATTTTTGTGTACCCTTCCTGTTCAATTCACAAAGTATTTTATATGTTTATATATAAAAAAAAATTACAATCACAAAACTAAATGGAAACACAAAGTAGGCAAATGAAATTAAAATGCTGGATGCGGGCAGCCCTATCGCATGTTTACGTACAGCGCAGCTGCAGCTGTAGGTAGTTATTTCAAGGGCAGAGCCGAGTTAAAATACTGTATGTATAATATAACCGTGGCTATGGAATGCGGTGCCGCAGGTCCACCGCTAGCTTGAGCTTCGTGGAAGGGCATTCGGCGAATGCTCGCCTGGCTAACTACCACCCTCAAGTAGAAAATCTATCGCCGAGCACCTAACAGCGTGTTCCAGCAGCATAACTTGAGAGCCAGTCTCTGAGAAACTAAGAAGGAAAGACAGAGTCTAGTACAACATCAAACTGAAGCCACCATTCCATATATGTGTTTTTTATTTAATTATTGGCAACTGTATTTCATATCTGTTTTTTTTAATTTATTGGCAACTGGATCATATATGTGTGCGATGGAAGTGCTGCCATATGAAAGAAAATATAACTTATTTGTGAGATATACGGCTGATAGATTTTTGATAATATAAATATACAGAATATAATTACAGCAAAATCTTTTCGTTAAAGTACAATACTAGTGCACAATCGAAAAATACAAACAAACATATTTTTTTTAAGTAGTGATGGCTCAATGGCATTGGCTATGGACTGCTATACGCTGTATAGCTTGTTTAATTAAAGTAAACCTTAGTGCTACGAACACTGTTTTTTAAAACCTGCTTACTTTCGGAAACAACCTAAAATGTATGTCGAGAAACACTTTTGTTTACACGTTTATTCGAAATAATAAACTCAATTGCGTTGAAAATATTAAATAAAGTACATTACATTCCAATTCAAAATTATTTATTCAATTTAGGCGTCTACGACGCTCTTATGACGGTCAATTACAAATTTTAAAATTGAGATATTCTACATTGTACCTACTGCCACGTTCAGCAAAAAAATTTATAGAGCCACTGCGAGAAGAACGGGCAAGAAACTTGGGGCCATTCTTTTAAACGTCTTTTAACAATGTGTTATATACAATATAATTCTATTATTACAATATTTGTTTCAATTACAGAGGTGTCAGGGGATAGCTTGGCAGAGGCGGAATTCTCCAAGCATTTTTGTCGTTTAATCAGAAACTGTGTAGTAGGCTTTCTTTTCAAATATATACAGACTCGGTAAAGTTAATATATCAATTTCTTTAAAAAAATCCCTTAGAGATTCCCTATATATCCCTATAGGATCCATTTCATATATGACTCGAATTGCACGCTTTTGTAAGATAAAGATTGTCTCTATCTCAGCAGCAGCTCCCCACAGCAATACGCACAATTAAAAACTAACATGTGTTTTGAATACTAAAGTCGGTTTTTAATTTATTTATTCCGTTATGTGTAACGTGCGTAATGTGGTCTATCCTGATTGAGGACAAAATTGGCAGAATTTGGATACGTTTGTGTGAGTGAGTTGTGTCTTACATAAAATGGGCTGAATTTTATGCTTCACTTTTGATTTTCTTTAGACTCCCTCTTTCTTACTTAATTGCTCTGAGGAGCCAGTAAAATTACGGGCATATGAGACTATAACAGTAACGAACAGCGTTACCGCCAGGTACCGCAAGGAAGCAGTGATGGCTCAGTGGCATTGGCTATGGACCGCCGCGCAGCAGGACCGTGGATCAAATCCCGCCGTGGGCTTAAGCTTCACCGCAAGTGGAAGGGCATTTTGCGAATGCCCGCCTGGCTAGCGACCACCCTCAAGTAGTAAAATCTGTCGCCAAGCACCTAACGGTGTGTTTCGGGAGCAGTCCTTGAGAGCCAGTAAAATTAAAGGCACATGAGACTTAACAACTATGTCTCAAGGTGACGGGCGCAGTGCAATTCGTGACTTTTGACGAAATGCATCTATTATAGGCAGAGGTTAGTCCGCTTAACATCAGGTGGGCCTCGAGCATGTACCGTCACAAAAACATGCAAAAAAAACCTATGTACGCTGTCACAACATTTGCACATTTTGCACACACATGCTTGGTTGTCACGAATTCAAATGTAAAATACTTTCATCAGGTTAACCTACTTATTTTATTATTATATAATCATATTTAATAATACACTTTAAGGCGTCACGTCTTTTGCTGGATATTAATAAATAATCCATAATTTCGTAGGTTTATAACTTTTGTATACATAACCATAGAATTTGCAATTTTGCAAAAATATTTGCTATAATATTATAAAAAGATATTAAACGCTAGCGAACATGTAAATTATTCAAGTGTAAACCATCTTCAAGATTAAAAAATCTGCTATTTGCGAGTTGGACTCGGTTTTATAATTATTGTGTGCAGTTTTATAATAAAGTTCCCAAAGATCCAAAGAAACGCTCACAGAAGGAAAATTCAAGTTGCACGTGGATATCATTATGACTAAGAAATCCTCATAGAGATATAAAATACTATTTAGAGTGTCAGCCGTGTCAGTTTTCTTAGAAAACGAGCGAAGCCAGTTCAACACATGTAAGTGATACTTGACATTACATCTTTATTGTTCACTACGAACAATCCGTTTCCCTGATTAGTCCCATTTTTACCCAAGTGAAACGTTTAATAAGTAATTTATAACAGTTGAAAATACACCTTATCTAAGGTTAAAAGTTTGAATTTCTTGTGAACTTTGTCAAGCTGTCCCTTTCAGTGAGAGAGACATATATATGGTAATTCCCCTAATATCTGGTGAAAGTTTCCAGTCGACAATATCTGTACAGTAATTGTGCAGTCTCTCAGTTCAGTAAAATTCAATTTTGAAATTGTTCCTTGGTAAAATCTGAGCATATATATACAATTGAAAAATAGTTCACAAATAATTGCACGAAAAATGATTACGAGAACATAATTATTGGGATAGCTAGTAAAATTTAACTTTTTTTTATTTATTTATTCGGAATAAAAAGTGGTATCCTAGCCAGTGATGCAGTATATTTTTATCGATAAACTTTTCCATCGACTTAAAACGATTTGTAGGTGATGCGTTGAAGTGCTATGCGTTTGTGCTATAATAAGTTTTTATGCGGTTTTATATAATCATTTGAATATGTAGTAATGACAGGCAAGTAAGCGTCTTGGCTGGTCCCTATAGCTTACTAGTATGTCTATACCAAAAACATTAAAGACCGCTGAAAACAGAAGCACGTGGAAGAGCATAGTACATCGAGCGATTAACACTACTTCAGACTAGACACGACCTTCAGCAGTAAAGATGCTTAATAAGAAATAGACGATAAAAATAAAATAAAGCTATTACTGCGAAGCACAGCTTAATTTCGATACAATATGTTTTAGGCTTGCCTATTTGTAGTAAAATTATCACAAATACATGAAATTCACGTAAAGGGTGGTAGTAGAGATAGGCACAGATAGGGATTCATAAAAATAAAAGACGAGGTTAAGGTCGAAGTCGTGGTATATATAACAAGAGGTATATTGCAGATGAGGTCAATAAATATACATGTTGTCAGTTAATATAAATTGTCATGTCAAATTTTACCACGTAGAATCTAATTATACTTTTAATTTTTGATTTGATATAATTATATCGATCGAAGCGCAAAAATTAATTTGATATAAAATGTGCCTTATTGTGGTGGGTGGGTGCGGAAGTACAGCCTACTGGTGATATATTCGTGTCAAATAAAGGGGTTTGTGCCAATTCACCCTGCTAACCTTGACATAATTGGGTGCATTTCCATAGCACATTGTTTCTTGCAATCTTTTACTTAAGAAAACTTAATTTACATTTCTCAACATAATAATACGATCAAGCCATTTTTATGAGAGATTTAAATCTTATTATGAAATCGGAAACCAAGTGAAATAACAATTTCATGTGTATAGGAAAAAAGTGTTAAAAGAAATTTAACAGAAAAGATATTTAAAGTCTCCTAAAAAATTTTTTTGTGAATAATTTAAATAATTTCCGTTATAGTAGAGAAATACATTTTTTTTCTAGTTAGCCAAGGATGCATGCTTTCAAAAACCTGATTATGAGAATATGATTTACGCAAGTCTCAGGGTAATTCTATAAATCTGGCTATCGACCGCCAACGGCGCGCGGCGCCAACCGGGATTCCGATTTGTTTGTTGCGAAAAACAGAATTTCTTCATGTGCCGGAACGCATCAGCGACTTTTTCTGGCGGCCATAACCACAATGATTACTTCACTTTTCAATAAATAATTATTATTCAGTGCGTTCATAGCAGCAAATAACATATCAATATTGCTTATGGACCATTAATGGGAATATTAAAATCATGCTTTCTTTCTTGTAAGTATTTAGTATAAAAACTTAGATTTACGGCCCGTTTTTTAATCCTACCCTGAGGTTGATATAATTACGGCAATCCTACAATTTCCTTGAACAACACTGTAACAACACTGATCCGCACTATTATTCCTTCGTCTGTGGTATAGTCATTATTACTTTTCTCTATGGTAGTATCCCGTCCTCTCATCCTCTGTGGAATGTGATATTATGACATTCTCTTGGAAAGGAATGGTGACGTTTTCTGAGTGCGACCAACACCGAATTTTATTAGAATAATCTAAATATACCCAGAGGAACTTTATACTTTTAAAATCTTAGTCGCTCTATTATGTGGTTTTTGCCTGTTTGTTCAGTTAATTGATATACTGTAGTGTTCGGTAGAATCTTTTGGGAAGTGGCGTCATAATAACACATCATGTCTCTACCTTCGTATGTGGTTTGCGCATTGCTGTTTATGACGCCTATTAGAGCTTTCTATCTGCCGGGCTTAGCGCCAGTAAACTATTGTAAAGCCGGTGAAGACAATGGAAAATCATGTAAAGTAAGTAGATGAGGCATGACGAGCAGGAATCCTTGACTCTTAGAAATGATGTGTTCCAGCACATAAGAGTTGACGTGTATCAACAGCAAAACATGCTTGATAAGACACATTACAGAATTTGACAAAACTTTAAAAGGCTCTAAAAACAAGAAAGTACATTCGTTGATAGGCAGACCTTTCACTGCCTGTTAAACATTTACAGATGTTTACAATTGATTACAAATACTTTTATTGACTTTTAATGGGTAACCATCTTAATAAAATAATAAGTTGATAAAATATGATAATTCAATTGGTCAATATCATACGGGCGCAATGCCACTTATTTGAAAAAGCCTTGAATTAAATGAAATTGATTAGCTTATGCCTATTAATACCTGTATTCAAATATAGCTGAATATTTTCTTACTTTCCAGAATGTGATTCCACTTTACGTCAACAGGTTGAATACAGAAGAGTCTGTTATTCCCTTTGAATATCACCACTTTGACTTCTGTACTACTGATGAGAGTCAATCACCTGTTGAGAACCTCGGCCAAGTAGTGTTTGGTGAAAGAATAAGGCCAAGCCCTTACAAAATCAATTTCTTAGAAAATGTGGAATGCAAGAAAGTGTGCACCAAAGATTATAAAGGATCTGATACAGACTCAATTAAAAAGTTAAATTTGTTGAAAATGGGCATGGCCCTGTACTACCAACACCATTGGATTCTGGACAATATGCCTGTTACATGGTGTTATTTGGTCAATGAAGGTGGCAAAATGTATTGTAGTACTGGCTTCCCTATGGGTTGTCAAGTACGCAGAGACATGGTAAGTAATACATCTTTTAAAGGTAATAAGTAATTAAGATTTAAAAAAAAAGTTGTATAGCATCCTTAATTTTTACTTTATATTATTATTGTTAAAATATCTGCCATCATAACAAAACTCAGTAAAAAATTTAAATGGCTTCGTATCCCAAAAATCACCACCTTTTAAATGTAAAATAGGTTTATTTTATGTATATAAGATGGTTATGTTTAGCTGAAAAGGCTTGCATTAAGATCCTGTTTATTCATATTGAGGCTTTGCTACTTTTTAACAGCATCATTGAAAATAATACTCATTTATAAAAAAAGAACAACAAGAAGAAAAATGCCAATATTGATGAAATTACAGGCACATGAGACTTTACAAGTATGTGTCAAGGTGACGGGCGCAGTGCAATGAGTGACTTGTGAAGAAATACATCTGTTATAGGCAGAGGTTAGTCTGCTTAACCTCAGGTGGGCCTCAAGCTTAATCCGTCACAATAAAAAAATACTCATAGTGTGGTGTATCCTAAAATTTGGTTTAAATAAAATAACCTTCACTTAAGGAATTACAGTCAAGATCAGCTAATATGTAATGGTCATATTTTGTTAGCCATTAGTTGTGGTTGTTCCATATATTATTTGACAAGGTTCTGCTTATCAAAAGTACAGAACTGCATAGATTCGGTGACAGGACTCTATAGTTAGACAAATTTGGTCATCTAACACCTCCTTGCAAAACAATTGTCAGAATATCATGGGTCTACTGTATATTTTATCCATAAATATACAAAATCAATTGAGTACTTATTTAGTAACAATTTTCTGAAGTATCAATATCTCCCTACTATACAAACAGCTGATTTATGGATGTAGACTTTTCTGTACCTGTATATAATATATTTAATCATATATTTACTTTTCTTTATTTATAGTATCAAAATTATAAAGTAGTAATTTAGTATTGATGAAAGATAAGTAAGGCTGAGACTTGTGGGGATATAAATAATTACTAATTCCTTACGTAATTCCATCATCACCATGAATAATATATAGAACAATAACAAATAATGGCTAACAAAATATGACCATTACATATTAGCTGATCTCGACTGTAATTCCTTAAGTGAAGGTCATTTTATTTCTAGTCTATTTTAGGCACCTTAGATATGCAAATTAAATTAGTTCTTTATAAACATCTATGTGAAACTAAGTGTGACTAATAATGTTTTAATTTATAAATGTAATGTTAATTTTGTCTACCTCTTTCGTAAATAATCTTTTATTTGCGTGCAGATGATAAAGTTAATCTATGCTTTTGGAATATGGGGGCAAATATTCTTTTTGTTCATCGGTTGAATTATGGGTGTGAAATTCAGACCACCAACTCATTAAATTTATACTAAAAAAATCCCTACACCCTCTTGTCTCGAGACTGCATCTCAATCTCCAAAAAACCTCCCATGTCATCCAAAACTTTGAATTGTTTTATTTAATTTTACTGAGAGTGATTATTTTGGAAATAATTCTTAAATTATCTAACAGATTATGGCATGGTGTTAGGGTGTTTGGCTAATGTTATGCCTAGTTTTTCTTCAAGTACAAAATATGTCAAAAGGCCAAACACCTGGCAGTGTGTTCCTGCACCTGTAAATGAGAGCTAGTTCCTACGAGGGGTGATCCAAAAGTAATGATAATCAAAATAATACACGTTGGTTAATGTTACAAAAATAATTTATTTTTCTACATAGTCTCCTAATGAGGCAACACATTTAGTTAAACGTTTTTCTAAACCTAGGATTCCCTTAGAAAAAAAATCTTTATCTTGACTCTCCCAAAATGCCTCAACAGCTGCCATCACTTCGCTATCATCTTCAAATTTCTGGCCTCGGAGATGTTCTTTGAGCCGAGGAAAGAGATAGAAGTCTCTGGGAGCTAGATCTGGCGAATAGGGAGGGTGTTCGAGCAGTTCGAACTCTGTTTCTTGAATGGCAGCCATCACAACTGCGGCTTTGTGAGCCGGTGCATTGTCTTGGTGAAACAGCACCCCAGCTCGCAGTTTGCCGCGCCTTTTTTCTTTAATGGCCTCCCGTAATCTTCTTATTTGGTCTGCGTAGTAAGAGCCCGTAATAGTAGCTCCCTTTTCCAAGTATTCGACCATAATCCTTTAGCGTCCCAAAAAACGGACGCCATAACCTTTCCCGCCGAACTTGAGACTGAATTTTTTTCGGCGTCGGTGAGGAGGCTCGTTTCCAAGACATCGACTGCTTTTTTGTTTCCGGGTCGAAATGGTGGACCCAGGTCTCATCCATGGTCACGAAACGTGACAAAAAATTTTCTTTATCGGCTTGGAACTTCTCGAGATTAACCTTTGAAATGTCAACTCGTTTTTTCTTTTGCTCGTCTGTTAACATTCCCGGTACCCAACGCGCAGAGACCTTCTTCATGTGCAATTCGTTGGTTAAAATTCTTTGAACGCTACCATAAGAGATCCCTGTCATCTCAGCTACGTGCCTGACGGTCACTCTTCGATCTGCCATCACGATATCCTCTATCTTTTTGGCATTGTCTTCAGTGGTGGACGTGGATGGGCGTCCTTCACGATGTTCATCTTCCGTGGATGTTCTACCCAGCTTAAACTCCTTGGCCCAGCGTGCAACCGTGGAATATGGAGGGGCAGAGTGCCCCAATGTTTCCACCAAGTCGTTGTATATGTCTTTGGTAGACATTTTTTTCAGAGAGATATTTAATGACAGCTCTGATTTCGTGTTTCTCCATTTTGATGTTATCACTCCGGTTGTCAGTATTCAAATGAATGTATCTCCCTGGAATCATGGTGTATTTATACGATTTTTTCTCGCGCACCTTGTAGATGAATGAGCAAGCAAAAAAAAATTTTTTTTAGATTTTAATATGGTCTAGAAATACCTGATTATCATTACTCGATTTTAATTGATCACCCCTCGTATTTTAAGTTTAACCTGTTTACTATCTAATACCATATTTACACTTACCACTTTAAAGTGACCTATCAGGAACAAAAAAGTATGTTGTCATTTTTTTGTTATATAGAATTAATCATAATGGTACATAATATATTTAGATATACTTGATACACGAACTGTTTACCGCTCCAAAACGTCTGCAAGCGGCTTATTAAAGTAATATTAAGGGCGCACCGAGCTTTTTAGGTGCGCCGCGTATGTTTGCGTAAGTAAGGCACGCCAACAGAATCCATCGGCCGAAGAATTTACATCAGCGGATAGGGACAAAGCATCGCGGCTCTGACTAAAATGGGCGCAACATGCGTGAGTTTGAGTATTTCCTTCGTATAATAAAACAAATACCTATTTGAAAAATGTAATGTGTATACGTTATAGAAAACATGTTGTTTTTTTTTATTATTCAAATACTCTCCGTTAAATATTTACGCCGTATTAAGGGTTTATTTCGTGTTTTAGATGTTACTTTGGATTTATTTTCTATCGAGAATATTTTAAGTAATCGCATTTCCATAGTATATGATTTATAGAATGAATCCTGAAATATAATATACATTAATTACATAACTCAAAATTAAGAAATAAAGATACAGCAAGGGATCAAACGAACCACAATTACGTATCGCTGCCTCGGTGCAGGCTAAAAGTTAAGTGTGAGAAAAGAATTAAGTATTGGTATTTATAAATAACCATTTACTATAATCCATAACTAAATTTGGATATTTCTACATGAAACTCAGTTGTTCTCATTATCTTTGACATGCAAAGATTATTTATTAGTTATAAACCCAAAACTATCCTTAATATATATTTTTTTACTGGTGGTATGCCTTTATTTAACAAAATACCACAAACAATATACAACACTACAGCTATACTAAATATATTGTGTTTTGAGTTGGTAGAGAAAACATATTATATAATATGTTCTCTTATGTGTGATAAGTGCAGAAAGATCATGACGAGTAGTTTGCTATCACTTCCGGCAAGTAAGCTGGATTAATAGACAAGCACTTACAGTTTTTATATATTTCCAGGATACATGCACCCCCATAGTGAATGTGTCGCCTGGGCAAGTTGGAGCATACTACTTGTTCAACCATGTGGACATTGAGATCACTTACCACAGCGGTAGAGAGGAAGAGTGGGGCGTTGGCTTTGGAGATAATGGTGGCCGCATCATCTCTGCTAAGGTAACATATTCACTATAACCAGCAAGATGCATCTAGTTTATGGTAGAATTTATTTATTTTACATAAACAACTGTGTATGTGCAAAGTAAAGCCTGAATCTATTGATTATCAACTGTGGCTAATCCAGTGGTATGCGCATCACCTCATCAAAATTACATGTGCCTAGTATAGGCTCCCTACTATTACGTGGGACCTAAAAGCATCTGATGTGGGTGCTTGTTATACACTTCTGCCATGTGAGACAATGCTATTCATAAAAATAAATACCCTCCTGGAGTAATGTCTCTTGAAACTGTGCCGCCATATTCCTTTTGGAGGGGGGGGGGGATTGGGCCTCCGGGTCTCCCACAAATCGATCGAAACGCAATGGCAAAGCCACTACTTCACGTCGATATCATGTGGGAGAGTGGTACTGCTCCGGCCGTGCCGGCCCATTCAGCTGTAACCCGTAGAGCTACAGCGTGGCACTACCACTAGGCATGTGCTGATCTTAAGATTTTTGTAATAAGAATTTTATAAGTTCTGAATTGTTAAACTAAATTTAATCTATAAAGAAAATGACAAAACAATAATATACATATTTATATGTATAAGTACATACTCATATTAAAATACATACAGATGGTTAATGTTTAGGTTGTTATGGCACAATATTTGCACATTGAAGTAATTATGTTATGTGATACAACATCAACAAGGTGACATTTTGTTATTGGTTGCATATACATATTGCTATAATAGTGTACTGTATCAGCCTAATTGTCCATTCCTGAATGCAGCATTTTTAGGGTTCCGTACCCAAAGGGTTTTTACCCTTTGGGTACAGGACCCTATTACTGAGACTTCGCTGTCCTTCTGTCCATCCGTCCGTCCTTCTGTCACCTCAAGACTGATATCTCAGGCTGTATCTCAAGAACGGTGATAGCTAGACGGTTGAAATTTTCACAGATGATGTATTTCTGTTGCCACTATAACAACAAATACAAAAAGTTGGCCAAGTGCGAGTCGGACTCGCGCACGTTAAAACAAAAAAGAACGTTAAAATATGAAGTCTAATGTTGATAGCATTTGACCACAATCTCACCTGATGGTAAATGATGGTGTGGTCGAAGGTGTTAACAGGCTTAACGTAGAATTACTGGCTCTCAAGGACAGCAGCTGGAATACACCTTGAGGTGCTGGGCGACAGATTTTGAGATTTACTTGAGGGTGGTTGCTAGCCAGGTGTGAATTCGCAAAATGTCCTTCCACCATGCGGTGAAGCTCAAGCCCGCGGCGGGATTCGAACCATGGACCTGCTGCGTGGCATTCCATAGCCAATGCAACTGAGCCATCACTGCTTCAAGATTCCCCATCAAAAATGGGTTTTCTTTAATTATGGGTTTTTTTCATACATGTACACTCCACAGACTCCAGGGTCCGTGATTTTTACAATTAAGACATATTTTATTTAAAACAAGTAGTAAGAAATAGGAAACATGCATCATTGGGGGAACAGTGTTAAAAGAAAAGTTTTGTATTTCTGGTAATGTCATTAGAACTAGCATCCAGAGCAGACCAGTGTCCTCATGTTTGGCAGGCTGTAGGTTTAAGATGGCAGTTCTTCAGAAGGTGCTGCACCTTCTGGTATTATGTCCTTAGTCACCTCTTATGACACTCACAGGAAGATCTGGGGGGGTACTGTTACGGGTACAGCCCGGCAACCCATTGGTAAAATTTTAGCGTGTTATTTGGATTTACGCTAGCTGTAAATATAACTAGTATACATCCAAGTTCCTTGTTATACAACACCAAAGCTAAAGGTTCTTTAAGATAATCATGTGTAACAAATAACAATGTTGTAGGTACTCATATGATAGTTGATAAAGGCCAGATTTCTGGGGGAATTTTTCATGCAGGGTAATTTAATGCCCTACCATGAAAGGTAGGGCATAAAGCGAATGCCTGCCTTGCTAGCAAAAAATTCTGTCACCCAGTAACTAACGGCGTGTTCCGGCAGCTATCTTTGAAAGGCAGTAACTCTGGGTAATATTGAACAACATCTTCAGCTGCATCATCACTTACAATTACAGGTGAAATAATGGTCAAAGGCTATAAAAATATAAGGAGATGAGACAAAGAAAGCTGGCAGGTAATTTGAATTCGATGTTTGTAATTTAGCAGTTTGGCGTGAATAGCAGATGACAGATTATCTGTTTACTTATAATTTAGATAATCGGACAGAAATAGGCACTTTAATTTATCAATATAACAGTTAATAATAGACAGAGCGATTGGCAGTGTGTCACAGTATACTGTAAATTTTAATGTGTTGATAAGAATTTGTAGATATGTGTTTGTTTAAACTGTTTAGCGTACAGACACATTTGGTTTGCTAGTTAATGAATTGGGTTAGGACCGATATTAATGTATTGTTACTAACTTTGTGATTAAGTATGAATATTGTTACATTAAATGTACATACTTCCGTACATAATGTCACACCTGATTCCTGGAAAGGTAGGCGGTATAGCAGCTACAGATTTTCTAAGGATTTCCTGATTTTAAACATATATAAATAATACCACATTCACAGAACACCATATTCGCAAAATACCAAAAGTTCAGTTGTGTTTTCGTTATCTGGTGTTTTGCAAATCTGATATTATGCTGTGGATTCTCCCAAACAATTATTGCCCTTTTAAAGGTTTTACTTAAATAAGAAAAAGCAATATAATCAGTGATAGCCCAGTGGTAATAGATACACTGCCTTGCGCAGGTTCAGGGTTCGATCCCCGCAAATTGATTGAGAATTTTGCAAATTCTCGTCTAGCTTGCAACCCTCAAGTATGAAACCTGTCACCAAGGACCTAACAGTGTGTTCCAACAGCAGTCTTTGAGAGCCAGTAAGAAGTTACAGGCACATGAGATTTATCAACTGTACGTCTCAGGGTGATGGGCGCAGCGCAGTTCTCCACTTGTGACAAAATGCTTTTTTGCTGGCAGAGCTTACCGCTTAACATCAGGTAGGGCTCATGCGTGTTCCGTCACAATCACAAAAAATAAAGAAAGAGAGGCACTTGTAATATTGGAAGTTAAAATTAAGAAGTATTTTTTTATCTTCGGCAGACATTTCAAGACGCGAAAAAAGACAGACAATTGTATTGCTTGCGTCAACCAAAAATTATGGAAGAGGAGTTTTAAGAAACTGTAACTGTGTTGTTCTATTACTAAGGCTCCAGGAATGTGCAGGAGTTTCGGTATTCAAAATTTTTTTTTCCACACTATAACCATTGGTCGTCACATTCGAAGACATTTTCTTTTTACGCTATCGTGATGGAACAAGCACTAGGCCCACTGGTGTTAAGCGGTCATCTCTGCTTATAACAGATGCAGTTCGACACAAGCTCGTGGCTAAGTGTACTGCGCCTATCACCCTGACATAAAATTGTTAAGTCTCATGTGCCTCACCTTCATCTCATGTGCTCAAATTTACCGGCACCCATACCCTTCACACGAGGACACAGTTCCGCTAAGTATGTCTCAGACTTCGAGCCAGTGTCGCTGCGCATGCCATGGCTCCATGGAACCGATGGAAGTACTAGTGTGTTCCGGAGTCCGGACTCAGTAATGTAAAAAATATTGGGCGGTAGAAATAGGTGCCATGGGACAGGATACATCAGGATGAACTCGCACAAAGGGTTCTACTGCTATTAAAACAGTACTAATGTATTTGGAGAAGTATTTTTTGTTTGTACCATGTTCTTGATTACTTATAGTTATACTCGTATGTACTTGATACTTTGTTGTGTCAAATACAGTAAAAAAATCTGTTATTTTATATAAATACAGTTATTTAAATGAAACAACGGATTAAATTCAGTTTATTCTCAATTTTATTTTATCCTGACATTTACGAAACATTTTGCAGTGCTTGTGACCACGGATACATAGTTGTTTAATTTAATTTAATATATAAAATTCTCAAGTCACAGTGTTTTTTGAAAAGTCCTCCGAAACGGCTAGACCGATTCCAATAAAAAAAATAGGACGTAACCTATTTTTAATTATAATCTACGTTATTTTTTGGAGTACATTTTTTGTTACAATTTTTTTAAGATTTGGCATTAAAAGTTCAAACAAAGTATTCACTAGAAATAATATACAGGGTTACTGGTAACTTACGCAAAACCTCTTAAGAGCAATATCAGTACATCACAAGGAACAAGTTTTGATATTTTTTTTTTCTGAAAACTCAATTTAAAAAATCATCAAGATTTTCTTATACTCTCTAATAAATTTTAAATCTATAGCGTCGCAAATGTTAAAGCAACAACGGAGCACGTGTGGCTACGTTACTCAGAGAGCTACGAACGTAGCTACACGCACACACGTAAGCGTAGTCAACCAAGACGCACCGTAGATACTATTAGTTATTCTGTAACACAGCGCGATCTACGCGGCATCTCCATATGCGGTATGGATATCTTTCTGCCTACCTACCTACACCATACTTACATTTACCGTCCACCGGATGTTTCTTATTACATGCACACTGAGTCCACAATCCCTTCATACTTTACTGGCTAGATTAAAAATAAAAGTTGATAAAAATACAAACAATCTATTAGGTACAAGTAATTCAGCAACAAATAGCATCAAAGGAGGCGCGCGGTCGCACATGTGATGTCTAATTGTCTACCTGTCGCGTAAGTAGCATTCAGGCACGATTGCGTACTTTTAGGGTACACAAAAACTTCCCACGTTTTTTAATCTATAAAAATGCCACTAGGGGTCACCCATCCAACTTATGACCGCAGCGGACGTTGCTTAACATAGTTGATCGGTTAAGAACGACTAAGTTAGTACCTCCGCTACGAACGCTTCAAACTTAAAACCTAAGTTCGAAGAAATTAATTTTAGATTATTTAAATATTATAAATAAAACCGGCAAAACAATAAAAAGTAGATTATTTTTTTATGTAGGCGTATTTAAAGAGTGGAATCATTCTTATTTACAATCATTGAACTATTTACAAAATATATACATACCATTTTACAAATTATCACCCCTCAAACTCAATTCCCGGGGGTGACGAAGTCTATCACGTGCAAATTGTTCAAAATAATCACCGGTACAACCCACACACAGTCCACATCTGAAATACAATTGTTCTTGAACCCAGGAGAGTACGGGTTCATGGGGGTTTTCGTGACACCACAAATGTTCGTTTCTAGTATTAAACAGTCCCACTCTCCCAAAAGTAGCCTCATCTGTCCACAACACAGTCGGCCTCTCGGCAAGCAGCATGTTGCAGAATGTGACGCGATGAAGGTGGAACGGATATTTTCCTTCACTGTGCATGCGAACAATTGAGACACATCGAAGCGTTGAGCTGCATCATTTGTGTTCGCTGCGGGGTAAGCCTCGAAGAAATGTAGGATTGCGTCGTGAGTAGCGTAACACTAACACAAACACACACACACAAACACAAACTCACGGCAAGCTTCAGACACGTTGTCTCCACACCTAGCATAAACACGCACCATTTCGGTGTATTCAATATTGGTAGGTAGGTATATCGATATGCCATGTGCATCGGTCGCGATACGTCACATTATTATGTCACGTCACAACCGGCGCGCGCGCGGCGAAATTCGCGACTGTCGAGTGTCGGCTCGGCTTGCTTAACTAGCTCAAAGGACAAGTGACCGTCCCCTTTCTCTGCTAATTCTTCTAAATAGCGACACCGACACATCAAACACGTGCCGCGGTCCGAACTCTGTCTTAAACTGTGACTGCCTCGTATTTTCGTACCTCGTAGGTAGGTACTATGAGGAAGTCACAGATTAAGCCAGTGTTACGTGTCTGTAACTGACAAAGAGATTTTAATGGTAACTGATACAGAAAGCTTGTGAACCTAATACCTATAAGAACTTCATGCTTAACCAGGCTTAGGAATGTCTACATTAAAAAAGTAATTATTACTTCTTTGCTTATGCTAGAACATATGATATGAACAACATAGGTAGGTATCCATCGTAATATTATGTTTGACTTTTATGTTTTTACAAAACTATACGTAGGTAGGTAGGTATCACAAATTAGTCCAGTGTTACGTGTCTGTAACTGACAAAGAGATTTTAATGGTAACTGATACAGAAAGCTTGTGAACCTAATACCTATAAGAACTTCATGCTTAACCAGGCTTAGGAATGTCTACATTAAAAAAGTAATTATTGCTTCTTTGCTTATGCTAGAACATATGATATAAACAACATAGGTAGGTATCCATCGTAATATTATGTTTGACTTTTATGTTTTTACAAAACTATACGTAGGTAGGTACCTACCTACCTATTATTGGTTTAAATCTTACAGCCTTGTTCACGCTGTTTATCTCTAATCTAAAAATACTTTAACAGTACCTACCTAAGTCCTAAGTAGGTAAGTATCTAGATATCTATCATTTCACATACATAAATCGAAGGGTTTTATTCAATAAAGGCCTAGGTAAATTAAGTGCCTACCTAACGATAAAGACGGCTGCCTGATAAGAATCCTAACGCCTAGTGATCGGGTTGTTGAACCTCAAACGGGTCCAAAAATAGACTAAATATCAGTATTTTCACTAAAGATGGTGTAGTAGGTACCTACCTAGCCAGACATCTATCGATGACAGATGTGTACCTGATAAGAATCCATTCCAGTGAGTAAAGGTCAGTAAAGGCGGTGGTACTACAATAAAATGAATATTCTGTGCCGCCGGCTTCGAGAGTCGGGCGGCGCGTGGCAGCTGCCACCTAAACTTTTGACTTTGATCTGCGTGCCGCATGCCACGCCGTGGTATTACTAAGTTAGTATTATAATTAATTCTACGGTACCTATTGCTACTATTTACTGTATTTTAAAGAAAAACTCCAAAAAACAATGTTGTAAGGTCTTATCAGTCTACTTTGCTGGTAAAGTCGAATTTTACAGATATTTATTTAATAAAATCCACCGGTTAAGTGGTAAAAGGCGCCGCCCGCGCCGCCCCGCGCGTGCCGATGGCGCGGCGGCGGCGGCATGTGAAAGGAAGATCAAAGTCAAAATAATAGCGGCGGCGCGTCTTTTGGTCCGGGAAATCCCACCCGTTTTATATCTTAGCCGCGCGCCTGGCCTGCTCTCGGCGCGACAGCGGCAATCGATCAGTCAGTCGCGCTCGCGAGTTAGGTACGAATTGAGATGCGTCGGGGCATAGTTATTCACGATTTCGCAAATAATAAGACGATGTAATTTCAGTAGGTGCTTAATTTCGAGTATTAGTTCGAGTGACAGTGAGATGTGGTGTGATGATAATTATGTGCCTGAAACCTGCCGCCACAGAGGACAGAATACAGAGGATATTCCCGAACATGCCTACATCACCAAGCCGTGTAGTGCCGCTAGCAACACAGCCACTTTTATCCAAGATCGTGTTCGGCAACAACAATTTCGGTCGTTAGCAACAGATTTTCTGATTGTGAGGAAATCTGTCGTTTAACAACGCCATCATTATGCGGTAGAATATCTAATAGACAGACGTATAGGTTGGTACTACTTACTGCCTTTATTGACGTTATTTTAATTTAGGTTGTAACCGTTAACGTAAACGAGCCGAAACTGTAGGTAACTCTTAAGATGTTATAATGTTAAATAAAAGTTGTGTTGACAATTAGGGTTTAATAACGCAACCCTTACTTGGTAGGATTCCCATCAGGTACACGTCTGGGTGGGTACTACCACCTTGATTAAAATAATGCAGTTTTTAATCTGTTTAGGGTCAACAACGACATCACTAGGCGATAGGATTCCTATCACCTCTGCCTATAACAGTCGCAATTTGTCACAAGTGACGAAATGCACTGCGCCCGTAACCCTGAGACATACAGTTGTGAGACATAGTCTCATGTGCCTGTAATTTTTACTGGCTCTCAAGGAACACACACAAGTACCTAATGTGCTTGGCGACAGATTTTCTACTTGAGGCTGGTAGCTAGGCGGGCTAATGCAAAAAAGGTGCCCTTCCACCGTGCGGTGTTGCTCAAGCCGGTGGCGCGGCGGTGGTGATCGAACCAGGGACCTGAGACATTGCAAGTTATGGCTATTACCACTCGGTCATCATTGCTTCAATACACACACATTACTACACCATTTGAAATCACGGTAATTTTATGTGCCCTGAACCCTTTTAGAGTTTAGCGACGCAATCACTAGGCGTTAGGATTCTTATCAAGAAGACGTATGTGTGTGTAGTGTGTACCAACTTTATTGTAGTTACTGACTTCTTATGTGACTGAACCAAATAACAAATGAAAGTTGGGTGCCACGAGTACTAATAGGTATTGTATGGGTTACGTGCGCAGGAGATCGCTGTGCCGCGCCGCGCCGCCGCGCTGCCCCGCCACGAGGCGCTCATCTCCGTCGTTGTCGTGTCGCGTCATTGTCCATGCGCCTTGCACTTATCTACCTGCTGGCTACTACATACACTGCATCGCTAATGTGCACGTGTACAAGTCCTAGTGAATATGTATGTGACTTTGTCCAGCAACGTAGGTACTTCATATTTATTTTATGGGTTTGTCGCTATTTAATTTACTAATTAAGTATAAAGGGATGGTAGACCCAGTGTACATACACGTAATAAGAAACATCCGGTGGACAGTATGTATGATGTAGGTAGGTACCGTGGAGTTACCGCGTAGGCTTCGCTGTGGCTTGGTTGACTACGGGTGTGCGTGTACGTGTGTGCGTGTCTACGTACGTAGCTCTCTAAGTTACGTAGCGGCACACGCTCCGTTTTTGCTATATCTTTTGTTACGTTACGAAACAGATCCAAAATGTGTTAGAGAGTACAAGAAAATCTTAATGATTTTTTTTATTAAGTTTTCAGAAAATTTTTTGAGCTAAACTTGTTCCTTGTGATGTACTGAAATTACCCTTAAGAGGTTATGCGTAAGTTACCAGTAACCCTGTATATATGGCAAAACAACGTTTTGCGGGTCAGCTATTAGCAGCTTTTTATTTTGTATGACCCTGCCTGGTACAGGGATTCTGCTTTATTATTACTCATACCATCATAATCATCATATAAATATCATATCCTATAATAATTAAAGGTAATATCGTCATCGGAAACTGAATTGTAAAGTGTAACCGAACATCATATGTGTTTTATATAGCCACAGATTTCTGCATCGGTACCTAACGAACGATACTCGGCCTCCCAGATACTGATTATTATTGTGGCGTGTATAGTCTGCTATTATTTGAAGTAAGAACGTATTGCGGTCACTTTAATGATAAGATGCCACAGTTTATGTTTTGTGTATATATTTCTGGTTTCTGTTTATTATTTTTATTATCTATTTCACGAGACTATTGATCGAAACTGCACTTTGCATTCTGAAGTCGTTAATATGGCAAGATAATACATAAGGTTCTTTTATCGGTATCGTCGACGCATCCAAACTACGCGCTACGTAAGCGGTCAAATGCAAACCTAAAATACTTTTAAAGAGTTGGTAAAAAAGAAGGTTCGTTCAATTATAAAATGTAGGACTCTAAATAATCCCCATAACGAATATCATATTTAGATGGTGGAATGATTCGAGTGTCTGTCTGTTTAAATGACTTCGCGAACGTGAATCAGACGGAAGAGCGAAACAAGTCGTACGGATTAATTATTGTTCAGTACTAATATTATAAATGCGAAAGTAACTCTGTCTGTCTGTCAAAACTACTGGACCGATTTGAATGAAATTTGGTATGGAAATAGTTTGAGACCCAGGAAAAACGTAGGATAGTTTTTATACAACTGCGCAAAAAGAGGTTAATGTTTTTGCGCAATAACCGACAGCCGCGCGGGCGTATCCGCGCCCGGAGAGCTAGTTATAATATATTTGACAATCCTTCTGATAATCTATTAACTTATTACATTTAAAAATAACTGATGCTATCGTGTTTATCATGAGATCTGAAACGATATTTCAATTATTTACTATTACTTTAAAGATAACAAAGTCCTCATATCGCAACCTGACACACCAACGAGTTTTTTTTAACTGTTAAGGCGCGTCCCCTGCCATTGTTTTTTGAAACATTGAACACCTGAGCATGAAACTTTGTCTATGGTCAAAACAAAACTTTGTTTTACTTTTCGTAGCTTGCGGAAATCATTTAAACCCCACCTACAGGGGGATGGGCACTGGCATTTGATACAATCAATGAGCAATTACCTACTATATGAACCAATGAAATGTACAGTACGTGTTTCTGAAACAAAGTTTTTATGTATTGGCCCGTCCCTAGCGCGTAACAAAGGTTTGTGTACGAGCTCAATGTTTTGAAAAACTTGCAGGAGAAGCGCCTTTATTAATACATTGTTTAACTTTTATAAACTTTTTAAGTGCTTATTGCTGAATAAATGATTTGCGTGTCACTACTCACTGAATAGTCTTATCCACCCTTATATTTTATGTCCCGTCATACAAAAATACCAAAGTACATTGTTAAATTTAAACTCATCTGTATTTTCTTTTTTATAAATCGTACCTAGGACAATGCTTTAAGCCTGAACATAGGTACCACGAACTTTAGGGCTTCTACGCACACTTATTGCGTCAGCACCCTATCAAAGGCCACATTCTCACGACTACTCGAGGTGATAACAATACGGCGTTGGTTAATTTTCGTTACTGTATGGAATTCCATACCAATAATATTAAACTTGAGTTGAGTCAATACGCTGCCGTGTAGATCAATGTGCGCGAACCTTAATACAAGAAGTTAAGAACCAATTATCGTCTCTTAATACAGTACGCTGTTAGTAAAACCCGCTCTTAAAAGTTACAGTTTTAATGTAAGCTTACTGAGTTTCAATAAAGGTTATAGTGCGAATTAGTATTAGTATTTCAAGCTTGAAATAATGACGTTGGTGTTTCATTGTAGTGGTAGGAGTTGTGTGGTATATTTTAGAAGTAGGGCTGTATATTTTATTTATTGAGCTTATAGAACAATAACAAAATGTTCAATAATTCCACAGATCAAGCCAGCCAGCATCAAACATCCGGATCCTAACAATCTGAACTGTGACGCGCGCAACTCTCCCCTAGAAATCCCAACCAACTTGGACTCTGACAAATCCTTCTCAGTGACATACTCATACCGGATCACTTTCATCAAGAACAACACCATAAAGTGGTCGTCGCGGTGGGACTACATCTTGGAGTCAATGCCGCAGACCAACATACAATGGTTCTCCATTCTGAATTCATTGGTGATTGTTTTGTTCCTCAGTGGAATGGTCGCAATGATTCTGCTAAGAACCCTGCATAAGGATATAGCTAGATATAACCAGATGGAGTGCGGAGAGGATGCTCAGGTAATTTTTGTCTTAACAGCCATAATCATCACGTGGTTAAAATTAAATACTAGTTAAATTTTTCGTTTAGTTACAGATAGATTGCATTTATAATATTAGTACTGATTTACACCACGTTACACCTATATATGTCGTCTGTCCCCAAGTACCTAACGGAGTCCTGAACAACACCTTCAACCACATCATCGTTTACCATCAGATGAGAGAGTGGTCAAAGGCTAGCTTATCAGCTATTAAAAAAAACTAACGTCCATAAAAAGGAGGAAGTTTTCAATGCATACAATTGAAATGACATAACACATATTATTTCTATTGGATCATGCGATCCTGGTGATTATTTTTTGTTAGGTACAATATATCTCGACATTGGTGCCATTTTAATTTCATCAACTTTATAAGTTACAGATGTTACAGTCACTTAACTGAAAAAGTATTTGCCCATATGCCTATACCTAGATGACCTGATATTCAATGTCATTTTCATATCTTTCTGTGTAATAAACTCAATTTCGTTTTTTTTAATTCAGTACTGGGGCAAAATGTTAAAGACAAGCTTATGCTCATTTCACTACTTTCTAACTCAAAAAAATACTTACATTTTCAGGAGGAGTTTGGTTGGAAGCTGGTGCATGGAGACGTGTTCCGCCCTCCACGACGTGGCATGCTCCTGTCGGTGTTCCTCGGCTCAGGCTCTCAGGTATTTTTTTTTTTTTATAATCAAGTAGAATATCTGTCGCCAAGCACCTAACAGTGTGTTCCGGCAGCAATCCTTGAGAGCCGGAAAAATTACAGGCACATGAGACTCAACAACTGTATGTCACTGGGTGACGGGCAAAGTGCAGTTCGTCATTTGTCATGAAATGCATCTGTTATAGGATGGGGTACCACTTAACATCACGTAGGCCTCATGCTTGTTCCTTCACAATAACATAAAAAAATATGGAATTTAGCACAACATTTGAAAACGACATGCGCTATCGATAAAAATCGAAAACATGCTACTACTAATAATGCAGTGCATGCGCGGACGCGGTCGGGAGCGCACGTACTCCATGAAGAAGCGACTCTGAAAGTCGCGAAACCGGTCCAGATCGAGCTACTCGACTGTTTTTAACGTAAGTGAAATCGGTGACAATATTATTAATAATGTAAACGTTTAAGTTTTATAAATTTGTAATATCTAGACAGCGAACATCAAATTAAAACAACACATATTATATACTAGTTTTTTTTTTATTGCAGGTTTTCGGCATGACTCTTGTGACGTTAGCGTTTGCATGCCTCGGTTTCCTCTCTCCAGCTAACCGCGGCGCGCTGATGACTTGCGCGCTCGTTGCGTGGGTCCTGCTTGGGGCTAACGCGGGATATGTCAGCGCCAGGATATACAAGAGCTTTGGAGGCAGGAGGTGGAAGAGTAACATACTGCTTACGTCGATGGTCTGCCCCGGGTAAGTGTCTCGCAAAGATATAATACTAGCAAAATGTTGAGCTTTCTGAGGGCTAGTTCTAGGCCGTTTATTTTACAATTTGATTCTATTGGTGTCATCTAGTATTAAGTAGATTAACTATGTATTTGAGTATTGAGTTTAGCTCTGTTGCAGCATTGTTAACTCTTTGGTTTTCTAACAGATGGCGTTAGTAGTACAATAACATTCTATCCAATGACTACAAAACTGTTAATGTTCAGTTTTTTTGTGGTCACAAGTATTTTGTTTTGTCAGATAACACATCTAGATTGGAAATTAAATTACTATGTTAAAGCACAAATCTATAGGCGTGATAGTTTTTCAGTAAAGTGTGCCACAAAATGTATAAGTTTTGGGATAGTGATTTAGGCTGAGATTCAGAGACATTTGTGTAAGACAGTCAAAGACCAGTCTTAGCCTAGCGTCGGCTAAGCCAATCTTTAAATTTCATATTCAGAGATATGGTCTGAGTCCTACTTACCTTGCTCTTTGTTTAGATCACACTCTATTATCTATGGCACATTTTTCACTTATGGAATGTTTACCGGTTCTTGTTTATCTGTGCATCATGATATAAAAAGAAAAGGACAAGAACAACAGTATATAAAATGTGATAAAAGTAATGAAACAAAATAAGGGCCTTTTTCAAAAGTTCCTGAACAACTTTTTGCACCATACGCCTCAGTATCTCACTTGGCGACTCCTGCTTTGAGACAGGCTAAAGTAGTCGATTTCCACTTAAGGTTTAATGAATCGCATGATCCTGGGATTAATTCCCAAGCCGAATTATGGTACTGGATTCATCAGGCATCAAATCTTACCCCTTTGGGATACAGGCATGTCGGTATGATAAATCCACCTTAGAGTAGCTTGCTATTAGATGAGATGCTGAAACCTGAAATCTGCGTTAAATCAATAAAGTAACAACAAGGTTTATTAATCAATTAACTTGTAGTAGTTGTTATGCAACCTTTTATATAAAAGAATAGCTCAGCTGCTTCACTAAAAGTAAAAATAATGGATCAAGTTAAGATCGTGATCTTAAGCTTCACAACACAGTTTAAATAAAACATACAGTGAATGCCTTTGATATTTTCTAAAAGCCGATGCGGCAAGATGCTAGTCACGACGCCTACCGTTTTATTTTTTTTGTGTTTTATTTATTAAAATGTTGTATACCAACAAAATATAAATTTTTAATATTAACTATTGATTCAATATATTAAAGAAAATGTGTCTGCCATGTTGGATTTTAAAACTGATTTCATTTTTGTAATCAGGACACCAAAAATCCTTGAAAGTGACATATGAGTGTCCCTTACAAGGTTTTTTTGGTCCATTTTACTTCAAAAATGTGTCCACCATCTTGCATTACATAATGGATGTTAATTTCGTAAACAGCACCACAAAATACCTCCAAAGCGTCAGCAATATTATTTTATTTAAAAATGTAGCGGACACATGTCGAAATTATATAAGGATAATTTTTCAGTGACGGTAGTAAGCATTTTGTAAAATACAACGGGGTATCTACAACCCTATAGTAGAAATTCGGTCGCCAAGGACTTAACGGTGTGATCCAGAAAGTATACTTCAAAGCCAGTTCCCATTCTAGGTTTTGCCTGATAGCACTATTCACCACATCATGACAAAACACCGGATGGTCAGTCTCTGATATTAGTATTAAAAAAAATATTATAATCTCTACTTTTGTTCCAGTGTGGTGTTCTCGCTGTTCTTCATAATGAACTTGGTTCTATGGGGCAAGGGTTCATCGGCTGCAGTACCCTTTTCAACCTTGGTCGCTCTCCTCTCGCTGTGGTTCGGTGTGTCGGTGCCACTAACCTTCATCGGTGCTTACTTCGGCTTTAGAAAGCGGGTGAGTGTTAATAGTACATAACTGCAGCGGCCAGCAAAGGAGGCATTGATGGACGAACGTGTAAATGTGGGCTGAGGCGAAGCCGCGGCACACATACCTAAGTCCATCAATGCCTAGTTGTGGCCAAGGCTTGTATAGTGCTTATCTCAAATAATGCGCGGAAATTAAAACAAAGTAGTACCTAGGCAGATTTTTTTTTGAAGATACAGTTGTTAAATGTACAATTTTCAATAAACAGCGTTCTATTTGCAAGCCAGATCGAAATTTAAATAAAACCTTTGATAAGTTACCTCCTTGGTTGCCATGCTTCGAAGTAAATGATCGTTCCATTTTTAAATTACACGACAGATATGACTTTACTATGCAATTTATTTGGCCGCTAGACACGACAGATATAGATTTTCATACATTTTTTGCCGGCCGCTGCGCGCATGTATTTGGCCAGTACAGCAATTTCGATTTATCTCGAAGAAGGTTGTCAAAATAATCCTTCCAAGCATGTTTAAGAAAATGTACTTTATCATATGACAAATTATACCCTAGGTTTCTTTGCCGTCCCCAACCTTGGTATGTGGGTTGATGGGCTGCTGTACTATGTCCTTGAGAGCCAGTAATTCTAGGTTAGCCTGAGTCATAACATCTTACACCACATCGTCACTTACCATCAGGTGCGATAGTAGTTAAATGATAACCTAACGAGCATAAAAAAAATACAAAAAAAACTAAGCTATCTTGATTGGCGTTGGTTCCATGTTGATCATATATAATGGAACAATTTAATTTAATTTATAAATGCCCCGAATTTGAAGTTAAGGAAGTAAATAAGCGCAAAAATGTATGGGTGATAATAAAGCATGACATGTATCTTTAGAACCTAAACCATAGAATAGAATATCGTTTATTTGCTTAAAATGTTGGTATAAAGAATGGAACAATGATTTTGAAAAGTGTGCCTCTTACATTTTGCCAAACTGTGGCATGCAAACATTAATTTACAACAATAACGACCATCTCAAACTTACATATCTACATTACATATTTATCTTCAATTTCATCATTATTAACATTACCCACATACATATTATCATTTAATTAAATCGTTTATTGAATAAAATAAATTTGTGTGAAGCCACTTTAACAATTCTCGTTTATACGACGTTAGTTCTAATGTTCTGAAGTGTTTGGGTAAGGCATTATACACTTTTATGCACCTGTTATGGCATTGTCTACGATACAACGCTGTTTTAGGTAGTGCATCAATGACCAGTCTGTCCCGATTTCTAGTATTTGTGGGGTAGAATTCAAATGCCCTCGTAAAGTGCCGTTGATTTGTTTTGGCAAATATTGCCATTTCATATTATATAGATACACGGTAAAGGTAATATGTGAAGTTTCTTAAAAAGAGGTTTACATTATTCATAAGGTGGCTTACCACATAATGCACGTACACATTTTTTTTTAACCACAAACACCTTATTAACGTCTGTCGAGTTACCCCATAACAATAAACCATATTTAAGGGCAGACGAAACATAGCTATGATAGGCAGCAAGCATTGTCGATAGAGCAGATGTTTGTTTTAATCTCGTTAATACAAAAACGTAACGATTTATTTTATTACATTGATAACGATCGTGAGCTTTCCAGTTAACATGACTGTCTATAAATATTCCTAAAAATTTGGTTACCCAGTTTAAATATTTATAAATTGGCAAAAATCTAAAACTTCGCTCGCCCTTAATTATTACGTGTTTAAATCTCTCTTACGATTTCATATAAGATATAAATACTTCACCAATGGTTTATTTTTTGGTTATTAATAGAGGTAACGCGAATTTGTAACCATGACTTTATTTTAATTATCTGTGTATGTGTGGCAACATTATATTTTAGATCTCAGTTTCCATCGGGCCTTCACTAAAGACAATCTGCGATAAGCGATATGGTCTCGTCGACGTCTTCTATGAACGGTCAACGGTTTTTATACAACACAGATGCATTTGACCACAACTTCAGTTCAGATAAGTGATGATGCTTGTCGACAAGATCCCTGTTTCCTCCATCCTTCCAGCTTCTAATTATCAAACAAGAAAATGGACAAGTTATTCCTATATTTATTGGTTGAAAAGTAAATGCATAGCAATAGTTACAAGTGAACGGAACCAGAATGTCAATCATATGCTATGTTTCAGTGTGCCTAATAGTAATAATCATTAATAAGAATATACAAACGATGGTAAGAAATCGCTTCCGAAATTGAGAAGGTTATTTCCATCCTTTGATTCCCCGCCAACGTGAAGTGATTCTCTCAATGATTCAATTTATGTGTTCTCTTTCAGATCTTGGAGCATCCGGTCCGTACGAACCAGATCCCTCGGCAGATCCCGGAACAGTCCCTGTACACACAGCCCATCCCTGGCATCATCATGGGAGGCGTTTTGCCCTTTGGCTGCATCTTTATACAACTGTTTTTCATCCTCAACTCGCTGTGGTCCAGTCAGGTATAAACTTAAAATGATGGCTAAGGTATACAGGGTTATTGGTAAAATTCTAACAACCTCTTAGGGTTGCCTTCTGCTGCTGCTAACAAACATTTTGAAATGTTTTTTTTTTGTTTTGAATAATAAAAAAAAAATTTAAGCGTACTCCGACCTCCGAGTCAAGGGTGTGGCAACATTGGACCGCGCTATGCTTCATTTAAATAGTTTTGAATATTTACATCGAGAAAAGTAATAAAAAATATGAAATAATACATTACAGGCACAAGAGACTTATAAAATCAGTGATTATTCCGTCAAAAAATAAAATAAAAAAAACAAAAAACGAAAATATTACGAGAAAAAATTTTTTTTTTCAAAACAAAATATTAGTTTCATGGCGGTAGGGCACTTTGCAAATGCCCGCCTGGCTAGCTACCACCCTCAAGTTGAAAATCTGTCGCCAAGCACCTAACGGTGTGTTCCGGCAGCTGTCCTTGAGAGCCAGTTACTCTAGGTTAGTCTGAACAACATCCTCGACCACATGATCACTTACCATCAGGTGAGATAGTGGTCAAAGGGTACCCTATCAGGCATAAAAAAAAAAAAAAATAGTCATCTCATAGTGTTTGTTAGGACTAGCAGAAGTCAACCCTAAGAGGTTGTTAGCATTTTTCCAAAAACCCAATACATCTGCCTATGTATAAATGTGGGTGTAGATAATATTATCGACACCCACATTTTTCCAAAACTTTTGTCATAGATAATATAAAGACTGTTTTCATTGTGAATAGTGACCCTCATGAGGATTTGGTTAGGAATTAACATATTATCTATCATCAACTTAGCATTTTCTTGTTCTGGATTGTTGCTGAACATTTCTTACAGGAAAAAAACAGAAAAAAAAATACCTGGGATTCCAAGACCTTGTGGTTTAGTACTTAAGTTAGTAAAAACCCTGTTTATCCCCTACCCTGTGTATCCTTGATAAATTCGCCCGGCATATATCTTTATACAATTTAATTCCAGATGTACTACATGTTCGGCTTCCTGTTCCTGGTATTCGTGATCCTGGTGATAACTTGCTCTGAGACAACCATCCTCCTGTGCTATTTCCACCTCTGCGCCGAAGACTACCACTGGTGGTGGCGAGCCTTCCTCAGTTCTGGCTCCACTGCTGTATACCTGTTCATATACTGCTGCCACTACTTCGTTACCAAACTCAACATTGAAGACGCCGCTTCTACCTTCCTCTACTTCGGCTACACATTCATCATGGTCTTTCTATTCTTCCTTCTCACTGGATCCATAGGCTTCCTGGCTTGCTTCTGGTTTGTCAGGAAGATATACAGTGTGGTTAAAGTAGATTAAATTGTAGAGTTAGCATTGTAAGGAATGACTGTGTTGGTACAGCAGACGTCACTTGAATGGGCTGTTGGATATTTTATGAGTATACTCTGATTTGATTATATTACCTGTATGTATATCTAGTCTACTACTATTATAGTACTTCAGAAATATGGTTTGCTGGTGATCAAGCCAGGCTTTGCCCAGCTTTGAAACTTGTCATCGTTCTCATGTACTTCATATACTAACTTTTCAACAGAGGCAGCGCGCCCGTCAGCCGGCCTTTTCAACAACAAAATTTTCAATAAAAAAAAGCACGCGGCGATTTTTTCTCTACCAAGGTTAAAACGTCAAGTGTCAAAAACGTCAAACAAAAGGGTGTTACCATAACGTCAGAAGTTGCGTTCGGAACACCGATATTCAACAGATTTTCCAATAAATTTATGTAAATTGTATAGAACTGGAAGCTTTTCTTATTAGCAAAAGTTTTTGTAAAGCTTCATAAGTTCACGAAACTAATCGAATCGTCATAATGTAGTTGCTTGGCGTCACAATCGAAAGCGATAGTGTTAACGTGGCGCATACGAAAGTCCAGTAATAAGATAAGTGAAGGAATAAGACTGCTGTACCCGATGTGATTGTATAAATTTATGTATCGCTGTCTTTGATGTCTCATGAATTTCTTTCAACTGAGTGTATGATTGCAAAGTGGGGTGCGCCTGCATTGAGGTTATTAAAAGAATTAATTATACACATTGTCTGTAGAGTTACAGTTAAATGATCTGTGAATAGTAGTAAGGCATTTTTAATGACCTAGCTACCTACTACACTCAAATAAAGAATCTGTCACCTAAGGGTTTTACTCTGGCAGCTTTTTTGAGAGCTAATTTCCATTCTAGGTCTAGTGTGCGACCATCTTAGATCACAACATCGCTTAACAACAGGCTTAGGTCGCAAAATTTAACTTCAGTGTAGCAGCACTTTACACAGAAACAATGTGAGCACAAGATACAGTAGATAATTTTGTAACAAGCAAATGCTCACTTCTACAGCTCAAAACGCTGAATTATTTGTTACTAGCCTTACCAAAACATATTTTGCTCTCGATTATTGTAAGTGTGCGTTATGGGAATACAATAAACATTGTAAATCAATTTGTTATTTTAATCAATATTCATTTGTTGTCTATATGTATGTATTTTGAAGACGCAATTACATTGATAGAAATGTGATTTCTTTAAATAAGTATTTAGCATTATGCATTCTCTCATACATAATGTAAAAATTTATGAGGTCGCTAAATATATTTAACTTCTCTGTGTGGATAACAGCATCTGGAAATGATACGTCATCATTCAGGAATTAGTTTGCTCTGTCATTGATATTGAAATTATCTTTGTCTTTAATCCTAATTATATCAGTTCAACCAAAATTTCAGTGGGAACTGATACCACATAGACAAATCTTTCTTAGATATTTATAGTTTAATGAGGGGTAAGCGATGAAATTGGAGAAATACAGCGCACATTCATAGTGTTTGTCCAACCTAGTCGCATTTACATTTTAATATTAGTTGTTAGTTGTAAATAATGTAAGCTATGAAACGTAATAGCGTAATAGATTTGATTATCATGTGTCCGTCAATATATAAATCATCGCTTGTGTTTAGATGATGTGACATAACCACACTAATTTTGGATAGCAATAGTACTTAAATTCCCAATAACTCTTGAGAAGTGTTCATTAAAGTAATAAGCTAGATAACAAGCAAGATAGTCACTATAGTTAATTCCTCTTTTTATGTATTTGTACAGCTTTGTTGCTTAGCGACCATCACCCATTAAAACTACATAAAAGTATAAAACCTCTATTGTAAAATGGAGCATTCTTCACTGTGAAGTAAAAGAAACTGATGATATGCATTTGTTTGTACTAGCGGTTTGAGCACATTTGCACCATTATTGTTTCAAGAACTTAGTTTTGTTTCACTCAATTCGTAAAACAAAACATATCAATGTTTTGTCTCTTCCTCCCATATTCTATGCTTTGTTCAGACCTTGGGTACACAATTCAGATCAGCAGAAAATTAAATTTCAGCCTATTCTGTCATACTTGTTGACATATAGTCTCATTACTTTATGAACATCTCTCGTTAAAAGGTTGGTATTAGAAAAGGATTTGTGATATTTGCATTTTTATTGGCAATTTCCATTGAAAACCATGCGATGTTTGATTGTGAGTTAATTAATCTTATATTGTTGTCTGAGTAGGTATTAGGTTTACCACTTAATCGATTTAAATTTGTTCCTAAATAACTACTAACAAGACCTACTGACGGCTCTTTTCGATATTTTCTGTGAACACTTGCAGTTTGATAATGAATTGATAACATTTACATTACAGATTTTGTCAGTGGTAAACCGCACTCATACCCTATCAACAACTATTTTAATTTGTCATGCACTATTCCAGCAATAATTGTGTTTTTTACTATTATATCTTATCACATTAATCTAGTTAATATTTATGGATTATATTATAATTTTCTGTGTGCCTATTATATAAAACAAGATTAATTTCTATCACCTTATTTAACATAATTTTGTGTAAACTATTTACTTTGAAAAGTTATAAACAATAAAATTGACTATTTTAAATCACTTTTTAATTTTCTATTTAAATTATCTTATTTGTAGCTTATTACTGTAGACTAATCCTTGACCACTGTCTCACCTCATGGTAGTAGTATAGATGATGTGCCTAAAGATGTTGTTCAGGCTTACTCAGAGTTGGCTCTCAGGGAAAGTTGCTGGAATACACCATTAAGTGCTTTTTAACAGATTTTCTACTTGAGGGAAGCATTCGTAAAATGTCCTACAAGGGCTGCTATTTATGTATCCGGAACTATACTACCACTTACATAAACAATATTAAAAAAGTTATATTTTAATACAGATTTTTCACAAATACCAATTGACTTTTTCCATTTTAGCACCTATTTAAATTGCGTGTCGCTCATCACCATGAATATAACTCGTGAAAGTGCAACCATTTATTACGATTTTCGGCGTGGGTTAACTCAAAACTTCGACTTTTAGGGTTGAAGCACCATCCAAAATCACTGCGTATGACCCCGAAACGAAAGTTATGTTAGGAACCACGTTCGTCCTATCTGATAGCCTCAGAACGAACTTCTCCCCTCTCCCTACACCGGCAGTCAGCAGCAGTTACTGGACGACCCCACGCCTGTCTTGCCTCATGCCATGATATCTGAGGTGCCCGAGATGAATCTATTTAGAACATTATCTTCGGAGATAATCCAATCATTTCATGGTGTTATTAGTCGATGGTGTGCCGTGTGGGCGTTCCAATATGAAATGAACCCAACAAATTGTTCATGTTAAAAGCGATCTTCACCGTAACAATGCTAGCTGTCACACGTCGTCGGCCGTCGTAACAACTCAGTATTTGGATTTGGCCCCGATTTGGCACCCAATTGCTATTTATTTCCTAGCATGTGATTTCAACGTAGGTATGCAAAACTGCATTTATCAAGGCGAATATTTTGGAAAAAAATAAATGCACATAATATAATGATAGATGTTTGTTTTTTTTTTGTTATTCCGGATTTTTAAACACCGCCATGCAAACTATTCTTGATTAATTATATAAGTACGTTTAGTTACTATCACTGCTCTCAGATAATTCTGCTTCTGATTTTGGTAAACGTGGTTTTCTTTTCCCTGGTTTCTTCTTTTTATCCATTTGAGTTTTTCTAAATAATTCTATAGCTTTCATTTTATTTTGAAGCAGACCTTGTTTGTCTTTCTCTCTCTGAGGTATTATCTCCTGGAATCTATCAGTTTTGGGAATCACAATATCTATGCCTGACTTAACTTCTTTTGTGTCTGAGACTATTTTCACATTATGCCCTTTAAGTACTTCAATATCGGTCTTTTTCTGTTTTGTTTTCGAAGGACCTGCTCTTGCGCTGTTACTTTTGTTTATTTTACGTTTTTTCCCAGGCTTATCGGATTCTACTTCAGTATCGATCTGTGCATCATCAGGCAGCTCAGGACCCATTCTTTGTACTGCCGCTTTCACTCTTTTGCTCATCTGATCTCCTAAAGAACCATACTCTATTTTCTTTTTGAAGTAATCATGTACAGTTTTCTGTGTTTTTCTCTCTACTATTCTTTTCAAAACTGGCTTGATTATTTCATCAAGTTTGTGTTGAGACCAACCAAATTTCGCTTTTGTGTAATCTCTAAGTATTGTGATGTCTATATCACCCCAAGAAAATTTGTCTTCACTTTTTTCGATGTTGGGCTCTAGATATGCTTGAACCACCTGCAATTAGTATTAGCTTTATGATAGATAAATAGATAAACTCTTTATTGAACACCTTAAACTATACCAAAATTAAAAATATTTAGCTTATAATAGTGAACAATAGGCGGCCTTATCGCTCAAAGCGATCTCTTCCAGACAACCTTTGGAGAGGAGCAAGTTTTGGCAAGGGATGGCGGTGTACAATATCCTTAATAGTATTGATATTTATAAATATCTACAATATAATATACAATATAGATAGTTAATGTATTCTTACATAATATATACATATACATACAAAAATACATACATATATACAAATACAGTACATAAATATGAAGCTTATGCTAGCACGACAGGTAAAAAGCTTTAACTTTATCTTTAAAAACATTTAAGAACGGAGCTCGTTTGGTGTCAAGTGGCAATGCATTCCAGAGTCTGACGGCTTCGACCGAAAATGAACGGTCATAAAACGAGGTAGTGTGTGGAGGAAATTTAAGCATAAGATTCTCTGATAACCGTAAGCAAAGAGAATTAGAGGCATTAAGGTAATCAAAACGCTCTTTAAGGTACTGGGGTGAAGAAGGGTTGAACAAAATATCGTAGAGAAGAGATAGGATGTGAGCATTCCGGCGACGTCGTATAGGAAACCACTTGAGCTTGGTGCGAAATTCAGAAACGTGGTCGTATTTGCACAAGCCAAATATGAACCTTATTGAAAAGTTTTGAAGACGCTCAAGTTTGTTAAGCTGGTCCTCCGTAAGGTCTAAATAGCAGGCGTCTGCATAATCAAGAATCGGTAACAAAGAGAATGTGCAAGCGCAACTTTAGTGGCTGTTGGCAAAAAGTTTCTCAGTCTTCTGAGTGAACCTGCGGCAGCAAACGTTTTACGGCTAACGGTTTCCATTTGTGGGATCCAGGTAAGGCAGTCACCAAAAATAATCCCAAGATTTTTTACTGTTTAGCTGTACGGAATTTTCACACCCTCAAAGAAAATATTTGGTAAATTATCCCAATCTATTTTACAAATAGTCCGTGAACTGCCTAAAATGATTACTTGAGTTTTGAGTGGATTTACTGTTAGACCGTATGATTTACTCCAGTCCGAAATGTAACATAAATCATTATTTACCATATTAACTGCTTCATCTAAACGGCTAAGTGGGGCTTGGGATTAAATTTGGAGATCGTCTGCATAGAGGTGGTAGGAAGAAGTAAGACGTTGAGATATAGTGTTTATAAAAATTGCGAAAAAAAGAGGAGATAATACGCCGCCTTGAGGCACACCGACAGTGATATCACACCAAGAGGACACAGACTCATCAAGGCGAACCCGCTGTCGGCAACCAGACAAATAACTATGAAACCAGTCAATCGCCGTTGGAGATATGTTAATGGAGCGAAGTAGAGCGAGAAGAACATCAAAGTCAATTATGATACTTTTAGAAATTTTAAAATTACATATTTATTGTAAATTTACTATATACGGTTTGCACTTACGGTTATTATTATAGTCGAGAACGCGACGACGCCCGACTAGTTTCGTGGGATTCGGACCCACTTCATCAAGGAGCGACACGGGCGGGTTCGACAACGTCCGCTCGAGCACTGCTGGCGGCGGCCGCGGCATCGGCGCGCCTGGCGCGGGCGGCGGCCCGCTCAGCCCTGCTAGACAATGTCGGAACCGGTTGCACCTCGCTGCTATGGTCACTATTGTTGTCATCGTTATCACTCATGTCTGTGCTATTGTAAAGTCCCGTGCACACTACACTTATCGTGTCCTGCGGCAAGTCTTCCACCCAGTTAGTAAAACTAGCAGTTTTTTGAAGAACCGGTCTCCACGCTGGTGCTAAATTCCATCCCCGGTCCCGGTTGAAGTTGGGAAAACGAGCAATTTCAATCGCTTCCCGCACCTTCCGAGGAACAAGGAATTTCTCCTTCGCCAAAACGGAAACTTTGTCAAAACGTAAAAAATGGTTGACTTCCTGTGCGTGTTCCGCTATGGCTGACCTGCTCGTGTCCATGTTCTTCACGCTTCTTATGTGCTCAGCCAACCTAGTCGAAATACTTCGACATGTTTCCCCAATGTAGTTCTTGCCGCAGTCACATGGGATTTTGTACACGCCTGGCATGCTAAGCGGTTCGCTATCTTTGGGTGACCTTAGTAGCTGTCTCAGCTGACCGGGGGGGCGGAAGAATGTGCGTATATTATATTTCCGCCTTAGATAAACACCGATTTTATCGGTGACTCCCTTTAAAAATGGTAAATAAACTGGTACCCGATCAGCTTTGGACATCTTCCTGCGAGTTGTATTGTTCACCCAGCGTGTACATTGCCTCCAGTTATACCCATTTTTTATTAATACTTGCTTTATGTGATCCAGTTCAGTTTTGAGATATTGTGGATCACATAAATTCAAAGCCCGATTAATTAATGTTCTTGGTACCGACGCAAGGTGTGATGGATGGTGATGGGAGTCAGCTCTTAAATACCGGTCTGTATGTGTTGGTTTTCGGTAAACAGTGTGAGACAGGTAGCCATCTGGTCCACGAATAACCCGAACATCCAAAAATGGTAATACTCCATCACACTCTTTCTCCACAGTGAACTTAATCTTTGGGTGTATGGTATTCAGGTGGGTAGTAAAACTGGCAAGATAATCTAGGTTAATAATCGCAAAGACATCGTCCACGTAGCGCCACCAGTATCGTGGTTTTTCACTTGTGCCACCAAGTGCCCTCATCTCTAACCACTCCATGAAAATGTTTGCGGCAACTGGAGCTATCGGAGAGCCCATGGCAACACCATCCACCTGCAAGTAGTGTTGGCCGCGCCATACAAAATAGCCATTCTTCAGACAACATTTGTGTGATCCACAATATCTCAAAACTGAACTGGATCACATAAAGCAAGTATTAATAAAAAATGGGTATAACTGGAGGCAATGTACACGCTGGGTGAACAATACAACTCGCAGGAAGATGTCCAAAGCTGATCGGGTACCAGTTTATTTACCATTTTTAAAGGGAGTCACCGATAAAATCGGTGTTTATCTAAGGCGGAAATATAATATACGCACATTCTTCCGCCCCCCCCGGTCAGCTGAGACAGCTACTAAGGTCACCCAAAGATAGCGAACCGCTTAGCATGCCAGGCGTGTACAAAATCCCATGTGACTGCGGCAAGAACTACATTGGGGAAACATGTCGAAGTATTTCGACTAGGTTGGCTGAGCACATAAGAAGCGTGAAGAACATGGACACGAGCAGGTCAGCCATAGCGGAACACGCACAGGAAGTCAACCATTTTTTACGTTTTGACAAAGTTTCCGTTTTGGCGAAGGAGAAATTCCTTGTTCCTCGGAAGGTGCGGGAAGCGATTGAAATTGCTCGTTTTCCCAACTTCAACCGGGACCGGGGATGGAATTTAGCACCAGCGTGGAGACCGGTTCTTCAAAAAACTGCTAGTTTTACCAACTGGGTGGAAGACTTGCCGCAGGACACGATAAGTGTAGTGTGCACGGGACTTTACAATAGCACAGACATGAGTGATAACGATGACAACAATAGTGACCATAGCAGCGAGGTGCAACCGGTTCCGACATTGTCTAGCAGGGCTGAGCGGGCCGCCGCCCGCGCCAGGCGCGCCGATGCCGCGGCCGCCGCCAGCAGTGCTCGAGCGGACGTTGTCGAACCCGCCCGTGTCGCTCCTTGATGAAGTGGGTCCGAATCCCACGAAACTAGTCGGGCGTCGTCGCGTTCTCGACTATAATAATAACCGTAAGTGCAAACCGTATATAGTAAATTAATATGTCGAATACTTACGTAAGTTTTAACAATGATATTTATTGTATTTATAACTAGTCTTTTTTCAATTACTTAGACTAAAAATTATGGTCAGTTTTAGAGGACATGGCTCGCTCTAAACGACAACGAAATGGCGACATTGAGTCTTAAAAAATCTCTGGAGCACGCAGTGGCAAAATTTCCCATAGAAACGGTGCGTAAATCCATGATTCGTGGCCCGATAAAAGCAAAAGGTGGCCATTTTGAATAGATTATTGTTTTTATTTTTTGCTGAGACTTTAATAAATATGTACATATAAGTTTTAGTAATATTACATTAGGTACTTCTTGTATCAGAACTTTGGGCGGACTAGGTATATTAATTTATCTGATTGATGTCTTTAATAAAATAATGTATGTATTTTTATATATAATAAACGGGACACGCAACAGACCCACCAGATGTTAAGCGGTAATCTCTGCCTATAACAGATGCATTTCGGCACAAGTGACGAACTGCACTACGCCCATTACCCAAACACTTTATGGCTCTGATAGGTTGCTGCCGCAACACGCTGTTAAATGCTTGGTGACAGATTTTCCACTTGAGGGTGGTAGCCAGGGGAGAATTCGCAAAATGCCCTTCCACCATGTGGTAGGGATCGAAGCATACTTACGCGAACACTAGGAAAGTCATCAGTAACGGCCACATTTCTCAGCTTTTTCTTTAAACTAGTGTTGTCAGTTCTCTTGCCACTCCGAACCCATTGCTTGAACTCTTCGAGCCCAGTTATAATTTCTGCGTAACGATTTTGTTTTGAAGTCTCATTTAGTAATTTTCTTTTGTTAAATGGGAACGACGCGAGGATTTCTAGCGCTGTGACCGGTCCCACGCCACTCAAGCCAGTTGTATAATCGCTTCCTACCAGAAGTGCCAGTAGAACTAACTGCTCTCTGTTTAAATCTAGAAAAATGTTAAGAAGTACATAATCGATAAGTCAAGACATCCAAAAAGGACTAGAATAGAACTAAAATCAGTACAGAAAAGAATTAAAAAAATGTTTAACTTACTAAAGGATTTTTCAATTCTATCAGACAAAAATTGCAGTACATGCTTTTTTTGATTGAAGAAATTCTTGTAGACAGTTTTGCCGCCAAACAACCAAATATCACTATCATCAGTAATGGTGCCATCGGTTAGTTTAACGCTTTCAAGAAAGGCACATTGAGCTTCAGCCTCCATTGGGGCTACTATATACGGAATACCAAATAGACGCAACAATTCTTGAGCTTCTTTCGTCATCTGTTCTGTTATATTCCTTCCTATTCTATCAAGTCGACCTTTTTCTTGAATCAAATCTTGCTCCTCATTTTGTATTTCTTCAACCATATCATTTAACCTTTCTGTTGATAAAGGTTCAATCGGACGATTGATTGTTACTGGAACTGGTATATTAGCTTGGACTTCTACTGGTGCATCCTTAGTTGCAGCATTTATTGTTTGTGTAGAGTGGATAATACTTGGACTTTCTTGAGTTTTAGAACTTTTTGGTTTCTCTGTTATGGATGTTGCTTTGCTGTTATTTTTAGGAATATCCACTGGGTTAACTTTTTCTTTAGTTGAATTCCGATTCATTATCTTGTCTTCCTCAGATTCCTGAATATTGTCATCCACTACACACTCCAATGACATTTTTATCGCCTTTTGAAGTTCTTCATCTTCTTCATCTACTAACTCTATGAATTCCTGTGTTGGAGATATGATATTATTACTTTTACCATGGCTTTTATTATCACTAGGACATTCTTGGTTATTAAAAACATCTGCAAATATATCTTCTTCCAGTGTATCATTCACATTAAGAGTTAATTGTACAACAGTTTTACTTTTAACATCTAGATCTGGTACATCTTCAAAATCACTGTCACTAGAATCTGATGCTTCTTTATTTTGAGGCTCTGAAGATAATTCTTTTGATTTTTCATCGACTTTGGGCTGATGAAAACTTTCTTCTTCACTTGAATCTAGCGTTACAATATTTTCCGTTGAATCTTCCAGACATACTACAGATGCCTGCGTACTGTCTATGGTTTCGTCTTGTGACTCTAAATCAACCGTTTTAATTGATTTTATTTGATTCTCTTGTTTACTTATCGATACAGGACTATCTTCAATATAATCGTTATCATCACTAGATGACAGTTCCACATTATCAAGAATTACTGATTTCTCTTTATTTATCTCGTTTATTATCTCATTAATTTTAGGTTTGTGAATCTTTTTTTTAACTGTTTTATTACTTTTTAAAACCATATTTTCTATAGCATGATCTGTAAAATCGCTGTACTGCATAATGTAAGCTTTAGCTGATGACATATCTGGAGGTTCGAAACCGTCTTCTTCCTCAGAATCGGAGGAATAATCTGTGTCATATGTTGTCCATGAATCGTCAGTCTTAGCAGAACATGCACTTTTGTCTGCTTCATTTGTGCATTCTAGAGACATTTTTATTGCCTTTTCTATATCTTCTTCTAATTCATCCTTTGGTTTGGTTTCTTCTGACTTAGATGTATTGTCAAATACTTTACTTGTGCTTGCTTTGACTTCGGCTTCCTTTTTTTTCTTGGCTTCTGCTAAAGCCTGTTTCACACTATTTATGAGTACAAATCGGGTTGTATCATTTGCAGCAATGCGTCTTGTAGGTATTGTTTCAATTTTAGTGTCAATGCCTTCTTCATTTAGCAAAGACTCTAGATCATTTATAGACATTCCACTATCACCCATTTCTTTTTCTGTCTCTTCTAAACATTCCTGAACTTTTCTTCTTTTTAATAACCGTTGCATCTGTAAACAATTTTAATCAATAACACTTTCTTAATTTTATTAAAATACTAGCTTTCCGGGCGCGGCTAGGCTCGCGTATGTCGGTTATCGCGCAAAAAAATTAACCTCTTTTTGCGCAGTTTGATAAAAACTCCCTATGTTTTTTCCCGGGTCTCAAACTATTTTCATACCAAATTTAATTCAAATCGGTCCAGTAGTTTTGGCGTGAAAGCGTAACAGACAGATAGACAGAGTTACTTTCGCATTTATAATATTAGTACTGATTAAAGTATGTATTCATTGCTCAGCGGGCAATAAAATAACTACAAATTACATTACAAAATTACCAATTTACGAGAGGAAAATTTTCGTCTCGTAAATTGGTGTTCGTAAAAATCCCACACATGACTTAAATTTTTCCTCTTGTATATTGGTAATTTTGTAATGTAATCCGCAGAGCATGCGTTATTGCAAACATAAAAATACAAATTACATTAATTGGTATATAGAATTTTCACTTATATTTTGTCTAGTGGCCATCTTGTGTGGTTCAATTGCCACCTTTGTCAAAAATTGCCTGTAATTACTACATGTATGCTATAACACTGCTTTTTGAATGTGTAATAACATTTTTATCTAAAATCTAGGTAGGTATATAAAATCCTTAATTTTAAGTGCTAGTGTAAAAGTACAAAGTTACTACTTTATTTAGTAAAAATAAAATGATGTTTTGGAATTTCGGATTTATGTTATTTGTAACAGGTTTGGTCTGTCCTCAAGTGTTCTATCAGTGTTAGCTTTAATGAGCATGGAATTTTTTTTTACTGGCGTTTATTTGTAGTATTTTGTTAATAAAGGCATACGCCTTTATTAACAAAATACTGCAAATTATATACAAAACTGCAGCTATAACAATAATAACATTTAGACAACCTATAAGTCATAGTAGAATCACAGGCAGTCCAAATGCTCCAGCCCACTACCAGTTAGCAGAATGCCCAGCATGCTAGCAGCATTGCCCCATTGAATTGCAATGCATTTATAATATTTTTATTTTTATTCATTGAGCCAAATAGGTGCCTGCATTATGATCACATGTTTCATAGACTAAGTGCTATGATAAATTTTGGAAAATAGGATGAGCTTCCGGTCCCCAAGGACTCAATGTCTCTCTACACCAAACGGCTCAAACATATAAATTGAAACAACTCATATTGATATTTTACATACAGCACATTCATCAAATGCCCAAGTGTCAAAATTTGGATTCCAGGCACACAACTGTGAAACCCATACTTACTTGAAAATCTGAAAAGTTATCACTCTTCTTAGGCAGTTCATGGAGCCTTCCCCATGAGTTCATTTTCCTTGTTTCTTTCAACTCAATAAGCAGATCATATTTTTCTTTGGCTGGCAAACTTTTGAAGTTCTCTGATTCAACATCAACTGAATGTAAATCAATGACAGAACCACTGGAGTTTTGTTCATCTTCGGAGCTGTGATGAATAGTTAATGTACACAATTAAAGTAATATTTTACATAAAACTACAGATTTTTCATAATTACATATATATTACTAATTAATAAGATTTGCTCTAAGAGTTAGATAATTTAAATCAAATTATTTGTACCACATTTACATTTGCCAGCCACTGTTTAGCTGGATATATTAAAAAGCAAAGGGTTAAATGGAGTCAAAATTGCTAAGGTCTATATTATATTTAATAATTCTTTTTAGCCTTCAGCTTTTAAATAAAATTAATTAGTAGTACAAACATATTGGTCTTAGTCAATGAGAAAAATGTCTTACTCTGATGATTCACTTTCTTCTTTCTGGGGTAAAGCTGGCAGTTTAAATATGTCATCATCCTGACTGTGAACATTGTTGCTTTTCTTTGGGGATATCTGTTTCCCCAAAAGACCACTCAGAGCTGTTTTTTTGCTCAGTAGAATTGCAAGCTCCCTCTTTATTCTTTCAGATTCTGAATTATATTTTAATTTATTATCTTGTCTCTTGCCCTGGAAGTTTAATTATTACATTGTTGTGCAATTAGAAGAATTAAATGACAATAGATTTAAAATCCAGAGAAAGATACCATTACAAAGTAAAAATAAATTACAGGAGTGGGTATCTGTATGTAATTTACTTAATTAAATGTGTTTTTTTTTATAGTAATAGCTATGTATGTAAGTTGATGTTAAAAATATTTGTATAGTAAATTGTTTTGAAGAGTAGGAAAATATCTCAAGGCGGCTCAATATAAAATTTTATCAAAATCAATTCAGTAGTATTTTAATAAATTCATTAATAGAAAAGACTAAGTAGGTACTTGTCAAGTATTTGTGTTTACAGTAATTTTAAATTGTTATAGTTATTTTATTAAGTTTTATGAATTTTAATTGATTTATAATCCACAATATTTAAATATGATTGTATTGTGTAGCAGTAAATATTGTATTGTATATCATATATATATTGTAGTACATATTGCAAATTATTTTAAGATTTCCCTAGTAAATAGATGTTTATTAATAAATTACTATGACGGGAGATCAAATTTTTTTTTTAATTATTTAATAGGTAGTGCTCAGGGAGATGTTTTCTTTGAACTTACAATAGTTTCTTTCTTCAATTCAGGAAATGCACCATCAAAAACAAAGACTGGTTTTATTCTGAAGTACAATAATTTGCAGACCCGCTGGAACAACCCTATTAGATGAGCATTAGGTAGGGGAGCTCCTTTTGCATCCTGATATCCTTTCACCATCTGATGCAACCATATTGAAATATCTGTTGAGTTGATAAACTAGTTGACAAGAAACTTTAATATGAAGCTGAATTTTTTGTCAAATGATAGTATATAACATAAAATTTTGTAAAATCATAAAATGTTTCTTAATAAAGGTAGGTACCTAATCACAAGATAGTAGGTTCCTTACCAACTGCTAGTACTTTATTCTCCAATGTTTCTACTGGTACTGGTTTGCCCGCAGGCTCGATAAGTCTCCACAGTCCAGTAACTCCCATCGCGTGTGATTAAATTTCAGATTTTTTTGTTTACACTTGTGTACATAATATACATAACAAAGGTCGTTTCCCACGAGATCTCCGGTCAATCGTCGGTCTCTTCCTCACACATCGCAACATTTTCGCTCCATGAACTCGATACAGTTATTAACTTATTACAATACACACACAACTACAAAACGAAGTGTCTGGCCGGCTCGCTACTGGCGGGCTGCTCTGAGTACGTAAATATGTGTTCGTTTCACTACAACATATCAATGTTTTACTACGCTGCAAACGCGCCGCCCACTCTTTCCCACACTTTATTTTCCCACGCCCCATGCGTAACCCCACATCCGACCGGCTGTTTGCTGTCTGTCAGTTCAGTCGGCGACTCGAGCTCCGCTGTCCGCAGCCGCAGCGTGGCGGTAGCAATTTGGCCGTATTTTCGCATCACTTGACTCGATTTTGAATCGAAATAGTCAAATCGCGCGCGTCTCACTGTTGTGCCGTGTCTATACTATCTATGGTCCAAGTTTGACAGCTGGTTAATTTGGCGTTGTCGTATTTACTCAAGTAAACAGAGATTTTAATTTTAGTTTTAGAAAGAAATTCAGACATAAGTCTTGACCATACCATAACTTTACAACCGAAAAGTGTTGATATTTGTAAACACATTGGAAATAAATAGCTATAGAGAGTCACTTGAGCTTTGTGAAAATGTTTTAGAAGAACAGGTGTTTTTGAATCAAATGTGTGCTAGTTCTCATCGTTATTAATTTATGAGCCGTGAATAATACAGAATATATTGATCGCCGAGATAATAGCCGCCGGGTGTACCTAAGTGGTTCAATCGAAGACCCTCACTGTACGGCTACGGTCGTTCGTTAGGGTGCGTTGACAGGGGACGCTACTCGTCACTCGCACGCACTCAAAGTTGTTGAATTTTCAGCCATGCTTTTCATGCGGAGTCGGAGCTCCAGATAGGAGCTCCAAACTAGGTTGTGAAAATCCTAGACAGTATGACAGAAGTTCGGAGGTGAGTGTGAGTCGTGGCGAGCATGCCGCACCAGTACGGCGCGGGCGCGGGCGCTGGCGGGCTGGCAGGCGGCGGCGCATCGCCTCCGGCGCAGCACGGCGCGCTGTACCCGCGCTACGCGAGTGCTGCCGGGCCCGTTGCTGGTGCTTACCGTCCTGAGGAGCGCCGCCTTACACGGGAAGCTATGGAGCGATATTTGCGAGACCGATCTGACATGGTTGTTGTCATTCTACATGCAAAAGTGGCACAGAAGTCATATGGGAATGAAAAAAGATTCTTCTGTCCCCCTCCCTGTATATATCTATTTGGTGATGGCTGGCGACTGCGACGTGAGCGCATGCTTCGAGAGGGTGAAACGGAGCAAGCGGCACAGCTGTGTGCTTTCATTGGCATTGGTAATTCAGACCAGGACATGCAGCAGCTTGATCTCAATAATGGAAAACAATATTGTGCTGCTAAAACATTGTATATATCTGATTCTGACAAGAGAAAACACTTCATGTTGTCTGTTAAGATGTTCTATGGTAATGGTCATGATATTGGTATTTTTAATAGTAAAAGAATAAAGGTCATATCAAAACCGTCAAAAAAGAAACAATCCCTAAAGAATGCAGATTTATGTATCGCTAGTGGAACTAAAGTTGCATTGTTTAACCGGCTAAGATCTCAGACTGTGTCAACCAGGTACCTTCATGTTGAGAATGGAAACTTCCATGCATCGTCAACACAGTGGGGAGCTTTTACCATACACCTACTTGATGATAATGAGAGTGAATCAGAGGAATTCGCAGTGAAGGATGGATATGTGCACTATGGATCTACTGTAAAGCTAGTCTGTTCAGTGACAGGCATGGCTCTACCAAGACTCATAATAAGAAAGGTAATTAAAGTTGCTCTATAACTTAGTATAAGGAGCAATCCAACCTCTTGCCATATTTATCCAACATGACAAAACACATTAATACAGTCTAGGAATCCAAATTTTTAGCTGGTTACCAATTTAAAGACTTCTTTTGTTGTAAGCGACCTGTTCGCTCAAAATGTTTATTGTGTACTTTAATTAAATTACTTACTAAGGCCATTTTATAAATGCCTCCCAGGCTAGCTACTCTACATTTAACCCTTTAACATCAAATTAGACCCCGGGGTCTAAAAATTTTCCGTGCGTTAGAGTCAAATTAGACACCGGTGTCTAGTAGAACCGTTCGCAACGTTCAGCCTTATATCTCGAAAACTAAGCCGTATTTTTGAACGAAACTTTCTATGGAATGAAGATAATAAAACAAAGAATGCATTGGGGTGCTTAATCAGATCTGTGCCGGAACAAAATGTGTAGTGTTCACAGTGGGAATATTTACTACGAAATTGTCAGTGCCGAGAAATCGCTGTCAAAGTTTGATAGAGATAAAAAGTAGTGAAATATTGTTAAATTGGTAAGTTGTTATGTAATTCTTATTATTGAGTGTTTATATCATCGATATACATAACAGGAATTATGTATTTATTGTGTTTTGTGCTCATAATCGTAAATTTATTTTGGAGCGGTCCTGTCACCGGCAGCCTATTTTACAAACGAATTTTTTTTCAAACGCCCGTAGAATATGTAACAAACATAAGAAAACATGTTATTTATAGATATTACAATAGCCTAGTTCATTGGCTTTCTAAAAATGTGACTTTCACTGATAAGGGTCCAGGGACGCGTCAAATATTACAACATTTGTGGAACAACTCCCCGCTCACGTTTTCGTCGCCACAGTCGCTTGGGCCATAATAGTCCGTATAGGCTTATAGGCTCGCGGGAACTATGATCGCAAAGAGTTAAGAAGAAAATCTGTCAACAAGTAGGTACCTAGCACCTAACATGTTCAACCACAATATCACATAAAATAAGTATGCTCACCAATAGTCAGTGATTTTTTAAAGTAATTTAAAAATATCTAAGTTGTTGTAAAATTGAAATCAAAATGCAAAATGAAATAATGTTGCTATTATTGCTAATTAATAATTTCCCCAAATAAAAAAATTGGTAACAACTTTTGCTAATAGCTGTCATTCTCGAAAAACAAGTGCAACAATAATACTTAATAAGTGTAATAAATAAATAATTTATTTTTAAAGACATTATTTTACTATACTAATAATTAATTAGCAATAAAATATATTATTAGGCAATAATTTAATTTATATCAATAGGCTTCCTACTAAGATTGTGTACATATATGGATATTGCTTATGCATATGTTTGTAAAAGAGCCATCCATACATAAAAACATATTATGTATGTAAATTCTTTCCGTGTTCCAAATCAGTTTTAGTATGAAGGAGTAAAATTATATACAAACAAACTTTTGCATTTATAATATTGATGTGACTTCATAAAAAAAAATATAAAATAGATTATGAAAACCTACTTTTACCTTAATCATATAATAATATTGTACAAAAAAAATATTGGATTGAATGGAATAAATAATGCATTTATTTACAATTTGGGCTGATGGCAAATGGCTCTGAAGCATTTTGAACCTAATATTATATATTTTCTAACAAAAAGGGTATGTCAAATTTTAACACCACCTACATACCCTTTATGTTACAAAATAGATAATAGTAATTTAATTAAAGTACACAATAAACATTTTGAGCGAACAGGTCACTTACAACAAAAGAAGTCCTTAAATTCCATCTTAATCTATCTTTTGATTAACCAAATAGTTGTTGAAATATTAAGTGAAATTACCAATTAATTACAACTTAGGCTGAACAGGTGTGCTACATCTTAAATCTAATCTCAATCAATTTTCTGATTGAAAAAGGTCAGTTCAATCCATATCCATATGTACTCATATCATTATAGGTACCTGCAAATTTTTATTATAATATTTATGTTTTCTTGGATCAACTAACAGTACACACAATACCAAATTGCAAAAAGCCTTTAGAATAATATTGGTTATTACGATACATACAATGTTGACTGCAAAATACTTCATTTTAATATTCTTGTGCTGAGAGTTCATATTACCATGTATTTAAAAGTATTCTGTGTTTCACCAAGATTTAAAATATAGATAAAAATTAAAAAGTTATGCTTCACAAAGCAGCTTTGGCTGTTTAATGAGTAATGAGATATTGACTATGATCTCACGATCAATGCATCCTTTTCTACTTATCCCAAACACAGACTTTTTAAAACATCCCATTCTCTAATTTTTTTTATTTGTTTTTCAAATACTTTTTTTGATCATGTGAAAAAGCCCTAATGAGTAAATTATAATTAAACTGGTTGACTGATTTAAAAGAGTTGTATTGATTACTACAAATATCACTCAATAAGATTACATCTAGTTGGCTCATTCTAGACTTTTTGAAGCACTCATAGCATAGTTTACTTACATCATTCATAACCAATCACCTATGTTATGTATCACCTATTGTATGGGTAAAAACTTGTGACATAACTACTGAGTACTTCCATACTTCAGTACTGTTGTTCCCGATTGTTGTCAATCATTACAGTTTGGTAGTAGGGCATTTTGCGAATGTCCACCAGTCCACCAACCAAACCAGTCCACCTACGCCAAGTACCTAATGGTCTGTTCTGGCAACTTGCCTTGAGAGCCAGTAATTCTAGGTTAGCCTAAAGTACATGTTCAACCACATCACCACTTACCATCAGGTGAGATAATGGTCTGAAAGGCTAGCATCAGCTATAAAAAATAAATAAAAAATATTTATCTTAACAACTTATATTTTTTAGTAATTCTTTGTGGGGCTTAATTCAATGATTACATTTATAAGATATGCAGCATAGATTTTTTTTTGGAATTGTTTGATGTTGTTATATGTGTTTTGTGCAGTTATCCAATCCGCGCGAATCCAATCTGCACTTGGCCAGATTTTATTATTTTCTGTACTGTATCAAGCCAAATTGTCCACTGCTGAACACAGTCTCCCTCATCAAGGATGGGAGGTGTATGCCATGATCCTCACAGGCGTACTGGGGAATCGCAGTTTAAAATATCTGTATTTACGAGAACGGCAGGTAGCAAAGGGGGGGGAAGGGGTTGGGGGGTAAAATTGCCCCGCCTTCAGGGCAATTTTATTATTCAACAACAAATAATATAAACTTAACTAGCCAAGGCTAGGCCTGCCTGATTTTGGACTATAATCACACAAAGTTGAATCATTTAGTATTACCGTTCTTACATTACAGCAAAAACAAACAATGCTATAAAAAAAGCGTTTCTTCAGCCCCTTTTTATTTTTAACTTTTTGTTTTTATTATGGAACCAAAGTGTCCAGCATTAATTGCCCCAACGCCACATGTTTTTTCCTTCCACTCTGTTCCATCTACTATCATCTCATTGTCACAACTTTTAATTTATTTATATAATCTCATTCGGTAATGTTCTAATTATGAAATGAAATACAGACTTTTATTGGCATATTTAATTTACATACTTCTTTAAGAAAATTCAAAAATTGAATTAAAGCATTATTCCCCTAACAAAACAATGCTTTAAAACAATATTTTCATTATTAAAGTACAATGTGTCCCAACCAAGGATGTTTCAATTCAATTTAAGAACACATTATCTGTGGTGAGCGAAATGCGTTGGTTTTTATATTGCAATTTATATGTAATGTAGCTACCTATAGCCATGAGATCACAAAAAACTACACTCATGTTTTAATACCCTCTATTATATGACAGTTGCATAAACTACTATAATCTGATAGGCTAGTTGACCAATATCAACAGCTGGCTAACTATGTAATTTTTTACTAACATAATGATTCAAATTGTACAAAAAAAATCGGTTTAGCGATTACTTATTCACGTTTGCGGCTAACTGAAGGTGATACTCACTGAAGTCCATCAGTTATTAACAGCTTGAGTCAGTTTTAAATATCGAAATGTAATACAAAACCGTCTTTATTCTATGATTTTTTAGTTTAGCTAGCCATGCTGGCATTCACAAAATGCTATAAAGACTGCCATCCTAAGACAACAACCGGGACCGACGACCGCTTAACGTGGCCGTCGAAGCACGTGCACGGTCAGTAGTAATGCCACTAGCGGTTCAGTCAAAAGCCATCCAAGTTATGCCCACATCAGACTTTGCTTAAACTTAGTTGATCGGTTAAGGACGACTACGCAAACAACGATACGAGCGCTGCAAATTACGATACGAGCGCTGCAAACTACTCACCTTTTCGTCCTTCCTGTGCCCGTCCACATCCACATTCATATTTAATTCTCTTCTCGTCAAAAGCACTGTGCAGAGTATTTGTATCAGTATGCTCACTGTTTCGTCAGCTATTGATCACAGCAGAGTGGACAAAGCCCATTACCACCCGCTAATCGAGCTTTGGCTCGAAGCGTTTGCTACACAGACCGCCGTGCACCCGCACCCCTGCCTTCATAATGATGAAACGGTTTTCTGAAGCTATAAATTAAGGTTTAGTTGAAATTTTAAGATATTGAAATATAATCTTTTGAAGCAAACCGTTTGATCGTATGCGGATCATCATCTAAGCTAATGGTCAAATAATGTTGGCTTAGGTTATCGAAATTATTACACATAGTAATGAAACAACTTTAAACGGCCCTTTGCACTTGCAGTGATCATTCACCCCGTGACCACGATCACTCCAAAGTGTTTGAAACGTCGGGACAAAAAACAATGATAAATATACGCGATTTAGACCGTTTAAAGTTGTTTAATGGTCAAATAACTTTCATAATGCCAGAGAATAGAAATAATAATGCCCAGTGACTCAAACGTCTTTAATCTACTATCGGACTGCGTAGGAGTGAAAGAGAGCAGCGATGAAAGATAGAGTCCGAAAGTAAGCTTTAACACAAAACTAGTAACATAAATCGAAAATGTAACTTTTCTTCTCCCTCTTGATAAAGTTTTGCTATTTAATTAATATATTTTCATACACATTCATGCGTAAGATATTTACGTTACAAGCGTAATTTATAGTCAACTTTGCAATTTTATTTTATGGAGAAAATGAGTTTCGGACTTTTTTTGACCTTAGATAAGGTGATGAAGTTTAACATATACTTACTACTACAAACTACATTTTGCTAAAAATCTGTTCAAATAATGCTTTTTAGCACTTGTCAGCGTCTCGAACTTATACATACTTATTTATTCGGCTGTGTGATTGTTATGGTAGTTATAGTTATAGATTGTTATAGTTTTTGTTTTTTTATGAAGAGTCAAAGTTCGGCGATATTATTTTTTCAATTACAAGTCAAGGAAAATATGTAAATTTTAACAAACCTAGCCATCTTTTATGTTTGATTTGTGACTGCAATTCGTTAGTACGTTTACTAAGGACCACGTTAGTGAAAAAACACCGTAAAATTGTGGAATTTGTGGTCACAGTACCAACAAATATGGTTAAAGGTATTGATTTTCCGAATTTTTATAAATTTTGTCAGTTAAAATTTAAATACCCAATAGGGTTTTTTTTTTAATTTTACCCGGGACTGGTGTGACCCCCCCTCACACCCCGTGCCCGCTTGACGTTGAGTTCTGGAACACCCTGTATATTGATATTTGTTCTTCTCGGTCTTTACCAAACGGAGAACAAATATTAAGCTCATCAAGATTTTGCTTGAAGCATACGCTACACTGCCGCACATCTGTTAAGTAGATATAGGTAAAAGAAGAAAATAACCAATAGTCACATCGACACTCTTAACATTAATTTATGGCTAAAGAAATCTGTTTATCAAATAAAAAAATATGCTTGGGGTACCTGGCATAATTGCTTCTATACTCTGGTTACATGAGCATTGGCTTAGTGAACGTTTTGTATAGTTATTGATTCCATGCGCATCGTAGATAATGATAACAATAGAATTTCATTCAGAAGTGGATGGTATCGTCCACGCGGATGCGTATCGTCCACGGGGTATGGACAAACTAAAAAATATAATATTTTGTGTCGACGCTGCAACGGTGCGGTGGCGCTCTAAATTCGCAATCCGACACCAGAAGCCTAACTGCTTCACATCAATAATAATAAATATTTTTAAAATATCTTAAGAAAACATGAAATAAATATTTTAATAAAACACTTAAAAAATATATCTAGTAACAATTCCGCGTAATTTTCCTATTAAGCCGACGCGACGTTACAAACTCCACGCAGCCAAACCGGAACAGTTTTTGATGCGTTTCGATTCTACACGAAATATCCTCAGGAAGTGTTGACTCTGCGAGCACACGATCGAGCGCTCGTATAAATTATAGTAATATATATTTAATGTTTAATTAAAATATTTGTTTTTATGAAATACCTATGGATTTCCGCAAAATAACGCCTGAATCTATTCATTGCTTCAAACTAAATCTGGGCCTGTTAATACTCGTCCATTGCTCGGACGCAGTGAGTCTTAACACCTATACAATATAAGTAGGTATATAGCGATAGGAAATTGAATTTGGACCAACTGAGTCTTGCACGTACTCCCCAGTGAAGTGAACTTCGAATATACCTACTAAACTAGTATTATGTAGCCCTAAAGTATTCTCCGCCAGATGCTTTTATCATCTTATTTCTCAGAACGTCATAGATATTATACGCTGCAGATTACTTCCGCGTTCTATGCTGTATAAGGAACCGTAGAATACTGTCCTTTAGTTCTGTACTGACCAGGCAGGTAATTCGCTCATATAATAATTACTAGTTGTGTAATCACTAAATGTAATGTGATATTTCATGTGTCAACTCATAATCGGCGTCTAGTCAAAGTACGCGTCATCCCCGAGACAGTCACCATGACTGGATAAATCACTAGTATCACAGCATAGATCATATTATAATACGATCATAGTAAAACAGAATTATTATATGTTCTTTGGTAAAACTATGGCACTGCCCAATAAATATAATTTAAATTAAGAATTGGATTTGGTAATTCAGATTCTATACATGTCTTTCTGACAAACCTTTGACTTGCCTCGTTTTGTGTGCGCCGGAGATAGGCTCAATGATGTTTAACCCATTTCGTGTCTACGTCTGGTAGTCCAGTACGGTCCGATTTTTAGGCTATTTTCTTCCTCACACTGCCATCTAAGTCGAACCAGCTACCGTCTTCCGAACTGATACGACTTAGGAACCTGCGATAAAAGAGCATATTCCTTCCTCAAAGGCCGACAACGCATCCCTGAAACTTCTATTGTTGCGGTTGTCCGTGGGTGATAGTGATCACGAACACCAGATGAGCCGGTTGATCGTTTGCCCCCCTATGACAAGAAGAACCACCATCGGAGCGATTTTGGCGTTAATGTGGAGATCTCACAGAAATCATAGTTGAAAAGTCAGATACGTTTGTGTTCAAGTTTCAAACATTTAAAGCTATCCACAGTACACACTTCATTTTCTGGTTATAGTAGAGGCAACACAGTATCTCAACAACTCGTGAATGATTAGTGATGACTGATTATCGAAAATTTCAATAAATCCGTTTTTTTTTTTTTTTATAATTAAACTACGCACTACAGACTCTTGGTCCGTACTCTTTTTCGATCAAGTTCTATTTATAACATATTACAATCTTACAAGTGTCATACTCCATTCATCATTAGATTTACTCTTAACACTTAGATGTAAGTTAGTGATCAAGGTGTTGTATCCTTCGATAAAATATACCCTAGATGCAACTTTTCGTATTGACAGAACGCATATAAACGGCTCGAGTTATCCTATACCTTTCTGTCTATTGAGATACACATAAAAACCTTAAAATTACACAAAAACGTAGTAAATCTATTTAAGTCATTTAACAATATTCAACCTTGTATAAGTTGCATAAGGTTTAATTTTCAATTACTTCGTAATAAACTTTAAGCACTTTTACTCTGCGCCATTGAAGAGAGCTCGTAAAATTGTATTACCCTTTGCTGTGATAGAACATAAAATACAATGGAGTCGCTTACTCCTAATCTCGTACTAAAAATATTATTTAGTAATTGGTTTTTTTGGTGACATTTATAATTGGAATTTAAACTATCCATATTAGTCAACTAGCTTATATACCCTGGTTTTTCCTGGGTTGAAAAGGTGTGTAGTAGATTATATGCGGATGTTGGGAGATAGAAAAGGGATCTGTTATAATGAAATCAGAATATGAATTATTCGGCTTTAATTTTCATTAACTTTTATTTATTTATTCCACACACAACAAAAAGCAATTAAAAACAAATAATATAACAACAATATAATGTATCAGACCTGAATTGCAGTTCAGATACCTGCGTGTTACAGCAAAATGTATAATGTAAACGTGTTTGAGTAATTAATGTAATTATGAATGTTAATACAATGTTAATGTTAATTTTATACATTATATATGTAATACAATATTTAATATTTATAAACTACCTTTACATACTATATTCATATCATACATTCTGAAAATCATCTGTAATAATAAGATTGCACGCTAAGCCTCGTGCATTCAGGATTGTGCAGGTGGCTCGGACATTTCGATATTAAATTATTAACATACAACATCGATGAAAAACCGGAACTCTTACACGTATTAGTACATAAAACATACATACATATGCACACACACACACACACACACACACACGCAGACACACAAATATATTGTATATATGTGTGTAAGCACTAATCCATATTATATGTGAATATATTGCAGTTCTAATAATATTTCATACATACATGTCAAATTGATAACCTCCTTTTTGAAGTTGGAAAATGTAAATGCCTGTGTACAGTCTGAGAAAATAAAAGATTATTATGGCGACTCCAATAGACTTGTTCTGAATTAGGGCTCACTTATTCTTGTCTTGCATGGGATGTTATTATGCGTGCGAAAGAGACAACTGCGTAGCAGGAGTAACGGAATTTAATTTGTTGATGTATTAATTTGGAGGTGATAATTAAATAATTATAAATGTTTATAACTTAAAATACTATAAATATGTATAAAACTTACCGAAAATACGAAATCCCATGTATTTTTCGCTTTGTAAGTGTGTTATTTTTGCAACTATTCACAGAGCACTTCGGCATTGTTTCACTCGACGATCAGCGCGTCACTGACGGCAAAACTGTGCTTCAGATCATTATAAGCACAGTTTTGTTTGGTTAACTTTGGAGCGTTCACGCAGAATCTAGGGTATATTTTATCGAAGGTTGTATCTTAAAAACTAAGTGAGTCCATTATTATTATTATTATTTTTTTTTTTTATATTCTAAGTTTTGTTAGTGTTATGCTAATATTATTTAATTATATAATTTTCACATGCAGTTTTTACATTAAATTTATAAAACTAAATTAATCTAATTTTAAGATTTAAGAAAATTTAAATTATTATATATAAATTTATATTATTAATAATTTAAAATTTAAGATTAATTAATTAATCTTAACATTTATTTTGTCACGGATGGACCTGCCACTGACTCCGGGGTCCTCTTTCTTTTAAGCATTTCCTCCACGACCTCTTCATTACGATCTTTTAGTGCCATTTTTAGGTTGTTTTCTGTTATTTCTTCCTCCGTCGCTTTTACCGCCCGCCGCACAAAACCACCGATGGCGTCTGAGCTGTCATCGGTGTAGTAGGTGCAGCTCTCTCTATGCCGCGACAATGCCACAACCGCATGCGGAACGCTGTCCCTAAGTTTTGTCACCTTTTCTCTCCTCTGGATGACAATGACAGCCTCGTATGTCAGTCCCTGTGCCTCATGTACGGTCAGTGTGCGAGACCCCTGGCCGCGCCCATACCCTTCACTGATCAAGGAAGATTTCTCCTCCTGAGTCAGCGTTAAGTATAGGGTGTATGGGAGGTCTTTTGGTATTAAGGCACCTGTGTACCGTTGAAGCTTCAGGGAGTGTACACGAGAACTGGAGGAGTAGATGCCCGGGTACACTTCGCGCAGGACGTATGCCACATCCATGGGATTCCGGTGCGTGCAGAACAACTCTTGGCCGATGGACGCCAGTATATTGGGATTGCTGTACCGTATATTGAAGAGGTTCTCTCTTTCAATATACGGCAGCTGGTTGACGTCTCCGATGATGACGACATCTTTAGCATCCATTAACCGAGCAGCCATTATGATGGCTCCGAAATGGTTCATATGAGCTTCATCTATGAGAAGACGACTTTCTCTGCTCTCCATGAAACCATTTGCCAATACGGAGGCCAAGGTGCGCACTTTGGATTTTACTCCGTCACCTATGCGGTAAGCTACCTTGTCTCTCAGATCTTTAGCTGCTTCGGTTGTGGTGGTTACTACAATGTCCTTGTCAGCATCGAAGTTGCCAACTATCCAAGTTGTTTTGCCGCATCCGGGAACTCCATTGATCCATGTGATCCTTGGTAACGTCCAGTGCTCCCATGCTGCCGCTGGGTCGGAGCCTCCCGAGATGGTATTTGCCATCTCGATGATTTTCTCCTGCAGCATTATCTTTGTGCACCGGGCTGTGACTACAAGGGGATCGTCTGGTGGTGTTTCGAAGGTGAGTTTGCCAGTTTTTTGCGTCTCATCATCGTTCAGGGTAACAAATCCCGCCGTGGAGCTGAATGCAGCCATATATCGACCCGACATGCTTCCCTTAATGACACGGGATCTCTCATTGTCGTATATGGCTGCTTCCGCCTCCGCTAGTCTCACACTCAATAATCCCTCGTTCTCCCAGAGATAGGCCTGCAGGATGTTTTTGCAGGTCATTAGGTTCAACTCTCTCGTTGCTTTTTCTATCGCTAGGAATTCGAGGAATGCATTGAATGCGTGGTCTGTTGGCCTTGTTACCGGTACGAGGACGGGCGGGCTGACTTGCCCCTTGTCAGCTCTAGTCCTTTTTGTCTGCGGGTGGTCGGGGTGTTTTTTGGAGGTTTTTGTGAATGCCAGAACGGCGGCTGATTGTCGTTCCGCCGTTCTGGATATCTTGTCTTTTATGCCGTGCATGGCTGCGCTGACGAGGTCCATGAATGCTTTTTTGCTTCCGACTCGGCTTCTCTTTTCTTCCGCACTAAGCTTTTGCCTTGCTTCGGTTTTTCCGGCATCGATTTTCTCTTGAAGGCGCTGTGATCCTGTTTGTGTGGTTGAACACGATTGGAGGCTTATGTTGTTTGTGGTTATGGACACGGTGGGCGCTTTGAGGTAACTAAGATCTTCCCCTCTGTCCTCGTACACCACTATGTTGTGACGCGCTGAGGCTTTTATGCACCCAATGTGATCCGCAACTTCGCCTCTCGAGTATTCGATTACCATCGCATCTACGCTGATGATGCGAGGTATTTCATCAGCGCCATCATCAGCCTCACCGAGTTTGGAAAGCACCACGTTTGCGAGGGAAAAAGGTGTCCTTCTACCCCAGTCGACCAGTACGATCGTTTTGTTTTTCGATCGCACTAGTCGACACGGGCAGCCAGCTATCTTCGTCTCCAGAAGCTCGTTGTATTTTTTCCGTTTCATTGTGGTCTTTGTGGTGCTTCCGTTTAGCAAAGATGCCAGTCCGGGCGATATTGCAACGTGGTTTTTAGCACAATAAAACCGTTTTATGTGGTTAGAGTTAGTTTAGATTTGTGGCTACTACCGTACAATTCGTCCATTTCTAATTCTCGAATTTTAACACTTGTTGTATTACTGTATCAACCGGCTTGTCCACTGCTGAACACAGTTTCCCCAATTAAGAGGGGGTTTGCCATTATAATGAAAGACCGATGTTACAAGTTTTTTTATTTCACTGATTTACTGCATGAGTCGATATATTGTTATCCGAAGAATTCGATCGAAAGACGATTATTGGCTATGCTAACGTCAAACCATGCCACTAAAGTTGTTTAACACGGGTCGGCTTCCACCATCACCTTTAATTCATTGTTATTTATCTTAGTGGCTGATATTCCACGTGGTTCACTCTTTAAGTCGAAGTTTCTTGATTGAGCTAAAAACGCACGGTGCGTTCTTTAGCCGTATCCTCTCCAAACACAACATTGACATAACAAGCAGTTTCTGCTGCATTAGTACCACGTCGGGACTCGTATTCCAATATTAAATCTGATTTTCGCTGTATCTATCTTCACGCTATAAGCATTTTAAAAATAATTGAAATGTAAACATCAAATGTTATGTTTATTTTTTAATTTAGAATGTTATAGTTTCCGTGCGAAAAAGATTTACTCTGTTGTGTGAGACTATGCAGTTTTTTGTTATTGAGTGGCCAATGCGTTGCAACAGAAACATCAAACCACTATTATTTTAAGGACATCACTAACATACTCTGGTGAGCGTAGGAAGATGACGGCCGTTGTAAATATTGTAATAAGTTCCATAACTTGGGAGCTGACAGTATTATAATAGAAGATTACGAACACCAAGGCGATAAAGTAGTGTCTTATACGTTATGAACGTCGTATCGAACTACCGACCGAACGTATTTCAGCGTCAATTCACACCGAATTGGCAGCGGCTGAGAGTTTTACTGTCAAACCATTTTCACTTTGAGACTATCACTACAATGTATAGTATAGGATGAAAGAATCGACGGTGGTGGACCGCGGGTAGCCGTATATATTTTGGAGGGAACTGCATATATTATGATAATGTTATGTATGTTCGTTAAACACTAGGAATAGAGATAAAATAGCAGTACCAGATTTTAAATTAGCAAAGACAAATAAAAGGTCTATTTTAGGTAATTGTGTGTGGTTTTAAATATCGATCTAAAAATCCTACTACACAGTTTGTGATTACTTAAACGACAAAAATGCTTGGACAATTCCGCCTCTGCCAAGCTATCGCCTGTCACCTACGTAATTCATACAAATGTTGTAATAATTTTATTATATATTATGTAACACATTGTTAAAAGACGTTTAAAAGAATGGCCCCGTGTTTCTTGCCTGTTCTTCTCGCAGTGGCTCTAAAAATCTTTTTGCTGAACATGGCAGTACATTGCAGAATATTTCAATATTAAAATTTGTAATTGACCTTCATAAGACCATTGTAGACGCCTAAATTTAATAAATGATTTTGACTTTTGATTGATACATTCACAAGTCTATGATGGTTTGATAGTAAAACGGACGGCCGCTGTCATTTCGGTGTGAATCGAGCATTATAGTTAAATTCCGAGCAAAGGTACAGATTTATGAACCGTTCGCTATGATCAGGATTCAAAATGTCGCCCGTGAGGTAAGACTGACCCTGATTGACATTTTCAATGACAAAATCAAGAGGATTATTAAACCCTATAAATATGAAATGATTACAAGTTTGCGTTACAAAATTATATTTCGTTGAATTTTAGACATCATAGTTTTATATCTATATCTAATTTATACTAATATTATAAAGAGGAAAGATTTGTATTTTAATAGTTTTGTTTGTAACGAATAAACTTAAAATTAAATTAAATTAATTAAACTTAATAAACTAAAAAACTACTGGACGGATTAGAAAAATTCTTTCACCATCAGAATGCTACACTATCACTGATGAAGATGGCTATAGAATATTTTCAAAACCTTAGGGATCCGTATTTAAACTTCGATAATGTAATCCAACGTGTAAAAAATACCAAAAAAATCGTTATATATCACGTACGCTGCGGAAATTGTTGATAATAGATCAAATTGATGTACTATAATTTTATAGAAGACATCGATATCTACAAAAAGGTCCGTCTAACTATTACAGTTATATCTCAATAACTACTTTTTATGTGTTTCAATTTTTTATTTTTTGTTAAATACCCGTGCTAAGACGGGGCGGGCCGCTAGTTATATTATAAACCAAAATGTATGAAATTATCATTTACAAATTTTTAGAGCACACAATTAGTCCAGATGAAGTTCAGACTTCTGGACTTTTCATACACTCAATACTCGTAATGATGTCGTAATACCCTTCTATATATCGAAATATGACCTGTAATGCGCGGGTTTGAATCTCGCTCCAAAAGAATATTTTGAAAACTATGTTCGCTTTGCATGCGATAGGCTTGTAATCTTATTTAGATATATAGAAGGGTTCATCACTGCAAGAATTAAGTGATTGAAAAACCAATTCTTTCAATCAGATGAAGTCTAGTAGTCTGGTTTGTTGGTCGCACCGCCCCCTATCACCAATTTGAATGAAACTTGGAATATAAATTGTTTAAGTCCTGGATTTTTCATCATTGTCTACGCGGGTGAAACCTTGAGGCACAACTAGTCATCTTATATTTCTCAGTATTAACAGTCAACTCCCTGTTTTTTTTGTAATTTGCACTATTTTTTTGTGGTATTGGGACTTAATAAGCACGATGGCCACTTGATGTTAAGCGGACAAACCACTGCCTTTATGCATTGCGTCACAAGTGACGAATTGCACTGCGCTCCTCACCCTGAATCATCATACTGTTGCTAAGTCTCATGTGCCTGTAATCTTACTGGCTCTCAAGGACTGCTGCCAGAACACACTGTTAGGTGCTTGGCGACAGATTTTCTATTTAAGAGTGGTAGCTAGCCAGGCGAGCATTCGCAAAATGCCCTTCTACAGTGGAAGGCGTAAAGTTAAAGCCGGTGGGGCGGCGGGATTCGAACCATGGAATTGTGGTACGGAAATCCATAGATTTATCGCTCGACCATCATTGGTTCAAAAAGTTGTGCGTGTTGCTTACAGGATCGGTTTTGTCAATCGTCCACAATAATCAAAGCAAAACGTAGGCATTAAAATGTTATACCTAAGGCATTTATGGTATATGAAAGTAAAGAAATGATTTGTCTTCCGAAAATACACTTGAATTCCGCCATACCACATACATCAGCCATACCGTCCATTTGTTGAACAAATCCTTCCCCAAACGGGAGGCTTGCCATAATTCCCACTCCTGGCAGGAGTCTTGTGGATCGCAGTGTAATATGACAGTTCTTCAGAAAGCGCTGCTGCCCACCTTTCTTTGCTTTTACCAATTTTTCCTTTCTACTCTACAGTCAGATATGGGTCGATGCAATTCTAACCCTGCACCCCACGGGGATATGAACTATACGATTGGACACATTTGTATCAAATAAAACTTCTATAGATCTCAATTTAAAATATTAGAGCACAAAATTTTATGCCCCGGGCGGGACTTGAACTCGCGTCCTCTGATTTCGCGCCGGATGCTCAAACCACTCGGCACCTGGGCACACTATTTCTACCCGTAATTTCGTGCTCCATTGTGCTCAATAATTTGTAAAATATGATTCTCGCTTAGCACGCGGTAGTGCTTGTAATCATATTTAGAAATATTCTGTAGATTCTCTCTCAACAATAATAATCCGGCAGGTGGACAAGCAGATGGCCCTGCTAGAAGCTGATGACCCAGTGTACCAGC